>SJXQ01006588.1:211902-231074 GCA_006408695.1 Aepyceros melampus
ACTTCTGTGGTGGTCCAATGGCTAAGACTCCACACTCTCAGTGCAGGGGGCCAGGGTTTGATTCCTGATCAGGGAATTAGATTTCATATGCCACAACTAAAGATCAAAGATCCTGTGTGCCGAACCTAAGACCCAGAGTGGTCAAATAAATAAACATTCGTTTGAAAAATTAAATTCTGAATTTCCATTTCTCAGAAAAGTTCATGATCTGCAGTTTGCACAAAATGCTTCTCAACATTTCAGTTCAGTTCAGTTCAGTCACTCAGTCATGTCCCACTCTGTGACTCCATGAATCACAGTACACCAGGCCTCCCTGCCCATCGCCAACTCCCAAAGTTCACCCAAACCCAAGTCCACTGAGTCGGTGATGCCATCCAGCCATCTCATCCTCCGTTGTCCCCTTCTCCTCCTGCCCTCAATCTTTCCCAGCATCAGGGTCTTTTCAAATGAGTCAGCTCTTCACATCAGTTGGCCAAAGTATTGGAATTTCAGCTTCAACATCAGTCCTTCCAATGAACACCCAGGACTGATCTCCTTTAGGATGGACTGGTTGGATCTCCTTGCAGTCCAAGTGACTCTCAAGAGTTTTCTCCAACACCATACTTCAAAAGCATCAATTCTTCGGCGCTCAGCTTTCTTTATAGTCCAACTCTCACATCCATATGTGACTACTGGAAAAACCATAGCCTTGACTAGATGGGCCTTTGTTGACAAAGGTCAGCAAAATATCTCTGCTTTTTAATATGCTGTCTAGATTGGTCATAAATTTCCTTCCAAGGAATAAGTGTCTTTTAATTTCATGGCTGCAGTCACCATCCGCAGTGATTTTGGAGCCCAGGAAAATAAAGTCTGACACTGTTTCCACTGTTTCCCCATCTATTTCCCATGAAGTAATGGGACTGGAGGCCATGATCTTCATTTTCTGAAAGTTGAGCTTTAAGCCAACTTTTTCACTCTCCTCTTTCACTTTCATCAAGAGGCTCTTTAGTTCTTTACTTTCTGCCATAAGGGTGGTGGCATCTCATATCTGAGGTTACTGATATTTCTCCCAGCAATCTTGACTCCAGCTTGTCCTTCTTCCAGCCCAGCATTTCTCATGATGTACTTTGCATAGAAGTTAAATAAGCAGGGTGACAATATACAGCCTTGACGTACTCCTTTTCCTGTTTGGAACCAGTCTGTTGTTCCATATCCAGTTCTAACTGTTGCTTCCTGACCTGCATACAGGTTTCAAAGTTTATCACATGCTAAAATATGTCTATAAAAATATCACTGATTCCAAGAGCCAAATCTGCTTAAAAGGATTCATATCTACTTAAAATATTAGCAGTTATGTTAAGAAGCCTGTGCTTAACAATGGCAATTTCATATAGCCTTAGCAGATACAGTTATATAAAACTATGAAGCATGACTTCTCATTTAGATAAAATGAGTATTCTATATAGTGCTTGTTTTTACATCCCAAATTTCTAGTATATGTTTAAGGCAGCAGTATTTATTAATTTGTTGGCTCCAGAAGCAGAAGAATTTTACAAACAACTAGACAACACCATTTTTTATCAGTCATAGGTGTTTTAAAGAGAAAAATCAGCTAAATTAATTCAAATATTGGCTCATTTTTTTAAAAATCTAACATTAAATTCAAGAAAAAATGTTAAAGTCTATTTTGTTGAAGGTGAAACACCTGACATTATGTGACCACCGTATAAATTTAAACAGGTTAGCATTGAACAACAGATCAATTATTTGATTTTGCAGATACCACAGATGCAAATTTTGTTGGAATATAGCATCAAAATAGAAACAATGTTCTTATTAAGAAACTGAGGAAGCAGAAAAACACTTGGATTTGGTTGTGACAGACACATAATTTATAATTTCATCCAAATAAGTTTTCCCACAGTCTAACAATCAAAGTGCAAGCTATCGCTGTCAAATTTTAAATATTTTACATATACACAGAATAAATGAACTACCTGATCTTTGTGAGAAAACTGATGTTTAATTAAAAATAAATACTTCTTCCTGGGAGTGTGCACTATCTTTTACTGGTTATCATCAGCTGAATGTTAGGAACATATGACTCTTTGAAGAGGAAGAACAATTTTGTCAATCAATCTAAGCTGACATATGTCAGTCATGAACTATTTTATAAATAAGACTTTTAAATATTGGCTTTTTTTTTTTTTTGAAAATCAGTTGAAAAATCTTTAAAAAAAAAAAAAACCGCTGGAGAAGACTCTTGAGAGTCCTATGGACTGCAAGGAAATCAAATCAGTCAATCCTAAAGGAAATCAACCCTGAATATTCATTGAGAGGACTGATGCTAAAGCTGAAGGGCTAGTACTTTGGCCACCTGATGGGAAGAGCTGACTCACTGGAAAAGACTCTGATGCTGGGAAAGATTGAGAGCAAGCAAAACGGGGTGGGGGGGGCGGGGGGTGCTGCGACAGAGGATGAGATGCTTGGATGGCATCACTGACTCAATAGATGAGTTTGAGCAAACTCTGGGAGATAGTGAAGGTCAGGGAAGCCTGGCGTGCTGCAATTCATGGGGTCACAAAGGGTCAGACGTTACTTAGAAACTGAACAACTAAGTATGCACTTCCCTGGTAGTCCAGTGGTTAAGAATCTGCCTGCCAGTATAGCGGTCAGGAGTTCAATCCCTGATACAGGAAGACCCCATGTGCCACGGGGCAATTAAGCCCGTGTGCCACAGCTACTGACTGAGCCTACCTGCCCTAAAGCTCCTGCGCTGCAACATGAGAAGCCACCACAACAAGAAGACTGTACACCACAACTAGAGAGTAGCCCCCACTCACTGCAACTGGGGAAAGTCCCTGCACAGCAACGAAGACCAGTGCAGCCAAAACTAAAATTTAAAAAAAAAAACACTATTATGTAAATAAAACATCCAAAGCCTCCAGTTTTTGAAGCATAGTGAACTACAATTATTTGTTGACAATTGTTTGCAAATATTGCAAAGAAGATGACCCTGAAATTTATCCCTCTGCAAACGAAAGGGCTTGAACAAATTAAAGGAGACTTCAATCCGTGTACAAACCTAATTTTAAAATTCTAAAATTGTACTTGGGAATATCTCAACCTATCTGATTTGATTATTATTAATCATTGTGTAAGGGCTTCCCAGGTGGCACTAGTGGCAAAGAACTTGCCTGCCAACGCAAGAGATGTAAAAGACTAAGGTTCAATCCCTGGGTTGGGAAGATCCGTTGGAGAAGGGAATGTATTCTTGCCTGGAGAATCCCATGGACAGAGGAGCCTGCCGGGCTACAGTCCATGAGGCTGCAAATAGCCAAACATGACTGAAGTACATTAGTATGCATACCTATCGCTGTGTAACAAACAACCTCAAAATGTCATGCCTAAAAACAGCAATTCTTTTATGATTTCTCCTCACACTATTGGTTGACTGGGCTCAGCAGGGCGGTTCTGTTGCTGCCCTCACTTGAGATCAGCAACTTGTGACCACAGCCAGATGGTGATGGGGCCACACTCCCAAAGTCCTGTGCCTCAGAGGGCGTGGCAGGAGCCTGGGATCTGCCAGGACACCTCCCTGTAAGTCCAGAATATCCCCTTCTTTACCAACCATTTCCAACAGGGCAGCTGAACTTCCCACAGAGCTGCTCAAGGCTCCCCAATCATACCACAGCTGTTAATCACTTCTGTCTGGTTACAGGGAGTCTCAGGGAGGCTGTGAATCAGTGCAGTGGAGGACAATACAAAGACATCGATTTCAGAGACCTGGTCCCTCTTTGGAGACTGGCTACCACAAGCTCCAACATTAAACTGAATACATTGATATTTTGTACTGAAAAGAATTTAAATGGGGGTTCTACACCTAATTCCAATGGGGGGAGAAGGAGTTTCTTATACCACCATGCAATACTTAAGACACCAATGTAGGATGAATTATCCTACAATTCATCTCAATTATAACAGTATCTATCCAGAGATATTTTCATCAGATTCCCCAGGTTAAGGGCTCAGTCCCACAAGACTGCCCAACCCCCAACCCCACCCCACTCCACTTTAGACCCCAGGTGCAAGTCCAGGTTATCACACAACTTCCAACTTACCATTGGAGGTTCCAATTAATCTGAACCACTCTGCTAGAGTGTTTCACAAGACTCAGAGAAATATTTTGCTTACTAGATTATCAGTTTATTATAGAAAGATGTAACTCAGAAACAGCCATGTGAAAACATGAAAAAGATGCAAAGGGAAAGGTACAAGAAAGGGCAAAGAGCCTCCAAGTACTCTCCAAGGGATCCTGAATCACCCTGAATCACCGCATGTTCCCCAACCCAGAAACTCTCCAAACCCCATCCTTTTGGGATTTTATCGAGACTTCACTACATAGGCATGACTGATTAAATCACTGCTTATAGATGACTGAACTCAACCTCCAGCCTTTCTCCCTAACCCAGAGGTCAGCTGGGGGAGTGAGACAGAAAGTTCCAGCTTCCCTGGGGGAAAACAGATACATGTATATGTGTGGCTGAGTCCCTTCTCTGGTCACTTGAAACTATCAAAACATTGTTTGCTAATTGGCTATGACCTCTCAGCAGACACTGAATCTACCAGGTGCCTTGATGCGTGTATGCTAAGGCACTTCAGTTGTATCCAACTCCGTGTGACCCCACAGACTACAGTCTGCCAGGCTCCTCTGTCCATGGAATTCTCCAGGCCAGAAAATTAGAGTGGGTAGCCTTTCCCTTCTCCACGGGGTTTTTCCCACCCAGGAATCGAACCAGGGTCTCCTGCACTGCAGAGAGATTCTTTACCAACTGAGCTATCAGGGAAATGGAGCAAAATACATTAACTGTGAAACTATTTGTACTAAAATATTTACATATTTCAATATTTAAAAAATGAGAATTGAGAATAGTCTCCATTTATACAATCTGTTCTAAGTGTACCAAGTACCAAGCATTTGTAAATATTTTCTCAATTAAAAATATTATATTCCACACAGAAAAATCAACAGATTGTGTCAAGGATCTCAAATTTAAGAAACATAAAATGAAAGTATGAAAAAATTGCTGGACATTTTAATACTTTAAGAAATTTTTAAAAACTACTTTTCAAAAACTACCAATGGCATGATATCAGAGACTTATACAACTAAGAAACTAAAGCTGAATAATTATTCAACTTACACTATAGTGCTAAAATAATTTATACAAATACATTTTTATTTGTGCATGTGAATATATACTCTTTTACAATGAATTTTTTATAGGTTTCTTAAAAAATGTGAGAGTCGGACCACAAAGAAGGCTGAGCACCAAAAAACTGATGCTTTCAAACTGTGGTGCTGGAAAAGATTTTTGAGAGTCCCTTGGACAGCAAGGAGATCAAACTAGTCAATCCTAAAGGAAATCAACCCTGAATATTCATTGGAAGGACTGGTGCTGAAGCTGAAGCTCCAATACTTTGGTCACCTGATGCGAACTATAGTGCTAAAATAATTTATACAAATACATTTTTATTTGTGCATGTGAATATATACTCTTTTACAATGAATTTTTTATAGGTTTCTTAAAAAATGTGAGAGTCGGACCACAAAGAAGGCTGAGCACCAAAAAACTGATGCTTTCAAACTGTGGTGCTGGAAAAGATTTTTGAGAGTCCCTTGGACAGCAAGGAGATCAAACTAGTCAATCCTAAAGGAAATCAACCCTGAATATTCATTGGAAGGACTGGTGCTGAAGCTGAAGCTCCAATACTTTGGTCACCTGATGCGAGGAGCCAGCTCACTGGAAAAGACTTTGATGCTAGGAAAGACTGAGGGCAGGAGAAGAGGTGACAGAGGATGGATGATTGGATGGCATCACAGACTCAATGCACATGAGTCTGAGCAAACTCTGGGAGACAGTGAAGGACAGGAAAGCCTGGCGTGCTGCAGTCCATGGATTTGCAAAGGGTCAGACACGACTGAGTGACTAAACAAAGAACAAATCAAGTCTTAGATGTGTGATGGTTAATTTTATGCATCAACTTCACTGGGCCTCAAGGTGCCCAGATATGTGATTAAACATTATTTCTGCGTGTGTCTTGTGAGGGTGTTTAATGGATCGGGTCAAGGCCTAAATTGGTGGATGGGGTAAAGCATATTGCCCTCCCCAAGGTGGGTGGGCTTAATCCAATCTAATGAAGAAAGACTTGATCTAATGAAGAAAGACCTGAATAGAATAAAAGGCTACACACACACACAAACACACATATACACACACACACATATGTGTGTGTGTGGCTAAGTATGTATCTATCTGTCTATCCATCTACCTACAACTGGTTCTAGTAGTAGATTAATATAACTTCCAACTTAAAATATAGAAGATACAGAAGTAAGTTAAATGACATCATGAGGAAATAATCAGATAAATCTAGAAGCTGGGTCAATCCACAGGTCTCATAACCTAGTATCATCAAACAGCAATTTATTTTGTAGCAATAATTAACAAACAGAACATACAGAAACCAATATGAAAAGCTTGTAATAAGGAACTGAGTCACAACTATAAAATAGCACACTAAGAGTTATGTTTTTTCCTTCCTAAACTTTAAAATCTAAGTATCTGGGACTTCCCTGGCAGTCCAGTGGTTAACCCTCTGAGCCTCCAGTGCATGAAGCTCCAACCATCCTGGTGGGGGAACTAAGATCCTATATGCTGTGCTATGCAGCACAACCAAATAAATAAATAAGTAAATATTTAAAATATAAAAATAAAAGTGGTGTATAGCATACATTTTTTAAAATGTAAATATTTAACCTTCTACTAATACAAATGTGTAAATCAAATTACACTGAAACTCACTTATATAGGTATGTAACAACTAAACTATACATTTAGGATTCGAACATTCTGCCTGGAGAATCCCATGGACAGAGGAGCCTGACGGACTATAGTCCATGGTGTTGCAAAGAGTTGGACGTGGCTGGAGTGACTTAGCAGTAACACCCAGTCTGCACGCTTAGTTCAGTTCAGTCGCGCAGTCGTGTCCGACTCTTTGCGACCCCATGAATCGCAGCACGCCAGGCCTCCCTGTCCATCACCAACTCCCGCAGTTCANTGGGACTGATGCATGGGGATAATCCAGAGAGAGGGGGTGGGGCGGGAGGGGGGAGGTGGGGATCGGGATTGGGAGTTCATGTACACTCGTGGCTGATTCATGTCGATGTGTAGCAAAATGAATACAGTATTGTAAAGCAAAACAAACTAAACAAATAAAAATTAATTAAAAAAATAAAATGAGTGAATATCTACAAAGAAAACAGAATTATTAAAAAAAAGTAAGAGAGAACTTAAAAAGTATCTGAGTAGCATTCTCAGTCAGATTCAAGAGAATCACAGTGATAAATACAAAAGCAAGTTACAAAAAAAAAAAAAGAGAGAGAGAGAGAGTCAATGTGGCTGCAAGAATTCTTGGAAGTAGAAAGCATGATTGAAGAGTGTCCTAATTCAATAACAATTTAAGAACAAATGTGTATTTCTAAAAACTAAATTTGTGAAGATCAACTGTATTGAAATTATTGGAAAGTTAAAACATAAAATACATAAAGAATTGGTAGAATATGTGTTTCTTGGCAAATCTAGGTAAGCCAACCCACATTAAGCAACATATAGAAAGAAAAAATAATGGAAATGAATAATCAAGCAAACTGTATATGACAAATATCTAGAACTGAGGAGAACATTTTGGGAACATACACAAACAGATACAAATACTGTTAGAAATTTTGAATTACTAAGATAAAATTTAAATGTGACAAGCTTCCAGATGTACATATAAGCACACACACAAAAAATGGTACCCAAATAAACAAAAACAGCAAACAAACAAAAACTCAGATTTACAAAGGAGAAAAATCACAGTGGCTCTGTGGTTTTTATCTGCAATCTCCCAGCTCAGCATAATAATCAGCAGAAGTCATTGCAAATCCCTCAAACCAGAGTCCAGTTGGGAGTATAAAAAGCAAGAAAAGCAGATTAAGAGTATCAATCATGTTCTCAGTTCTTTCTTTCTTTTTTAAATTATATATGTAAACATTGCCACTCAGCAAAGTGAGAAATTTGACTTTTTAGCTGTTTTAAACATGAAGGTCATGACAAGTGTAAACATTTATGGAATCTAACAGGGTGTTCTGGAACCAATTCCAATACCTGGAGGAAGAGGGAATTCCCTAACATGGAGCCATGCTCTAACACCAGAGTCCTATGGTTTAACTCATTTCTGACTCTCTACTTGGAGATAATATCAGATTCCACAGGTTAAGAACTCAGCCCCACAGAACTGTCCTGTCCCCTTTAGACACCAACCCAAGACCTGTTTGTCACCTGTGCTTCTGACTGTTTAGCTATAACTCTGAGGTTCCCACCATCCCTTCCTCAGGTTTGATTAATTTGCTAGAGTCTCACAGAACTCAGAAAAGCTGTTTGTACAATGCTTACCTTTATTATAAAAGCATGTGATTAAATATACAGATGAACATCCAGAGGAAGAGATGTATAGGACAAGGTATGTGACAAGTGAAGCAGAGTGTCACTCTCCCCTCCTCCCCATGTTCACCTACCTGGGAAGGTAGGTGAACCCCATACCATTGGGACTTTTAGGGAAGTTTCGTCATGCAGATATGAGTGATCACTAACTCTGTTTCCAGCCTCTCTTTCTTCTCAAAGAATGGGGGATAGGGCTGAAAGGTCTGAGCTTCTAATCAAGGTTTGAACTTTTTGGTGACCAGCCCTTCCCAGGTGGCTCAGAAGTTAAAGAATCCATCTGCCAGTGAAGGAGATGCAGGTTTGAACCCTGGGTTGGGAAGATTCCTTGGAGAAGGAAATGGCAACCCACTCCAGTATATCTTTGCCTGGGAAATCCCATGGACAGAGGAAACTGGCAGGCTACAGTCCATGGAGTTGCAAAAGAATCAGATACAACTTAGTGACTAAACAACAACAGCCTCATGCAGGAGCTACCCAGGAGCCTACCCAGAGTCATTTCATTAGAAAAAACATAGTTCTATCACCCAGAAAATTAGGAGAGGTTTAGGAGTCCCAAGTCCAGAATCAGGATCAAAGACCAAATACGAGTCCATTGACAGATGAATGGATGAAGAAGAGTGGTACATAAATTCAATGGAATATTACTCAGCCCAAAAAAGGAATGAAATTGGGTCATTCATAGAAATGTGGATGGACTAAGAGTCTGTCATACAGAGTGAAGTAAGTCATAAAGAGAAAAATAAGTATGGTATGTTAATGCATATATATAGAATCTAGAAAAATAGTACAGATGAACCCATTTGCAGAGCAGCAACAGAGATACAGATGTAAAGCAAAGATTTGTGGACACAGGTAGGGGAAGGGGAAGGTGGGACAAATTGGGAGAGTAAGACTGACATATATATACATTCTACCATGCATAAATAGATAGCTAGTAGAAACTTTCTATATAGCACAGGGAACTTATCTTGTTGCTTTGTGATGACCTAAATAGGTGGAATGAAGGGGTAGGATCAAGGTCTAAGAGGGAGAGGATATATATATACTCACACACATACACGCATATAGCTGATTCAGTTTGTTGTATAGCAGAAACTTACACATTATTGTAAAGCAATTATCCTCCAATTAAAAGAAATAGAAAAATAAAACAAAAACACCAAGTATGAGAACAAAAAAATATTCCTAGTGCTCTCATCACCTAGGAAATCATAGTTGCTTTGTGCCAAAAATGGAATGAAAACCAAATATATGTTTCCTATTGTAAATCAAAACATTACAGATTCTCTCTTAGGGGCCAAGCATTGTGTTCCTCTACCTTCCAGGAGTCTCTTTTCCATTACAGTAGACAGGAAAACCAATGCAAAGCCAGTAAGGACACACTGAGGAAGCTTTCTTTCCATGTGGTTTAAGGAAGTGACTCTGAAGTGATCCTAAACCAGCCAAGTGAATGTATCGGGGGCGGGGGGGCATTGCTAAAGATTAGTCTTAAGGGATAGCAGGACTTCACCAACTCATAAGAAAGGAGATAGCTTTGCAGGGAGATTAGAAAACAAGAGGCAAAAACAATACATTGTGTAGGAAGGAAGAAGTAGGACTACAAACTTAGCAGTAGTCAGAATGTTTAGAGAATGAATCATATGTAGACTGAAATGTGGCCAAAGAATTGGGTTGGGAATTCCCTGGTGGCTCAGAGGTTAAAGCGTCTGCCTGCAATGTGGGAGACCTGGGTTCGATCCCTGGGTCGGGAAGATCCCCTGGAGAAAGAAACGGCAACCAACTCCAGTGTTCTTGCCTGGAGAATCCCATGGACGGAGGAGCTTGGTGGGTTACGGTCCACAGGGTCGCAAAGAGTCGGACACAACTGAGCGACTTCACTTTCAATCATAGAAGGTCTTATAATCCTATGGTAAATGATTTGAAGCATATTCTGTAGGGCATTGCTTCTCAATCTTTTAAAGGAGAACAACCTTTTATTCAAATAATATCTACCTGGAGATCTAATATATAAAAAAATGAAAACATGTACCTTATTAGCATAATTATAGAAGCTACAGTTGTGTGCTTGTGTTAGTCACTCAGTCGTTGGTGACATCAATCTTATAGTCAGGCAACATGTACAATAAGGCAGTCCAATGAACTCCCCCAAATCTCACCGTTGGCATATAATTTATTTCTAACTTTACTTTTAGTTGTATATTAGCCAAAAAAGTCTTAAATCACAGAGATAAATACTTGCCAATAGTCATTCAACAACTTTTATAGACAGAAATGGGAAAAGAAGCATTATTCCGGTATCTGGTTGGAAAAAGAGAGAGCTTGAACACTAGCAAACATGAAATACAGGTTAATAAGCTGAACAAGAATGGGTCCTACAGGTGAACCCCCAGGACAGGTCAAGGATTTCATAGTCTTTCATCAACAACCTTTAACTACTTGCTTAACATTTGTTAATGGCAGTGGTGAAGGATGAAGGAAGACAAGTTTTGACCAGGAAATAATGTGTTTATTTGTATCCAAAAAGTCTTATTAGCAAGTAAGAAAATTCAGATCTAGATATTTAAGCAAAGCAAGAAATTATTGAAAGGTATGGGGGTTCCCAGAATTGATAAAGTGATGGAAAAGCCAGCCTAAAAAAATGCACAGAAACAAAAATAACCTAAAGTTCCCAAATCAGGAAAAATGGAAACTTTACTTTCAGCAGGGACAGTCCACCCAGGATGCATTCATACACTGCAGGACACCCTCTCCACAGCGGGACACAGCAGCAGCTGTCATGGGTCATTCCCAGCCCACCCAGGCATGAATGCATTTTCAGCTGAGCTCGGATCCTGAGCCCACTCCTGTCTCTCAGACAATGGGAAGCAAGAGGCTCTTTCCCTTGAACCTCTGGAGTGGGAGGGTGAGCAATGGCGGCTGACAGGGAATGAGACTGTGCCCAGAGTTTAGAAGATAGACATCAAAGATGAAGGAATGAGATCCCAGAGAATTTCTCTTGAAACTCAGAAGGGAGTGGGAATATTATATATTCTGTGAATAGCAGGGTCTCAACTTCTTTCTTTCCACAACATCCTAGGGAATTCAGTGGACACTGGAGAAAAGTAGTTGATGAATTTTTAAAAGTCTTCACTGAATTTGTTACAATATTGCTTCTGTTTTATGTCTTGATTTTTGGCCACAAGGCATGCTTAGCACCCTGGACCAAGGATCAAATCTGCATCTTCTGCATTGGAAGGTAAAATCTTAACCCACTGAATCATCAGAAAAGTCTAAGAAGTTTGACCTTTAGGTAATCTTTTCTCTGGCCACAACAGAAAAAAAATGCCTGAGATTGGAACAAAGACAGAAAAACAGCTAATTCCCTAGGACACTGTTATTCTGACTACATACCAGCTATTACCAAGAGGTACTGAGCTTCAGAAGGACTCCTTCCTTGAAACTTCTGTATACTCTGTAAGTCTCTTGACTCTCTAGAGAGGGCAAGTGTTCAGAGTATATCATAGAATTTCAATGTTGAAAAAAATCTTAATTTCAAACACTTATTGTGATCCAGGCAATAATAGTCCTATCACTTTACATATTCAAGTCATTTTATCTTCACATCAACCCATAGAATAGTTCCAGTTGACCCTGAACAAGACAGAGATTAATTCAAGCATAATTTATAGTCAGTACTCTGTAATGAGGTTCTTTTAAATACACAGATTAACCAAGTATATGCAGTACATACAGTGTAGTACTGTAGCATTTACTACTGTGAAATATCTAGATATAAGTGCATTTGTGCAGTTCAAACCTGAGTTAATCAAGAAACAGCTGTACTAGTCTTATTTCTATTTCATGCATGAGGGATTGAGAAACAGATTAAATAATGGAGTCATACAGTAAATAAAGAGCAGAACCAGATTTCAAATCCAGGCAGCCTGCCTCCTGAGTCTCTGTTTTTTTTTTTAGCCTATAGGCTACAATTGTCCTAAGGGTCTACAAACTAAAACATCTCAATTACATTTGATGAAAAATAAAGAATTTGTATATACCAAAAATAACTTTTAGAATTATTTTTCAGATTGTTCATCCCTCCCTAACAGATATCATTTGTTGCCCATATTCATGAAGAACAGTGAATAATAATTCTCAAAATTTTCTTTAAAAATATTTTTTCTTTCGTTTATGTGAACAAATCCTATTATTCTATTATTCTTATTTTCTTTGACTTTTAAAATAATTTTCCAAAGCAAACATTTTTCCTAATGTGTATTAAAGATTTTTTACTTTTAGAGATAATAAAATTAACCACTTGTTCCCATAAATATAAATATCATCATTTTCCCCAACTAAATAAATATCAAAATAAGGATGAGTGGGCAACAGATCACTTAGCTTAGAGCTCATGGTTATGGGAACAGTCAATTTCAGGGAGTCTTGGCAGGAATTTTAAATTATTGGTAGTAAGGTCTTATATTGAGTATTCATTGGAAGGACTGATGCTGAGGCTGAAGCTCCAATACTATGGCCACCTGATGTGAAGAGTTGACTCATTGGAAAAGACCCTGATTCTGGGAAAGACTGAGGACAGGAGGAGAAGAGGATGATAGAGGATAAGATGGCTGGATGGCATCTTCAACTAAATGGATATGAGTTTGAGTAAACTCTGGGAGATGGTGGAAGCCTGGAGAGCTGCAGTCCTTGGAGTCTCAAAGAGTCGACATGACTTAGCAACTGAACAACAATGAAATAAAGGTCTTTTATGGTTTGTAATTTATCTTGAAATATTTCAACATAGATAGTTTTATATGTAAAATAATATATCCCATGAAAACTCTCATTTAATTATGAATTGACTAGTGATAGCCTCCTACCCTCTGCCTGGCCCTTGTTCTGAATTAGGAAATGTTTCTATCTGGAGGGTTAGGCAGCATGCTACATATTCACTAGGCCCTGTATCCCAAGATCACCTCCGTATTATACAAATGGATTGTTCGGATTCTACTTACTCATTCTGGTGGGGCTGGTGTTCAGGTTCATTTTCACTCTGTGTCTCAGAGGTGACCAGTTAACAATTTCACTTTTAGTTATGATGAAAAGCCTATTATTCAGAAATGCAGAATCCAAATACAGCTACCCTAAGTGCTAACACTACCTCTGTCTAGTACTAGGATGTGTTAATTAGCATTCTGTATCTTATCACTTCCCAAGATATGTCCCTTCACTAGAAATATTTAAGAATTCTACCTTTAAAATGCAGAAGGAAATGGCAACCCACTCCAGTATTCTTGCCTGGAAAATCCCATGAGCCACGAAACCCAGTTTCCTGCACCTTGTGGAGCAGAGCCCTGGGCTTAGAATTCAGAGGTAGAGCCAACAGTAGCAAATTATTCAGAGAAATATTTCCTCTCCCTAACCTAAACTTCAGATGAATTTTGCTGCTGAAATGCTTTCACATCTACCCAGAGAGAATGTTTTCTGTAATGTGTGAGGAAAGAGAGCAGACACTTCTGATAGTACACCTTTTTATAATTTCTTGCTAATAGATGGTTTTACATGTGGTAGAATTCTACCCAAGACTCACCTTCATTTTAAGAACATCTTTGGTGCCACAGTTGGAGGATTAGAAACCTTAGACATCAGCTATATCTAAAATTAAAGAATGCTCCATACCCATCAAAAAAAATAGTTCAGAATATTTGAGTCAGTTATGACAATTTGGTGCAGGACTGAGACTGGGTCTCCAGTGCGCCTTGCCAGTTGTAAAATATTTAACATAGGTCATATCAGTGAAGATTGATTTTTTATTGATTGATTTAGTTTGCTTTGTTTTAGAGCACTAAATATTTTGGAGGGAAAACAATATGCTTTCATTTTGCTGTTGATGTAAAGGGTCTCATAGAGATCCAAGGTTACTGGCAGCACGTGTGCTCAGTTGCTCAGTCATTACTGACTCTTTGTAACCCCATGATCTGTAGCCTGCCAGGCTTCTCTGTCCATGGGATTTTCCAGGCAAGAATACTGGAGATGGTTGCCATTTCCTTCTCCGGTAATGGCATCACATAGCCTCATTCTTATGAGGGCAATTTTAGTATCCCTTATTTGTAGGCATCATGACCCAGCTGTTTGATAGTCTGACCCTTCACCCTACACCAATGTCAAGGGGTTAAAAACAAATTTTACTTCAACAATTCTGATCTTTTAAAATGTATAGAACATTAACACTATTTTAAACTAAAATCATCATTGGGTTTGGCCACCTGATGGGAAGAACTGACTCATTTGAAAAGACCCTGATGCTGGGAAAGATTGAAGCTGGGAGGAGAAGGGGATGACAGAGGATAAGATGGTTAGATGGCATCACCAACTCAATGGACATGAGTTTGGGTAAACTTCGGGAGTTGGTGATGAACAGGGAGGCCTGGTGTGCTGCAGTCCATGGAGTCACAAAAAGTCAGCAATTGAACTGAACTGAACTAATCTGTAGAATCCCTAAAGTATCTGCTTGCAAAAACAGTTTGAAAACTGCTAATGTAGGTAAAGGGAAATTGCCCCAGGATTTTAAGGAAGGGAATAATACTATCTATTTACATTTGAAAGATTATGTCTAGCATCTGTGGGAAGAGCAAACTTGACAGAAAAAAAACCCAAAATACAAAGCCCCATTAAGAAAGAATTAGAATGAGAGTAATGGTGATAGGAATGGAGAGAAACTAGATTGAAGCCTTGTTTAGAAAATAAAACTGCAAGGATTTAAGTCATTCCCTATGTTTTAGTCTCACTTGTAGTCTTTCCTAAAAGCCATTAGATTAACTGATGTTTTGAATGAAACTGGCTGCTTGGTAATGTTAAGAAACACAGATTTCTGTTTAAACCCGATTTTGGGACTTATTAATTCTCTGTTGTTGAGCAAATTAGTTAACCTCTTGATCCTCCATTTCCTCATCTGTAAGATGGGAATAATAATTTCTACCTCACAGGTTTAATAGTGAGAAAAGAGAAAATAGCAAATGTCTGTGTTAAAGTATTAGAACAGTATCTACCCAAACAATGAAAGATAATTTTTTTCTCCAGAAATAAACAGTTTAACTATGACTGATCAATAAAAGCAAAATGATGTGTTAAAAGTCTACATGCAAATACAAAATAAGGGTGTAGGAATTAAGCAATATATTCATGTGGAAGCAGAGCTATTTAAGGGAGAGAAAGTGATATGAGTAAAACTGTGTTACTCTTGTTTTGTTTTGCTTGATTCAATTTATTTTTCCAAGTAGGATTGTGTAAATAGCAGAAAGTTCTCCTGCCAAAATAAAATAAACCAGAGAAAGGAAAGAAGGTAAAGATGAATTACATGTACCAACATATAATCCTTTTCAAATTTGGAAAAAGAATGATACCCTTGCTGGCAAGTCAGTTGGCCTCAGTATAAAGAGAAGTAAAGGTGAAGACAATGGATGAGATATATTTATACAATGACTTGCTTTGATCAGAAGCCAAAGATGGGCAGCCAAATGCAGCTGTTTCACCATATGAGTTCCCTGGCATCTTGAGTGCTATATCTCCTTGGGTATGAGGATAAAATCTCTTCCATGAGACGCCAGGAAAAGTTTCTTTAGTCTTCCTAAGAGGATTGAGAATGAAATGAATTATCAAAATGGCAAATTTAGAACTTCTTTAGATGTCTTGTGGACATTTAATTCTAAGTCACACTTCAGAGGCTGGATTTTGAGCAGAGAAACATGAGTCTGTGCAAGAAATCAACTTTTGCCTCTGTTCTAGATGCACCGCTTGATACTAAGTAGTGATTTCACTAAAATAGGTGGAACCATTATTACTATCCCAGCACCCTTCTTATGTTTGCACTCACAGGCAGCCAGTTACCCCTAGGAACAAATACTCATTTTTTATCATTTTATTTCTTTTTTTTGTCATAAAGTATCATTTTTGGTCACATAATATAAGGATAAATTGTGTTGACCTTTGAATATCACCAAAAAGCAGTAAATCTAGGTTTTGATTTTTTTTCTGACACAAGTGATAAATTTTTATTACTTTTTTTTTTTTTTTTAGTTCATCTCAGTCCTGGACTCCTATAAAAATGGTTTATTGAGAAATTCAACATAATGTCATTGAGATCAAGTGGCACTGAGCCTTGGTATTATCCCTACAACTTATTCTCCACTGTTTTTTATTTGAATATTATCATTAGAATAATTGGAATCTAATATAAAAAGCAACACAATGAACTGTCCTCATTTAAAAAAATTAGTATTTATTTATTTGGCTCTGTCAGCTATTAGTTGTGTCAGGGGAAGCACACTGACTGAAACTGCCCACCCTGGCCAGGCATGAGTTGTTTTAAGACAGGAAGTCCTGGTAAGGAATATGGAACTAATAAGCCACCACCAACCAGAAGAGTTCTGGGAAGGTCAAAAGATGACACCATGCATCCAACCACCTCCCAGAGTCCTTCTCATAGCATCCATTTTGGCTGAGAAATGCATGAGCCACCAGGAAGGACTCTGAGTCCGAATCATTGGCCAAAGACAACCAGAAAATAATCCTATCACCATAAAACCCAAGACTGCTAACCATGTGGCAGAGCAGTTCTCCTGGGTTCCCTTACCCTACTGCTCTCTGCCTGGGTGCACCTTCCTGATAAAATTTCTTGCTTTGTGAGCATATGTGTCTCCTTGGGCAATTCATTTCTGAGTGTTAGAAAAGAGCCCACTTTTGGGCCCTGGAAGGGGGTCCCCCTTCCTGCAATAGTTGCATCATATGGGATCTTCTTTGTATTAGGTGAGATGGCTCTAGTTGTGGAGTGGGCTTGGTTCCTTTGCGATATGTAGGATGGTAGTTCCCTGACCAGTGATCAAACTCACAGCCCTTGCATTGCAAGGCAGATTCTTAACCATTGGACCACCAGGAAAATCCCTTGACTCCAATTCTTAACCTCATACTGGGTACCATCATACTGTGCCTTCTGGAGTTTCTCTGGATGCCTTCAAACACAAGTTGCAAGGTAGGCAAATACATTGCTCTAGGCTAAAATCTTTGGGCATCGTCCCAAGATTGGTGTTTCTTTAGCTTGGCTGAGATAGCTATTAATGCATGCTAAAGGACTTTGCATCACTAAAATATAAAGAAATCCAGATGAAATGACAAAAACATCTCTGCCTTCATGGAGGTTACATTTCAGTTGGACTGTGGGACACTGTTCACAAGCACATAAATAAAATATATGTTATGACTCATGGAAATAAGTGCTACAGAGAGAAACAAAGCTACAGAGAAGAGGACAAAGGACATAGACAGAAGAACTATAATTTTAAGCTGTGTGTCCTGGAAAGTGTGAAATTAGAAGACACATGTGAGCAGACCTGGAGGGTGTACAGAAACCAACCATGAAAAGCCTGGAGGGTTGTCTTTCAAGCAGAAGTGGGTGCTTCCAATGTGTTTGGTAGTGTGTTCTATGCTGGAGGGGTAGCAAGGAGGCCAGTGGGGCCACAGGGATGTGAGCCAAGGGAAGAAGAGTCAGAGATAAGTACAGAGAATTAGTGAGCAAGACAAGAAAACAGTGGAGTAAGACTGGAGAAAGAGCAGGTTTGGGGGAAAAAAATCAAGAGGTCAGTGTGTAGCATCTTTAGGACCAAGGTACCTACTATTAGCCATCCAAGTGGAATAAGTAGGCTGCTAATGATCAGGAGAAAATTCAGGGAGCAATGACTCTGAAGAAAGAGCTGTGATTAGCATTGTGCTAAAACCAAAGCCATGTAGTATAGCAGAGCGGATTAAAAAAAAAAAAATCGTTCTGCAAAGAGGACTAATGGTGACTGAAGCAGAGAGACCATGGCATTGGAAAGCTTAGCACTACCTCTGGGAAAAGAATGGGGTTGGTGGGACATTTAAAGATCCAGGTGGAGGCAGTATGTTAATTCTAAGGTGGAAAAAGAAATCTAATCCTAGTATGGGGAAAGAATTAAATTTGTTGAATTCCAGCTTCAATTCTCATTGTATTTCTCTGTTAAAACCAACAATAGCAACAAAAACAAAACACTCAATTCTTCTGTGAGATGTGAGTGACATTTTGATATGTGTCTATTATAATCTGGGAGCACTGAAGAGGCAGAAAGTACTAAGGAAAGGATGCTAAGCACTTTCAAAGCATCCTGTGAGAGCTCCAGCAAGGATGTGTAGATCAGGACGTGTGATCATTTAGAGACCCTCATCAGATTAAGCCATAAAGGAGGGAAGCAGAAATAACCAATTATCTTCAACAAAAGGCAGCAAAAATCTGGATCTCCTGCTGACCCCACACATATAGAAGATATACACTAAAAGACGCTGGAGCCGATTATACAGAGTGAAGTAAGCCAGAAAGAAAAGCACCAACACAGTATACTTACACATATATATGGAATTTAGAATGATGGTAATGATAAACCTGTACTCAAGACAGCAAAAGAGACACAGTTGTATAGAATGGCCTTTTGGACTCTGTAGGAGAGGGAGAGGGTGGGATGGGTTGGCAAAGTGGCAGTGTAACATGTGTGATATCATAAGTGAAATGAATTGCCAGTCCAGGTTTGATGCAGGATGCAGGATGCTAGGGACTGATGCACGGGGATAATCCAGAGAGAGGGTGTGGGGCGGGAGCTG
>SJXQ01006588.1:231615-392825 GCA_006408695.1 Aepyceros melampus
GAAGGTGTGGGGTGGGAGGTGGGAGGTGGGGATCAGGATTGGGAGTTCATGTACACTCGTGGCTGATTCATGTCAATGTGTAGCAAAACGAATACAGTATTGTAAAGCACAACAAACTAAAAAAATAAAAATTAATTTAAAAAAAAGACAGAAAAGAACCACTTTTATTATGATAAATAAAATAATTATTCCTCTACTTGATCACTTTCCTTTGTTCTAAAGAGTGCATGTGCATGCTCAGCCCCTCAATCATCTCTTACTCTTTGTGACCTCCTGGATTGTAGCCTGCCAGGCTCCTCTGTCCATGGGATTCTCCTGGCAAGAATACTGGAATGGGTTGCCATTTCTTCCTCCAGAGCGTCTTCAGAATATGAATGGGTTGCCATTTCCTCCTCCTCCAGAGGATCTTCCCAACCCAGGGGTCAAACCTGCATCTCCTGTGTCTTCTTGTATTGGCTAGTAGATTCTTTAGCACTGAGCCACCTGTGAAAGTCTGTTCTAAACAGCAGTATTCAGAAAATCTTTTAAGGGTCACAAAAGACAAAACTCCAAAGTCCACTTTTGTAGTAAATTTCATAATGTATCATCTTCAAAATAACTTCTTTTCTCAGTGAATGACTCAAAATTTAGCCTTGCTTAGAGTAATCTAGAATCAAATCTACAGCAGTGAAGTCTGGTTTACATAGTCGTGAAGTCGTTTCAGTTGTGTCCGACTCTGTGAGACCCCATAGATGACAGCCCACTAGGCTCCTCTGTCTCTGGGATTCTCCAGGCAAGAATACTGGAATGGGTTGCCATTTCCTTCTCCAATGCATGAAAATAAAAAATGAAAGTGAAGTCGTTCATTCATGCCTGACTGTTAGAGATCCCATGGACTGCAGCCTACCAGGCTCCTCCATCCATGGGATTTTCCAAGCAAGAGTACTGGAGTGGGTTGCCATTGTTGATATCAGCTAGTGGCCAGCAAACCAAAATGAATACAAGGACACCTCTTGACTCAGGCTATCCACTATTCCACAAAGCCTTTTTGGGAGGACAAAGGAAATAGAGTGGTGAGTTCATAAACCTATTGCAAAATATGGACCTCTCTAAATTTAGTCTTTTAAACCTCGAGAAGGCAATGGCAGCCCACTCCAGTACTCTTGCCTGGAGAATCCATGGATGGAGGAGCCTGGTGGGCTGCAGTCCATGGGGTTGCTAAGAGTCAGACATGACTGAGTGACTTCACTTTGACTTTTCACTTTCATGCATTGGAGAAGGAGATGGCAACCCACTCTAGCATTCTTGCCTGGAGAATCCCAGGGACAGGGAGCCTGATGGGCTGTTGTCTATGGGGTCGGACACACAGAGTCGGACACGACTGAAGCGACTTAGCAGCAGTAGCAAACCTGAAAAGCCATCTACCTTTTAAGACAAAGGAATTTTTTCTGCACATCTTTAGAGAAGAGCTGTTTAGTAGTGATGCTTAATGTAAAGCAGCTGTTGCCTCTCATAAAGGAGACTTGACAGCACTGCTGGATGAGCCGTGACTCACACATGAATATGGAATTAGCCAGATGATCATTTGTTCAGTTGTCAAGATCTGTCCCTCAAGAATGAAAGTTTGTTATGCATGTGCAGTCTTTGTGAAAACACCAAAGAAGGAACACACTTTTATTAGGGACTAGAGACTTCGGATTCATCCTCACTAAGGTAAAACACTATAGAGAACACCTGGTACAGAATTTTTACAAATTGTTATAGAATGCAACTAGTTCTTCTCTAGTGTCCCCAGGGTGTGTTTATGAACCAGGGCACTCTAGTCCATTGCAGCATAGTTGGCCCCTCCTAGGATCTTCTACCAATCTGGCTTCTGGAGTAGGGGACTTGTAGTTGAGAACAGAGATGTAGAACTAATTTGACATGACAGATATAGAACTAGATCAAAGAGTTACCCCCTCATATGTTCTATGAATAAATATTAACTTAGCTAAGTTTAAATGACTTTTACACTAGATGAGGTATCTTAGACTGGACTTAGGCAACCCTTCCTTCAGAGAAGAGCATGATATATAGAAAAATGGTCTGAGTGCTTGGGGAGGGGATGAGGCCTCTCAGATCTTTTAATATTTAGATGGATGTCTCTGATTATATCATTAGAAATCACATTCTTCAAAGCTTAGAGAAGATCATGTTCATTTTGAAGCCTGAGTGCTGTCTGAGAGAGTGCATTATGTTTTTCCTGAGGAACACACACACACACACACACACACAATAACAAAGTGAATTTTGACATTAAAAAAAAGTTATTATTAATGAACATTTTTTCTTAGGGAGAAATGTCTATGACAGAATAAATATTAACATAACTAAAGAATGCATTATTCTCAAATCATACAAATCACATTCAAAGCTTGGAAATTAATGGATTTTTAATGGTTTTAGGCTTCCCTGTTAGCTTAGTTGGTAAAGAATCCACTGCAATGCATGAGACCCTGGTTTGATTCCTGGGTCAGGAAGATCCACTGGAGAAGGGATAGGCCGCCCACTCCAGTATTCTTGGGCTTCCCTTGTGGCTCAGCTGGTAAAAATTCCACCTGCAATGCAAGAGACCTGGGTTCTATCCCTGGGTTGAGAAGATTCCCCTGGACAAAGGAAAGGCTACCCACTCCAGTATTCTGGCCTAGAAAACTCCATGGACTATCCATGGGGCGGCAAAGAGTTGGAAATGACTGAGTGACTTTCACTTTAATGTTTTAAGTCAGTATTGAAGCCAATTTTAAACATATTCTTTAAATTTAACTTACAATTTTGCACTGTTGTTATGAAGACCACATGCTAATGAGAACTTAAATGCTATGAAATACAAACCATGATACTACTGAATGTGTGTAGTTTTAATAAGCTCCTAAAAGTTAACTTGTACAATCTGTGCAGACTGGTTAAGACTCTAAACTTGAGACGGTTGCATTATGCTCTCCAGTTTGTGCTATTCTAAGCTGTTTAGTTGATCATTTCTATGATACTCTAAGTCAAGTGAGGACAGCTTGATTTTGCTGATAGCTGATGAAACTGTAGAATGCTGCATAATTAGATAGAAGGGAAGGATCTATTTAAGAAGGAAAATAAACATCCAGGAAGTTATTCTATGGTGGGGGAACAGTTGGATAAAGGAATGTGAAAAATATTTCATGCCCTGTTACCCAACTTTTCCAAGAATTTGATTTAGCTTTTGTTTACAGCATTAAGTTCGGCATTCCTAAAAGACTTTACTTTAATAATTGCCCTTTGAATGGTGCTTTATGATTATGAAAGTGCTCCACACATATTGTCTCCTTCAGGACTCCAAAATAACTTATGAGATAGATAATGTTGCTACCCATCTTAATAAGGATGCTTGGGCTGCCTGAATTTAAATTATTTTCCCAAGATTATACATGGTAAGTGATAGAAGTGGGAAGTAAATCTGGAAGTATTCTGCCCTTTTATCAGTGTGATGCTGTCTTTCACTTGGGAATTTCCAAGACTGAAAAGGAGAAGGAGCCATCATCTTGACTTGCCTAAACTATGGTAAAATCTCCTTGACCTGTATCTATCACCCCTTGCAGCCTCTCCTACACAGTGGTAATTTCTAAAGTAGGGGCAATGAATTCACTGCTGATTTGGGATGCTTCAAACATCTTAGCTCAAGAAGAAAGCTCTTAAAAATCAACCACATATATATGTGTTAACATACGATATTTGTTTTTCTCTTTCTGATTCACTTCACTCTGTATAACAGAATCTAGGTTCATCCATCTGAGTTCAACTGACTCAAATATGTTCCTTTTTATGGCTGAGTAATATGAATATACATGGAGTCTAGAAAAATGGTACTGATGAACCTATTTTCAGGGCAGGAATAGAGATGCAGACATGGAGAATGAATTTGTGGACACGGTTGAGGAAGGAGTGGATGGGGCAAATTGACAGAATAACATTGGTATATTTATACATTGAAAGTGAAAGTCACTCAGTGGTGTCCCATTCTTTGTGACCCCATTATACAGTCCATGTATTCTCCAAGCCAGAACACTGGAGTGAGTAGCCATTCCCTTCTCTAGGAGATCTTCCCAACCCAGGGATCGAACCTAGGACTCCCGCATTGCAGGCAGATTCTTTACCACCTGAGCCACAAGCCATATATAAAATAGATATCTACTTGGAAGCTGCTGTATAACATAAGGAGCACAGTTCAGTACTCGTGATGACATAGAGGGGTGAGGTGAGATGGCAGATGGTGGAAGGAGGCTCAAGAGGGAAGCGACATATATATATATATATATATATATATATATATATATACACACGCGCGCGCGCTCAAGGCTGATTAATGTTGTATGGCAGAAACAAGCACAGCATTGCAAAAGAATTATCTTCCAATTAAAAAAAAAAACACACACAGCCAAACCTCATTTGCAGTAAAAATAATAATAATAATAATAGTAATTACTTACATATATTTCCATTCATTATGTGGCAGGCACTATGTCAAACATTTTATATATATATACATGAAATCTCATTTATTCTAACCAGAAAGCTTATGAAGCTGCTGATATTATTATGTCCTTCTTCCAGCAGAGGGAATATGGAAAGCTGCAAGATTAAGTTACCATTTCAGGATGCCTTATCTTCTCTCTCACTAGGTTCATTTTCTTTTGATTAAAAAGGTCAAAAATAGAAGGATTGGGGTATACTGCATCTGAATGTAAAGAGAACTGTTTTCAAGTGAAAAGTGGAAGGACTGTAGCAGTGACACATCTTGGAATTTGAAGCTAAGGCAGGAGGTAAATGAATCCCCCAGAGTGAAACAACTGGAGATTCATTCCCTATGGACTTAACCTCCAAAATATCAGTAACAGGACAAATGAGAGAGGACATTGAGCCCTGCCCAGATAGAAGATAAGAAACCACATATTTTTCATTCTCAAAGTCAGGAGACCTCTCCTACTACATATGTGCAGAAAGGCTCCTTGAAGTTCAAAAGAGAAGTGATCCTAAGTGATCCTCTGCATGGGCCTGGCAAAGAAATACATGCACGCACACACACACATAGGAGGATCCTGAGATATACCAAATATGGACTTACATCCAGGCAAATTAAAACGATTGGCCAAAAGAAATCCAGAAGAAATGTCCCATACAAGTAATTCAAACTACCACGTGGGCATAACTCAGCAATTCTGAGTCTGCCCACGTGTCTGTCTACATATACTGTACTTTTTTCCCTTCCTGATAAATACTTTACTTGTTTACTACTTTCCATCTGTGGGGAATTTCTGCAAAGATGAAGAACCAGGGTCTTGTTACTGAACATTGGTCTAGTGCTTAGGATTCCGTGGTCTCACTGCTGCGACCCCACTTCAGTCTCTGGCAAGGGACCGAAGCCCTGCTCCAAGTGCTGCAGGCTGAAACCACTGGAGATCAAACTGATTTATAAGTTTTGCTTATGATCAAAGAGAAAACTTAGAAAGTTTTGGATTACAAAGAAAACTGCTATCCTCAAAATCCAAGAAAGAGGCACAATGGGTACAAGATGACCCTAACCTTGATAAATTGGTATAGAACTCAAATTAGTTTACATAACTACATCCAACTAAATGCTGATTATACAAAATGTTTCTGAAAAATTCTAAACAAGTAAAAGTAAAAATATAGGGGCAATTAAGGAGACAAAGGAAGGAAAAGAAAAATTAGAAATATAATGGGATATAGCTCAAATTAATTTACATAAGTAGATACAACTGTATACTAGTTATATGAAACACTTCTGAAACATCAGGTCAGTTCATTTGCTCAGTCATTTCCTACTCTTTGTGACCCCATAGACTGTAGCACACCAGGCTTCCCTGTCTATCACCATCTCCTGGAGCTTGCTCAAACTCACGTCCATTGAATTGGTGATGCCATCCAACCATCTCATCCTCTATTGACCTCTTCTCCTCCTGTCTTCAATCTTTCTCAGCATTAGGGTCTTTTCCAGTGAGTCTGTTCTTTGCATCAGGTGGCCAAAGTATTGGAGTTTCAGCTTCAGCCTCAGTCCTTCCAATGAATATTCAGGACTGATTTCCTTTAGGATAGACTGGTTGGATCTTCTTGCAGTCCAAGGGACTCTCAACACCACAGTTCAAAAGCATCAATTCTTTGGTGCTCAGCTTTGTTTATAGTCCAACTCTCACATCCATACATGACTACTGGAAAAACCATAGCTTTGACTAGATGGACATTTGTTGGCAAAGTGATGTCCTGCTTTTTAATAAGCTGTCCAGGTTGGTCATAGCTTTCCTTCCAATGAGCAAGCATCTCTGAATTTCAGGGCTGCAATCACCATCTGCAGTGATTTTGGAGCCCAAGAAAATAAAACCTGCCACTGTTTCCATTGTTTCCCCATCTATTTGCCATGAAGTGATGGAATTGGATGCTATGATCTTAGTTTTCTGAATGTTGAGCTTTAAGTCAACATTTTCACTCTCCTCTGAAATTTTGTGAAACAAAGTGAACATTTAAAAACAATAACTAAAAAAAAAAAGCAAATGAATACTGGGGAAAAGGAGAAACTGAAGTATAAATATCAAACTGCATTGATACAGCCAAGAGAGAGATTTGGTACTTAAACCATAACTGACTTTTCTCTTGAATGATGGAACATGTTTGTGACTAGAGGAACACTGTCTTTATAAAGCTGTATAGTCTTTTTGCAACTAGAGGATGAAAAATAAGAAATCTTAAAAGGAGAGCAGAGTAGTTTGTCTTTTGTATAAGTTAGGACCAGAGAGTCTCAGAGCTGGTGTTGGAGGTCTGAGCTAGAAAGAGATCCTTTTAATTATATGAGGGTAGTTAAAAAAAAATTGCTCATTATTTATAGCTTCTAAAGGGATGTCTCACCTGGTGGCTCAGAGGTTAAAGCATCTCCCTCCAATGCGGGAAACCCTGGTTCAATCCCTGGGTTGGGAAGATCCCCTGGAGAAGGAAATGGCAACCCACTCCAGTATTCTTGCCTGGAGAATCCCATGGACAGAGGAGCTTGGTAGGCTACAGTCCATGGGGTCACAAAGAGTCGGACACGACTGAGTGACTTCACTTCACTTCTAAAGGGATGTTTACATTTTTACTTATTTCTATTTGAACCATGTAAATGAGCTTGCTCAGCTCCAGGCTTTCTGTAAAATACAGCACAGACACTTGTGTACATGCTTCTGGGTGTGCAGGACTCCAAGTGTGTGGCTGTGTGTATGTGTGTTTACTTTGGGTGTTTTGGGTGACTATTGTCAAATTTTGACTTTCCAAACACCTTCTAAGTTTCTCAAGATTTTTTCCTTTTTCTCTTGAGCTAATAATAGCAATAATAAATTGTGACTATTAACTATTATCCTCAGATATGTTACATGAATATCTCTGTGCACCTTTCTTAGGTATATAACTTTCATGTGATTGTTAGAAATTGGCTATGGAATGCATGTAATTCATCTGAGAAATTTCTATCCAAATTTGTGATGTTGTTACAATAAAGCAGAGAGAATACAACGATTACACATAAATACAACCATTATGCATACAATGTTGTAAGATACAGTTAACCTTACCATGTCCAGTAATTTCTGCCTGGAGAGATTATACTAGAGTCTAAGTGTTGTCCACAACTTTGGATCAGATACCTAGGTTTGAGGAAAGCCCCTGTGCCTGCATCCACACCTCCACAAACTGAGTCTTTTTCATTTAAATCATTAATAATCTCAAGAAATAGGAAGATATCATGGTATCACAACAAGTGATAAAGGGCATTCTGAATTATAGATACCAGACATACAGACATAGAGGATGCTTATAGTTGCTATTCTCCAATTTTAACCAAGAATAAATATAGAAGCACAAAAATTCACCAGTCTAGATACTAAAGAACATTATTTCCCCATCAGCGGTCATAAAATTCTTAATTGATTTAAACTCAAGTAGACAAATAGGCAGTCAAACAAATTAGAGAAACAAAATAGATTCTCTACCATCTCTCATCCAAAAGATGAAAGATCTCAATAAACCTTTAGTCTATTTACAGTGATTATCAAATAATACCATAAAATAAATTATTAATCATTGTGATCATCAATGAGGCATAATAATTTATCTGCCTTTAACAAACCAAAAATACACCATAACACAAAACAAAATTATTGGAGAAGAGAAATTAAATTTTAGA
The DNA here is from genome assembly GCA_006408695.1 of Aepyceros melampus. Lineage (NCBI taxonomy): Eukaryota > Metazoa > Chordata > Mammalia > Artiodactyla > Bovidae > Aepyceros > Aepyceros melampus. The sequence goes on from SJXQ01006588.1 coordinate 239,831, forward strand.
AAAATCAGCCAAGTTTCTCTATGATTTGGAATCACCATAAAGAGACTGGCCCACTTCTCTGGTAGGGAAGTTTATCCAGTTCTATCAGGTAAATCATTGAGTATCTCTGAGGAAGACTTCTAAAATTAGATAAACATTATATTTAAGCTTAGTACAAAAATAGGAAAATAATTCAATAAAAGGTGAAACAGCCTCAAGTTTGTAGAGTATATAGTAAAATTGAATACATATTAACAGAGATATCTGGAGAAGGAAATGGCAATCCACTCCAGTATTCTTGCCTGGAGAATCCCAGGGACAAAGGGCTGCCATCTATGGGGTCACACAGAGTCGGACACGACTGAAGCAACTTAGCAGCAGCAGCAACAGATATATTACAGATCAGTGGAAAAAGTAAGAATTACTCAATAAAAGACTGAGAGATTTAGTTATTTAGAAAGAAAATAAAATTAAGTCATAGTTTTATACTATCTAGCACAATCCAGTTCAAATATATCAACTGATAAAATAAAAAAAAATCATTTAAAAAACTATCAGACAAAAAACAAGCTGGTTGTTTTTACACTGGGGTCTGTTTGATTTCAGTAGACCCTTTGAAGTGCTACTGACTTCATTTCAATTATATCCAACTTCTGAAACACAGTTACACCTAAATGATTTCATAGATGGTCCTCTGTGCACCTGCACGAGTGTTTCTTTGGTGTATATACCGAGGAGTATATGGTTGCTCAGTTCAGTTCAGTCGCTCAGTACTGGCCAACTCCTTGCGACCCCATGAATCGCAGCACGCCAGGCCTCCCTGTCCATCACCAACTCCAAGAGTTCATTCAGACTCACGTCCATCGAGTCCGTGATGCCATCCAGCCATCTCATCCTCGGCCGTCCCCTTCTCCTCCTGCCCTCAATCCCTCCCAGCATCAGGGTCTTTTCCAATGAGTCAACTCTTCGCATGAGGTGGCCAAAGTACTGGAGCTTCAGCTTTAGCATCATTCCTTCCAAAGAAATCCCAGGGTTGGTCTCCTTCAGAATGGATTGGTTGGATCTCCTTGCAGTCCAAGGGACTCTCAAGAGTCTTCTCCAACACCACAGTTCAAAAGCATCAATTCTTCGGTGATCAGCCTTCTTCACAGTCCAACTCTCACATCCATACATGACCACAGGAAAAACCACAGCCTTGACTAGATGGACCTTAGTTGGCAAAGCAATGTCTCTGCTTTTGAATATGCTATCTAGGTTGGTCATAACTTTCCTTCCAAGGAGTAAGCGTCTTTTAATTTCATGGCTGCAATCACCATCGGCAGCGATTTTGGAGCCCCCCAAAATAAAGTCTGACACTGTTTCTACTGTTTCCCCCTCTGTTTCCCATGAAGTGATGGGACCAGATGCCATGATCTTAGTTTTCTGAATGTTGAGCTTTAAGCCAACTTTTTCACTCTCCTCTTTCACTTTCATCAAGAGGCTTTTTAGCTCCTCTTCACTTTCTGCCATAAGAGTGCTGTCATCTGCATATCTGAGGTTATTGATATTTCTCCCGGCAATCTTGATTCCAGCTTGTGTTTCTTCCAGTCCAGCATTTCTCATGATGTACTCCACATAGAAATTAAATAAGCTGGGTAACAATATACAGTTGTAGGAAAGGCTTATGTTTAATTTGAATAGATGGTGTCAGTTTGTACTACAGAATGATTAGAATCATCCAAATGAATTCGATAACCTTAAAAATGTTATAAGTGTACTAGCAATCTTTACCTAAGTGAGGCTACAGGAACAGAAGGAAGTTGTTAGATTTTAGTTAATCTCAATTGGTAAAAGAGGTGAAATCTCTTGTCTATCACTATAACGATGCTGCATTATTAACCACCCTAAAATCAATGGCACACAAGGAAAGGCCTTTCTTTCCTTATGCACAGGTTTGTCTGGGGCTCTCTGCTTGAGTCTACAGATCACTTGGATTTGCTTCCAGATTCTGGGTTACATCTTGATCAGTTTTAGTCATCTCTTCCCTTTCTTTGGATCCACAGTTACCTGAGACAAGTTATTGGTGGATGATAATTCTGAGTAGGAGAACAAAGAGGATCATTAAGGCATTAGCTTAGAACAACCTGTTAGGTAGGAAGTCAGGCATGAGCAAAGAGGGGTGGCCTGGCTGAAAGGGATCCAGGTGATCCCTAAACTCTCTAAACTGATCTCTAAACTCCATCCCAGACACACTCAGGGGAGCTCACAGATATGCTACAGGATAACCACAGAGACTTTTCAACTCCTGCACCCTAGGCACACAGTGCATACAAAATAACCATAGGGGCTTCTCCAAATGACCTTAGGTAAGTACTTAGGAGTCTATTAAGGGCTCATGAATATTCTACATCTAATTATAGAAGACTGAATTATGGGAAGACATAAACAGCCCAGCCTGCTGTTAAAACTTGCAATTGTCAATTGGCCTTGAGTGTATGCCTATTTGCATTCCTTTTCATTGACTGCTGGTGGATAGAAGCCTTACTTTGCACCAGGCGTAACCAAAAGGAGACGACTGGAAGTATAAATAGCGGAAACCAAGAGGCCTTGACAAGAACAAGAAAGACTTCTTTAGAGTTAAGCTTGTTCCCATACCTTAGGAATCTCTGTCTAATAAAAAATCTGTTTCAGCTGAACTGATGTATAACTTATATATTCAATGCTCTTTAGTCAATTGCTCCAAGTTTTTGTTGTGAGGAGATAAAAACCAAGGCAAAGAAATAAACTGACATGACAGATCCTTATTTTTGTAACTAAGACATATAAGGGGTTTGAGACCATAAGAAAAATCGGACCTGGCAGAATAAATGCCCTTTAATTAAAATTCTCTTTTTAAGTAGAAATACTTAACAGACTTTTCTGTCCCCTTAAAGCATTCCACATTTGTTCAAGAGTTAGGGGCACTGGGCCTAAATGAGTACCTTGGCTGTGGGGCTCAGTTATGACAGAGTTTGAGCAGCTTTGTGAAAATTATCCTAGCTTTTCTCTTTTACCTCTGGATTATGTTCCTATTAACTAAATTAAGCAGAATGAAATGTAAAATAATTGAATGACTATGCCTTAATTAAAAAGAAAGAAAAAAAAGCACTTACTTTCTCATTGTTCTTCATTTGGAAAAAGCAATTAGTTACATTTTAGAATACTTCTAGTTTAATCAGAACTACAATGATATTAATTTATTCAATCCTAAAAGCATGAACTTGGTAAGATTGATTCATTTTTTAAACATCAGATTCATTCATCAGTATATGCAAATGATCTCACATATAACACTATCTTTCCCATTCATGCCTGTTCACATTTTCTATATGCAAATAGATCTGCTCTTCATTGTAAGTGTATTTAATCACTACATAAACAACACTTTACTGTTGACAGCTGAACAAATGAGATCTCAATGCTATGTTCAAAAGAAATCTTGATTAAAAAAATTTAATGACTTTATATATATATATATACTTTCTTGAATGCATGCCTAACTGATTCTTACAAATTCAAGTTTCTTCTATTTTAAGAAGGGCAAAATTGATGGAGTTAGTGAGGCATTGTTGAGAGAAACATGATTGTAACAAGACCCCCAGACTCGTCACCTCAGCATTCCAAACAGAAGAATCTAGCACTTAAAACATCCCTATACTTTAGCCCTAAATTTAAAAATATCCTCAGGAGATTTCCCTGGTGGTCTAGTGACTAAGACTCCACACACCCAATGTAAGGGGTCCAGGTTTTATTCCTGGTCAGGGTACCACATCCCACATGCCCCACCCAAGTGTTCCCATGCAGCAACTAAAGATTCCTCATGTCTCAAGGAAGACCCATGGCAGCAAAAACAAAACAAAACACAAAAACACTCGGTATGGTGGTTGATCTCAGTTATCAGATTCTTATCAGTGATCAGGACTTAAAAATATTTTCTGAATACAAAAGAACCTCTCACTGGTAAAGCTATGTCAGCACGACAATCCCTTGCTTGGTTTACATTGCCAGCCCTACCCCAAACCAGCTATCTGCTTTTTCATCCCATTTCTGAAATGGGGCCAAAGCCTCTCCTGAAGTGTTCAGTAATCCATACTAGAAACTCATGAAAGACACATGTACAACCATGGCTGATTCATGTCAATGTATGGCAAAAACCACCACAATATTATAAAATAATTAGCCTCCAATTAAAAAAAAAAAAAGACTGAATCCTGCTTTCCTCATGTGTTTTATCTCTGTCCTCAGAAAAAGAATCACAGTAAAACTGCTGTGGACTCTGGAGGAAATTTCCCCAACTAGCAATTGATATTCTCAAAGGAATGCTTTTAAGCCCAATTTTACTACTAGTATTTTCATTTCTAGCAGTGTTCACTACAAAATTAACAGTGACAATTATTTGCATATTTTTTCATTATTTCCTTCCAAGTAACTCAGATACTGCCTGCAATGCAGGAGACCTGGGTTCGATCCCTGGGTTGGGAAGATCTCCTGGAAGAGGGCATGGCAATGCACTTCAGTATTCTTGCATGGAGAATCTCCGTGGACAGAGGAGCCTTGTGGGCTATAGACCATAGGGTCACAAACAGTTGGCTACAACTGAGCAACTAAGCACAGAACAGCACAGCACAGCTCAGTCACATCCACCTGACAGAGCTTGACTCTAAGTTCCTGAACTTTACAGAGAGATGTGTGCACAGTGGGTGCATTGAAGGTCAGACTTTTCATCTAACAGATGGAAGATACTATCATTCTTACCTTCAAGGTTCATGGAATCAAACAACTCGTTAGCAGAGGTGGTGATCAAATTGATAACATGGCTTTTAATGGATTTTATCTCCTTCCCACTTTCATTCTCCTGTTCCTAATTCCTCCTCCCTGTGATGGGTTTTTAAAATTAATCATTCACATTTAATTTTTTCTCTCAAGTTCTACTTTTGTGAGAACTCAAACTAAACCCATACCTCCACTTCTCATTATTTCCCTTCTGTTGATTGTCTGCTTATCTTTCTATTTACTCATCTGTCTTAGAGACATTGTGTTTAGATGAAAATTATGGCATTGAGAGAAATAATAGGTCCATGCATTAGTAGTATGTAATGCTAATATATGTCAAGATATAAACACTTTTAAAATTGTAAGTATGCTCTTCCAAGATTTTTCTTCAGAATATTTAAATATTTATGCATCTATAGAATATTTTTACAAAAAAGTGGGATCCTACTATCTTATATCTACACATATACATATATAGAGAGACTCTACTTTTCAACTTAACATGGTATTTATTTCAATAACTCTAGATATAGAATGTTTTCATAGCTGCATTGGTAATACTGCAATATTTGGAGGGCTTATGCCTAGATTTTTAAAATAATTTTTTTGCATTTAAATATTCAGTTTACTTCTAATTTTTTACTCTTATAAAACTCTACTATCAAAGTTTCACTATATATGCATCTATGCTCAATTAAACAAAGTATTTCCTTTATATAAATTTCTGTGCAAACACTATGCACTTTTCATGGAAAATCTGTACCAGTCGAAATCTCATCAGAAGTAGTTTATGAAATACATGTTTCATCATACCCTCACTGCTAATATTATTCATTTCTCAGGAAGTTTGACAAAAATACATAACAATGATAGAAAATAGAGATACATACATAAATAAATTATTTAATTTATATTTGTTTGATTGTTATTGAATTATCACTCATTTTCATATTTGGCCACTTCATTGCATGTTGTTCTTTTTGAAATGCTTGTTCATCTAGTAGTTTCATAACAAGCTTTTAAACAAATTATTCATGTCAATGGCAAATAATATTTATTGAGGCTTCCTAGATAGGGCTAGATAGGGCTTCCTGATAGCTCTGCTGGTAAAGAATCCACCTGCAATGCAGGAGATGCTGGTTCGATTGCTGGGTCAAGAAGATCTTCCTGAGAAGGGATAGGCTACTAACTCCGGTATTCTTGGGCTTCCCTGGTGTCTCAGACAGTAAAGAATCTGCTTGCATGTGAGAGACCTGGGTTTGATCCCTGGGTTGGGACGATCCCTTGGAGGAGGACATAACAACCTACTTCAGTATTCTTGCATGGAGAACCCCCACAGACAGAGGAGTGTGGCGGGCTGCAGTCTACGGCATCACAAAGAGTTGGACATGAGTGAGGGACTAAGAACAACACATATGCTAGATAATATGTGTTCAGTTCAGTCGCTCAGTCATGTCTGACTCTTTGCAACCCCATGAATCGCAGCACGCCAGGCCTCCCTGTCCATCACCATCTCCTGGAGTTCACACAAACTATGTCCATCGAGTCAGTGATTTCATCCAGTCATCTCATCCTCTGTCCTGTTTTCCTCCTGCCCCCAATCCCTCCCAGCATCAGAGTCTTTTCCAATGAGTCAACACTTCACATGAGGTGGCCAAAGTACTGGAGCTTCAGCTTTAACATCATTCCTTCCAAAGAACACCCAGGGCTGATCTCCTTCAGAATGGACTGATTGGATCTCCTTGCAGTCCAAGGGACTCTCAAGAGTTTTCTCCAACACCACAGTTCAAAAGCACCAATTCTTCAGTGCTCAGCTTTCTTTACAGTCCAACTCTTGCATCCATACATGACCCTTGGAAAAACCATAGCCTTGACTAGATGGACCTTTGTTGGCAAAGTAATGTCTCTGCTTTTCAACATGCTATCTAGGTTGGTCATAACGTTTCTTCCAAGGAGTAAGCGTCTTTTAATTTCATGGCTGCAGTCATCATCTGCAGTGATTTTGGAGCCCCAAAAGATAAAGTCTGACACTATTTCCACTGTTTCTCCTATTTCTCATGAAGTGATGGGACCAGATGCCATGATCTTCGTTTTCTGAATGTTGAGCTTTAAGCCAACTTTTTCACTCTCCTCTTTCACTTTCGTCAAGAGGCTCTTTAGTTCCTCTTCACTTTCTGCCATAAGGGTGGTGTCATCTGCATATCTGAGGTTATTGATATTTCTCCTGGCAATCTTGATTCCAGCCTGTGCTTCATCCAGCCCAGGTTTCTCATGATGTACTCTGCATAGAAGTTAAATAAGCAGGGTGACAATATACAGCCTTGATGTACTCCTTTTCCTATTTGGAACCAGTCTGTTGTTCCATGTCCAGGTCTAACTGTTGCTTCCTGACCCGCATACAGGTTTCTCAAGAGGCAGGTTAGGTGGTCTGGGATTCCCATCTCTTTCAGAATTTTCCAGAGTTTGTTGTGATCCACACAGTCAAAGGCTTTGGCATAGTCAATAAAACAGAAATAGATGTTTTTCTGCAACTCTCTTGCTTTTTCCATGATCCAGCGGATGTTGGCAATTTGATCTCTGGTTCCTCTGCCTTTTCTGAAACCAGCTTGAACATCTGGAAGTTCACGGTTCACATACTGCTGAAGCCTGGCTTGGAGAATTTTGAGCATCACTTTACTAGCGTGTAAGATGAGTGCAATTGTGTGGTAGTTTGAGCATTCTTTGGCATTGCCTTTCTTTGGGATTGGAATGAAAACTGACCTTTTCCAGTCCTGTGGCCACTGCTGAGTTTTCCAGATTTGCTGGCATATTGAGTGCAGCACTTTCACAGCATCATCTTTCAGGATTTCAAATAGCTCAAGTAGAATTCCATCACCTCCACTAGTTTTGTTCATAGTGATGCTTTCTAAGGCCCACTTGACTTCGCATTCCAGGATATCTGGCTCTAGTTGAGTGATCACACCATCATGATTATCTTGGTCATGAAGATCTTTTTTGCACAGTTCCTCTATGTATTCTTGCCATCTCTTCTCAATATCTTCTGCTTCTGTTAGGTCCAGACCATTTCTGTCCTTTATTGAGCCCATCTTTGCATGAAATATGTTTTATGCACATGTCACTGTGAAGATAAAACATGTTCCCTTCCCTATGTTGCTTCAAGCCTAAAAAAGAAGAGAGACACTAAAAACACAGCAGGGTTGGTAAATGATTCCCCTGCACAGAAAATATGGTGAGAGACATTAGAGAATCAGGTATCAGAAAAGACCACATAAAAAAGAAAGGCTTAACTGAGATTGAAGAGTAAATGGCAATTAACCTCCAATTAAAATAAATAAATTTATATTTTTTAAAAAAAGAGTGAATGGGAATCAGCCAGGTGAAGAAGAAATGAAGAATACTTCATGGAGTAGGAAAAGGCATAAAGACCTAGAGGAGGAAATGCCTCATGCTGGAATATATTAACCCTTTGTCAATATATCTATGTATCTTTATCTCTAGATATCAAACAGCTTTTTAAGGTAATTTTAAGCCATTTTTGCCAAAAGAAAGCTTGAAAAATTCTTAATGTCAAATGCTTTCCCTTATGATTTTAATTTTTGTTGTCATACCTTGATCGTCCAATACTATTATAATGTTGAATTATCACTCATATTTCCTTACAGAACTAAATATATATATATATATATGTATGTGTGTGTGTGTATATATATATACATATATATATATATATATATACATATATATATACATACATATACATATATATATATATATATACACATATATATAAAGGCAATAGCAACACATTCCAGTACTTTTACCTGGAAAATCCCATGGATGGGGGATCCTGGTATGCTGCAGTCCATGGAGTCGCTAAGAGTCGGACACGACTGAGTAACTTCACTTTCAGTTTTCACTTTCATGCATTGGAGAAGGAAATGGCAACCCACTCCAGTATTCTTGCCTGGAGAATCCTAGGGACAGGTGAGCCTGGTGGGCTGCCATCTATGAGGTTGCACAGAATCAGACATGACTGAAGCAACTTAGCGGCAGCATATATATTTATTTGGCTGTGTAGAATCTATATAGAAGGAAAAGGAGAAAGGAAAGATATCCCCATTTGAATGCAGAGTTGCAAAGAATAGCAAGGAGAGATAAGAAAGCCTTCCTCAGTGATCTACGCAAAGAAATAGAGGAAAACAATAGAATGAGAAAGACTAGAGTACTAGATCTCTTCAAGAAAATTAGAGATAGAAAGGGAACATTTCATGCAAAGATGGTCACAATAAAAGACATTAATGGTATGGACTAATAGAAGCAGAAGATATTAAGAAGTGGTGGCAAGAATACACAGAAGAACTATACAAAAAAGATCTTCGTGACCCAGATAACAATGATGGTGTGGTCACTCACCTAGAACCGGACATCCAGGAATGCAAAATCAAGTGGGCCTTAGGAAGCATCACTATGAACAAAGCTAGTGGAGGTAATGGAATTCCAGTTGAGCTCTTTCAAATCCTAAAGGATGATGCTGTGATGGTGCCACACTCAATTTGCCAGCAAATCTGGAAAACTCAGCAGTGGCCACAGGACTGGAAAAGGTCAGTTTTCATTCCAATCCCAAAGAAAGGCAATGCCAAAGAATGTTCAAACTACCACACAATTGCACTCATCTCATACATTAGCAAAGTGATGCTCAAAATTCTCCAAGTCAGGCTTCAACAGTAAATGAACTTCCAGATATTCCAGTTGAATTTACAAAAGGCAGAGGAACCAGAGATCTAATTGCCAATTTCAACATAATTGAATGGATCGTTGAAAAAGAAAGAAAGTTCCTGAAAAACATCTACTTCTGCTTTATTGATTATGCCAAAGTCTTTGACTGTGTAGATTACAAAAAACTGGAAATTCTTAAAGAAAAGGAAATACCAGAACACCTTACCTGCCTCCTGAGAAATCTATATGCAGGTCAAGAAGCAACATTTAGAACTGAACATGGAAAAAAAGACTGGTTCCAAATCAGGAAAGGAGTATGTCAAGCCTGTATATTGTCACTCTGCTTATGTAACTTATATGCAGAGTAAATCATATGAAATGCTGGGCTGGATGAAGTACAAGCTGGAAACAAGATTTCTGGGAGAAATATCAGTAACCCTAGATATGCAGATGACACCACCCTTATGGAAGGAAGTGAAGAAGATTTAAAGAGTCTTTTGATGAAAGTGAAAGAGGAGAGTGAAAAAGTTGGCTTAAAGCTCAGCATTCAGAAAACTAAGTTTATGGCAACCAATCCCATCATTTCATGGTAAATAGATGGGGAAACAATGGAACAGTGACAGACTTTCTTTTCTTGGGCTCCAAAATCACTGCAGATGGTGATTGCAGCCCTGAAATTCAGAGATGCTTGTTCATTGGAAGGAAAGCTCTGAGCAACATAGATAGCATATTCAAAAGCAGAGACATTACTTTGCCAACAAAGGTCAAAGCTATGGTTTTTCCAGTAGTCATGTATAGATGTAGGAGTTAGACTATAAGCTAATCTGAGTGCCAAAAAATTGATGCTTTTGAACTGTGATGTTGGAGAACACTCTTCAGGGTCCCTTGGACTGCAAGGAGATCCAACCAGTCCATCCTAAAGGAAATCAGTCCTGAATATTCATTAGGACGACTGATGCTAAGGCTGAAACTTCAATATTTTGGCCACGTGGTGCAAATAACAGACTCATTGGAAAAGACCCTGATGCTGAGAAAGATTGAAGGCAAGAGCAGAAGGGAATGACAGAGGATGAGATGGGTGGATGGTATCATCGACTCGAAGGACTTGACTTTGAACAAGCTCCAGGAGTTGGTGATGGACAAGGAAGCCTGGTGTGCTGCAGTCCATGGGGTCGCAAAGAGTCAGACACGACTGAGCGACCGAACTGACTGACGGATCTTAATTGTGGCACTTGGGATTTCATTGTCATGTGTGGGAATTGTTTAGTTGAGATAAAGGGAATCTTTAGTTACAGCATGTGTGAACTTATTCCCCCATCAGGGACTGAAGCTAGGCCCCCTGCATTTGGAACGTGGAGTCTAAGCCACTAAACCACCAGGGAAGTCCTCCTTGCAGTACTTTAAATATTTTATTTTCTTTCAAACTTCGTAAGCTTTGGAATGTATTTGGTTGTAGAGTTTTAAAATGGATATCTCTTTTCTTTTTATTTTACTTTACAATACTGTATCGGTTTTGCCATACATCAACATGAATCCGCCACGGGTGTACATGAGTTCCCAATCCTGAACCCCCCTCCCCCTTCCCTCCCCATACCATCTCTCTGGGTCATCCCAGTGCACCAGCCCCAAGCATCCTTATCCTGCATCGAACCTAGACTGGCGATTTGTTTTTAAGTGAATTTATAATCATTTTTTCTTTTTTTTTTTTTTTTAATCATTTTTTCTTCAAGCTTACACTATCCAAAAGACTCTTACAGTTAACCATAAAATTTTTTTGAAGCCAATGTATGTCTTCTGTCACACATTGGTTCAAATCACAGTAATCAAACACCACCAAACATTACCAGGTCTCTTTCTCTGGCCCAATATATGCTTCTTTCTGCTCCTCACTCCTAAAAGACATCTCAATAATTTTGTAAAATCCTTACAAAGTACTCGGTCCATGACAGTTTCCCTAAATTAATATTTTCATTAATATTAATAAAATAATACTTTTATTAGTCAATTGTGAAAGTGACAAGTTAGAGAACAGAAATTAATATCCATTTGTTATTCTTTGGCAGGATGTGACTTGATAAAAATGTTTAGTAATTTTTTATAATATTTCAAAAATAAAACCAAAGAACTCACCCATTGGTTAAACTTAGACTGTGTGAAATTGGCACAGTGAAACAAACAAAATCATTCAGAAAGGGTACATCATCAAAGTAAGATAATTTGTATAGCCAGTTTCCACAAAGAGGATTAGACTCTCCCTAAAGCAAAGATAGTTTGTTGATCTTGAGAAACACAAAATACTTTTGCTTGTAGAAGCTTGAAGTCTGGCAGATGGTCACAAAATATTACCAGAAATATGAAATAAACATTGTCAAATGCATTCCATATTTTCACAGGCAGCTCAACCAAAGTAGCTTACAAAATCTAGGGTCATTAAACTATATAACTAAAAATGTTATTATTTTGATGATAGTAATAAGAATGAAGTTATTTCCCCCTTCAGTTTTGTTTTCTAATTTTAAATACATTTTACATAAACTCTCAAATTGCCTGGGAGATAACAGTAGCTTTCATATTAAAAATATGAAAAAAAGAAATGATTACTCTTTTCTTGAAGAATTATTGTCTGTGATGAATGACAAGATGCTGGCATAGAATGCATCACATTATAAATACCTATCCATTCTCATATAAGGTTTAGATCTTAATCAATTCAGTGGGGTGGAAGAAGGAGGGTTGATGTTAGGAACAAAAAAAGTAATTAATTTGTCACACTGATCTGAGGATCAGTCATTTCTTTTTGGTGGGGAATCCTCAGCCATGAAGCAACGATTAGCAGAACCTGTAGCAAAGTCTGGATTCAAACTTCGGAGTGGCTCAAGAAAGACAGAGAGTCTTGAGTCTTAGGAAGCTAGTGAAACTCATGAGGAGCTGCCAATGCCACATCCGAGAAGATCAGGACCAGACAAATAGAAACCGTTTGGCCTAACTGCACAGTTTTGGCCAGGAATCATCCTAGTCCTTTGGCAAAAGTCACTCTTGTACACTGTCTTGTCCTAAGAATTGCCACACATCTCCCTGGTCTGAGCTTTTGCACCATGTTATACTTCCCTGGTGGCTCAGACGGTAAAGTGTCTGTCTACAATGCGGGAGACCTGGGTTCTATCCTTGGGTCGGGAAGATCCCCTGGAGAAGGGGATGGCAATCCACTCCAGTACTATTGCCTGGAGAATCCCATGGACAGAGGAGCCTGGTAGGCTACAGTCCATGGGGTCGCAAAGAGTCGGACACGACTGAGCGACTTCACTCACTCACTATGTATTTTTGAGAAAGGAAGGGCTTGGACCCATAAACAGAAGAGGCAGCTGAGATAGAGCTGGACTGCCAGGTACTCAGTGATAAAGAATCTGCCTTCCAGTGCAGGAGACATGGGTTTCATCCCTGGGTTGGGAAAGACCCANCTGAGCGACTTCACTCACTCACTATGTATTTTTGAGAAAGGAAGGGCTTGGACCCATAAACAGAAGAGGCAGCTGAGATAGAGCTGGACTGCCAGGTACTCAGTGATAAAGAATCTGCCTTCCAGTGCAGGAGACATGGGTTTCATCCCTGGGTTGGGAAAGACCCATGCAGGAGGAAATGGCAATCCACTCCAGTATTCTTGTCTGGGAAATCCCATAGACAGAGAAGCCTAGAGGCTACAGTTCAGGGGGTCATGAAGAGTTTGGACAGGATTGAGCAACTGAACATGCATACACACACGCTGTAGAAAACCGCTTTTGCTCATGAGGACAACATACTCTAAAATAATACCTTTCTTTTATCATTTATATTCCTGAAGAATATAAATATCCACTTTAAGGTAAGATATAGTATTTGCCAAAATTGTAAACCACACTGAAGAGTCAATTCTGGGGTTTAGCAAAACTTCTCCTCCTCCTGCCCCATCTAATCTAGTATCTAGTTGTCTAAACTTTTTATTATGTGGTCTAGCATCTATGTTAAGACTAGAATGAGAAAAAATGTAAAGAGAGCAGAGGAGTATAGAAAGAGGAATGAGGGGCTGTATTCCATTGCTAAGACTTTTGAATTGCAAGTAGGAGGGATTATCTTGGAAGACACAAAATATCTCAAATTATTAAAATTTGGTTCTTGTGCCCTAATGATGTACATCACCTTCCTAGCTCTAAATTGCTGTACTCTTCACTACAAGCCAGTCTGCAGCTCTTCCACTGACTGCAGCATTTGCCAAACCTGTTCTATTCATTCTGTGATGTCAGTTTGCTATGAAAACAAGGCACTAGATGTGCTAGTGAACTGATGTAATGTGCTAGTTCTGATGTAAGAGATGCCCTCAACCTGTAAGACGCTCAGGAATATACTCAGTACCAGCCCTCTCCACACAGAATGGTGGTACCCATTCTCTTCTCAAACCAATTCTGGAGCCACCACTGATATTGTTGGTATCTCCATTTATATCTTATACAAGGAAACAAACAAGAAACAATGGACTTGTCCAAAAGATAGTGCATTTCAAGGTGGAGCCCCTTACATTACAGAGTAATAAAAGGTATTTCACTAACCCTATCCACATTGGCTCTTAAAGGGCAGAAGAAGCATTTTGGCTGAATTAAAACCCACAACTCAGGATGAACATAATGCTTCTGATGATGTCAGTTATTATTCAAGAGAGGATTGAAAACTATGAATGACTGCCAGCATTTTCTCAATAGAATGCTAAATAACCCAAGGATATCATTTTAACAAGCAGAGAGAAGGTGATTGTGAGCCTCACACTTGATAAGGAATGCCAAGGTGACAATGGTTTAATTACTGATGGTTAACACTGACAGCTTTCCAGGGAAATGTTTTGATGACTGCATCACCAAGCTCATTAATGAATTCAAAATTGAGGCTAATTCTAAATAAGACTGCAACTGAGAGGAGGAAAGTCAAGTTCTAATAACCAGCTCCCTTTCAGCAGAAGTCTAAATGTCAGAGGACCATGCAGATATAACAATGGCTGCCTCTTATTTCTTATCAAGTGTTAGCAAGGAAGCAATTATGGACATGTGCAGACAAATAGACCAGGATTCCTGCCTGCCTACCACTTGGGAGAGTTGTTGCAGAATCCCGAGATAACTGAAATTGACTCTGTTGACAGGTAAATAGGCCTCTAGAAGAGAATATCCAGGGGCAGGCAGCCTCTTCATACCAAACATCATGCTGATGTCTTCTGATTAGAAAGCTCCTTATATAACCTTTGTAATGCTGCTTCCACCTGAGGACACTCCTCCAACCCTATCTGCTCCTCACCAGTGGATTCCAGATCTGGGCTCCAACAAAGTTGGGCTTACTTTTGAAAATGGGCTTCCCTGGTGGCTCAGATGGTAAAAAATCTGCCCGCAGTGCAGGAGACCTGGGTTTGACCCCTGGGTAAGAAAGATCCCCTGTAAAGAAGGGAATTGAAACCCACTTCAGTATTCTTGCTTGGGAAATCCTATGGACAGAGGAGCCTGGTGGGTACATCCATAGCATCGCAAAGAGTTGGATACAACTTAGTGACTAAATGAAAACAACAACCTGTACTGCATACCATAACCCAGTTCACACTTTGGTCTTAAGAGACTTTGGGCTTCTGCAACAATAACACCATGGATTATGCCTCGTTATACCTGACATTGTTTTGTTTTATAGAAGGAGATTAATTGGTTGGCAGATCACTGATCACAAGATAAATGAATACATAATGAAAATAGCAAAAAGAACCAAGAAATTCAAGATTGTATTGCCATACTTTATCTCAGTGGACTTCTGTGATATCCTCATGTCAAAAAAATATTAATTTATGTCTGCAAATTCTAAGTGCAAGATATTAATTTGTTTTTGTGGTTTCTAGATAAACAGAGATGAGGTGGGGAAAAATAAGGTAACTACCAGAGTAAGCAAAAGGGACTAGGACCAGGAGGCTAAGCACGTTTCACTTCATTTGCCAAGTCCATTTCATTTTTAGGGATTTCCTGAAGCACTAGGTGGCCAAGGAGTATGAGGCTGTATCCAGACTAAGTCAAAAGGAGGCAAAGGCTGACTAGTGATGTTGTCAAGGGCTTGGGTCAGGGAGAAAGTAGAGAAGGAGGAGTTAGGAGCAAAACTTGTATCCTGTATTTACTATCCCTTGATGAAGAAAGTGGTATTGCATGTTAAGGACTGGAGACCCTAACTGCACTAATAAATCATAAATAGCTCACTCATAAAATATTTTGAATCTTACTGAATAAGGACATGCCTGCTGCTTTTGCAGATTGATCTACATAACTACTTAAGACTTGAGCTGAATTCACAGAAACCAACATAGCATCATATGGAAAGAGATTCATTTAATAGACTTCCAGTAGAATATATTGTTTGTTTGTAATGTGATGCATTGTTTGAAAAAGGAAATCTTTTAATCTATACTTGATTTCTGATGTCAACAGTAAATTTTTAAAGAATGAAAAATAACTCCATTTGAAATCGAAAGCAAAGGCAACAAAAGCAAAATAAACAGTGTACTACATCAAACTAAAAAGCTTCTTCACAGCATGTATCATTAAAATAGAATATTATTTTACTTTTAGGTGTATAACAAAAAGATTCAATATTTGTACATATTGCAATATCATCATTAAGTTTAGTTGACATCTGTTACCATATATAGCTGCAGAACTTTTTTTTCTTATAATGAGAAACTTTAAGATCTATTCTTTCAGCAACTTTCAAATTTGTAATACAATATTATTAGCTGTACATTGGTATGAGTATAGTCTCCATGCTATACATTACCTCCCAGGGGTTTTTTTTTTTTTATTTTATCACTGGAAGACTGGAAGTTTGTGCCTTTGATTCCTGTAACCTGTCCTGCCCACCTCCCATCTTCGCCTCTGGTAGCTACTGCCTTGTTCTCTGTATTTATGTGTTTGTTCATTTCTTTTCTTTTTTCTTTTTTTTTAGATTTCTTATATGAGGTAATATGTCATTTGTCTTTCTCTGTCTACCTTATTTCACTTAAAAGAATGCCTTCAAGGTCTACTCATCTTTTCACAAATGTCAAGATTACATTCATTTTTATGGCTGAATAACATCCCACAATATATCTATTAAAAAAAAAAGGTCAGTCGTGTCTGACTCTTTGTGACCCCCTTGGGCTATACATTCCATGAAATTCCCTAGGCCAGAATACTGTAGTGGGTAGTCTTTCCCTTCTCCAGAGGATCTTCCCAACCCAGCTGTCTACAATAAATCTATATTGATAGATAAATACAAAGACAAACAGATAGATAGCTTGTTATCCATTCTGGACACTTAGGTTTTTGTTGTCTGGCTACTGTAAATAATTCTGCAATGGACCTAGGGTGCATATATCTTCAAGTTAGTATCTTTATTTTCTTCAGATAAACATTAGAAGCAAAATGGTTGGATCATATGGTAGTTTTATTTTTAATTTTTTGAGGAACTTCCTTTCTGTTTCCATAATGCCTACACTAATTTACATTCCCACCAACAGTGCACAAGATTTCCTTTTCTCCACATTCTACCAAAACTTATTATTGTTTGTCTTTTTGATAATACCCATCCTAGCAGGTGTGAGGTTTTGATTTGTATTTCTTTTGTATTTGATTTTGTATTTTGGAATACTTTCATTTTTGGAATACAAAATATTTCTTTTGTATTTGATTTTGTATTTGATTTGTATTTGTATTTCTCACTGTGGTTTTCATTTGTATTTCATTTTACAATTAACGATATTGAGTACCTTTTCATGTATCTATTGTCCATCTGTTAGGTCCAGACCATATCTGTCCTTTATCAAGCCCATCTTTGCATGAAATGTTCCCTTGGTATTTCTAACTTTCTTGAAGAGATCTCTAGTCTTTCCCATTCTGTTCTTTTCCTCTATTTCTTTGCATTGATCACTGAAGAAGGCTTTCTTTTCTCTTCTTGCTATTCTTTGGAACTCTGCATTCAGATGCTTATATCTTTCTTTTTCTCCCTTGCTTTTCGCCTCTCTTCTTTTCACAGCTATTTGTAAGGCCTCCTCAGACAGCTATTTTGCTTTTTTGCATTTCTTTGCCATGGAGATGGTCTTGATCCCTGTCTCCTGTACAATGTCACGAACCTCATTCCATAGTTCATCAGGCACTCTATCTATCAGATCTAGACCCTTAAATCTATTTCTCACTTCCACTGTATAATCATAAGGGATTTGATTTAGGTCATACCTGAATAGTCTAGTGGTGTTGACCACTTTCTTCAATTTAAGTCTGAATTTGGCAATCAGGAGTTCATGATCTGAGCCACAGTCAGCTCCCGGTCTTGTCTTTGTTGACTGTATAGAGCTTCTCCATCTTTGGCTGCAAAGAATATAATCAATCTGATTTCGGTGTTGACCATCTGGTGATGTCCATGTGTAGAGTCTTCTCTTGTGTTGTTGGAAGAGGGTGTTTGCTATGACCAGTGCATTTTCTTGGCAAAACTCTATTAGTCTTTGGCCTGCTTCATTCCGCATTCCAAGGCCAAATTTGCCTGTTACTCCAGGTGTTTCTTGACTTCCTACTTTTGCATTCCAGTCCCCTATAATGAAAAGGACATCTTTTTTGGGTGTTAGTTCTAAAAGATCTTGTAGGTCTTCATAAAACCGTTCAACTTCAGCTTCTTCAGCATTACTGGTTGGGGCATAGACTTGGATAACTGTGATATTGAATGGTTTGCCTTGGAGACGAACAGAAATCATTCTGTCGTTTTTGAGACTGCATCCAAGTACTGCATTTTGGACTCTTTTGTTGACCATGATGGCTACTCCATTTCTTCTGAGGGATTCTTGCCCTCAGTAGTAGATATAATAGTCATCTGAGTTAAATTCACCCATTCCAGTCCATTTTAGTTCACTGATTCCTAGAATGTCGAAGTTCACCCTTGCCATCTCTTGTTTGACCACTTCCAAATAGGAAAAGGAGTACATCAAGGCTGTATATTGTCACCCTGCTTATTTAACTTCTATGCAGAGTACATCATGAGAAACGCTGGACTGGAAGAAACACAAGCTGGAATCAAGATTGCTGGAAGGAATATCAATAACCTCAGATATGCAGGTGACACCACCCTTATGGCAGAAAGCGAAGAGGAGCTAAAAAGCCTCTTGATGAAAGTGAAAGAGGAGAGTGAAAAAGTTGGCTTAAATCTCAACATTCAGAAAATGAAGATCATGGCATCTGGGCCCATCACTTCATGGGAAATAGATGGGGAAACAGTGGAAACAGTGTCAGACTTTATTTTTGGGGGCTCCAAAATCAGTGCAGATGGTGACTGCAGCCATGAAATTAAAAGGTGCTTACTCCTTGGAAGAAAAGTTATGACCAACCTAGATAGCATATTCAAAAGCAGAGACAATACTTTGCCAACAAAGGTCTATCTAGTCAAGGCTGTGGTTTTTCCAGTAGTCACGTATGGATGTGAGAGTTGCACTGTGAAGAAAGCTGAGTGCCAAATAATTGATGCTTTTGAACTGTGGTGTTGGAGAAGACTCTTGAGAGTCCCTTGGACTGCAAGGAGATCCAACCAGTCCATTCTAAAGGAGATTAGTCCTGGGTGTTCTTTGGAAGGAATGATGCTAAAGCTGAAGCTCTAGTACTTTGGCCACCTCATGAGAAGTGTTGACTCATTGGAAAATACTCTAATGCTGGGAGGGATTGAGGGTAGGAGGAGAATGGGACAACAGAGAATGAGATGGCTGGATGGCATCACGGACTCAATGGACGTGAGTTTGAGTGAACTCTGGGAGTTGGTAATGGACAGGGAGGCCTTGCGTCCTGCAATTCATAGAGTCACAAAGAGTCGGACACAACTGAGTGACTGAACTGAACTGAACTGAATGTTCAATCTTAGTCCATTAGAATCATCATATATACTGCACAGTTGCTTTATTTTCTAGAGAAGCTTTCCTTCTAGCATTACATTTTAGAATTATAATTTAGCGCCTTAAAACACACACACACACACACACACATACATTCACAGACATATTGTAGAATAAGTTATTTTAGTCTCAGCAGAAGTTCCTCCTGGAGGAGGGCATGGTAACTCAATCCTGTATTCTTGCCTGGAGTATCCCATGGTCATAGGAGCCTAGCGGGCTACAGTGCATAGGGTCACAAAGAGTTGGACACGACTGAAACAACACAGCACACATACAGGTGCCACATTCTCTGAAGAAACTTGGTGGACTCCTTAAGACTGAAATTGACTATTTCAGGAGAACAAGCCACTCAGAGCTACCATGATGGCTCGTCTCCCCAGTTTTGACCATGACCTTTCTCCCTTTTGTAGCCCTAGTGCTAAGAACAAACATAGTTCAGTAAATATTTTAAAATGAATAAATGACATCATAGGTGGACAAAAGTGATACAGGACATGACTATAAATTTCTGTGTGCACTTAAGGCAATTCATCCCATGATCACATAAATATTTACTCTTGAAAATTGTCAAAAAGAAAATAACATTGGTCATTACACTGTTCATTAACGCCATGTACAAGATTTGCATAATGCTTATGCCTAAAGTTTAATAGATTTTAAGGCATATATTAGGAAAGAAAATTTTTAATATTGGCCTTACTATTTTAATGAACTGCATTTTATAATTGGAGCAATCTTAAAAATTATTATTTTAAACCTAATACTAAAAAAAAAAAAAGAGAAAAGCAGATCCCATGAGAACTTAGTAAGAGCAGTTTAGTGATTAAAATATTCTCATGGAAGAAATGGAGAATTTTTAATATCACACTTTTGATTAAGACATGAGTTTTATGTCTTTACACAGTCTCTAAAAGTCATCTGTAAAAATTTAAATAATCTAATGTAATTATTAATTGAAAAAAAAAAGCTCTTCATAAAGTGGATCCACTGAATTAATAGTCCAATAAGTACATAACCAGCCTCTAGGATTTAAAAATGAAGTCTGGTCATGCCTTCAGTGAGAAGTTTATTTTAATTTAAAACACTATGGTTTACTTTTTTGAAGAAATATAATTTTGAGTAGCTTAGAATTATTTCATACCATTTGAAGACATCTTGAAATGTGTGTGAAATATCTACAGTTTATAACTTTTCCTATATTCTTACATATTTCAGTCTGCATAGAACTTTCTACCTTAAAATTACTTCAAAGGAAAAAAAGGTCTACTTTAAACTGCTTTCTTCAAAACTACAGATAGAATTGTGATAGCTGATATGAGCAGTTTTGCTTTCTAGAATCCAATTTTAGAGTTGAAGATGGAATGAAGTGGGATGCCATTTGTCCCTTTTCTTACATTCAGAGCTTAAATAAATACTGTATCATTTTCAAGACTAATGATTCCTCATAAAGCATATTTGTCCACTGTGAGAAGAGTGGGGCATTCCATTTGGGAAGCAGATTGATGGCCAGTGAGCAGAGAGCAATTTCAGCTAGTAAAAGCACTTGGATAAGTTTTGCTCATATCATCCCTGTTCTTTTTATTTGTTTTATTTTCCCTATGACATAAAGAGTCCTGTACTTTATTTATCACTTCCACGGATTGGTTTATGTACTATTTATCTTAGCTATTCTACTTTTATTTTTACCTTGTCTAAAGCCTTAGAGAAAATAATCTTTCATACACATTATGTGGTATTCTTTCTCAAATGACTCTTTGGGGGGTTTGCAATGAAGTTGTGTTTTTACGTATTCAGTGTTTTGCTATGATCTGTTCTTTGTAAGTCTATCCTTAAGGCAGGTTTTATTTCCTTTAGTTAAGAATATCATTTCCACTTCTCTTCACAATACTTATTTAGAAGGCAGTTGTTAATTTAAGAGAAAAAACAATTTAGAATTTTTGCTAAATCCTCTTTTAATAGAAAGTTGTGTGCTTAGAAATACATAAAATTATGAAGATAATTCTTTTGACACATCTGGCCTCATCTTTATTCACATGAGAAAGTGATCTAATGACGTTCTAAGGTGATGTGCAAAGTGAGTTTTTATTATCAGTAAATCTTTGCTAGTATTGTTACTTTCTTCTAAAAATATAAAATAACTTATACATGGAATCTATAGAACACTTCTATAAAAAATATAGAGTCTAGGGCAAGCTCCCTACAGTAAATTCTTAATCAAGTGGAAGTGTTAGTAGCTCAGTCATGTCTGAGTTTTTGTGACCCCATGAACTGTAGCCCAACAGGCTCCTCTGGACATGGAATTCTCCAGGCAAGAATACTGGAATGGGTAGCCTTTCCCTTCACCAGGGATCTTTTCAACCTAGGGATTGAACCTGGGTCTTCTGCATTTCTGGCAGGTTCTTTTACCATCTGAAACATCAGGAAAGCTCAATCAAGTGGAAGTATACTATGATTTTTGGATAGACTCTCAATAAGGTAAAACATTACTTTAAATCTATGATAATTAGGATGAAAAGAAATTAACAGACATGTATGAATTCATATATAAATATGTATAGTATACAAATATTGAAATTTCAAATCCCAGTACAGGTTACTATTTTTAATGTAAGTAAGAGTAAACCAAAGAACTAATTATTTTCTACATTGACATTGACACAGAAGCATCTAAGTGTTTATTTGATGTACTCGTTGCCAACAGATTTTCTTTTTACCTCTTGTAATCCGTGAGGTTCACTTTGCACTTAAAAATATTGTTTTACAAAAGAAGAGCCATTTGTATTCATACATGTAATGTTTAATAAAAGAGAAAATAGAATTTACCCTCCCCCCAAAATGGCAAACTATAGTAATGAGTCAGTATCTTTCCCTACAATAAGCACAATGAAATATTGGATTAAAATATTTATATGTAAAAAATTATCTGGTTGAATGCAAACCAAAGATGAAAAATCATGAAATCTTCATCAAAGAAGAGGGTACTGAAACCTTGGTATCAGAAGATCAAGCCAAAATTCTCACGTGATCATAAACACTAGAGTTAAGTCTTAGAAGCTGCAATGTGAATGCCCTCAGAGACACAGCCAATGTGTCTTTAGTTAAATCCATTATCAAAATGACCTGCAAATGTACTTTCTACATAAATCTTGGAGTCAAGGGCTTCCCAGTTGGTGCTAGTGGTAAAGAACTTGCCTACCAATCCAGGAGATGTAAGAGATATAAGATCAATATTTGATCCTTGGGTAAAGAAGATCCCCTGGAGAAAGACATGGCAACCCACTCCAGTCTTCTTGGCTGGAGAATCCCAAGGGCAGAAAAATCTGGCGGGCTGCAGGCCACAGGGTTGCAAAGAATAGGACACGACTGAAGCAATTTATGTTGACACACTCATGCTTGGAGTCAAAGACAGCTAATGTGTCTTTAAAGGAGAAAACTGGAAAGACTCTGCCTAATGATTATGGTATGGATATTGACATATAGAGCATAATTTTTTGATTTACTATTTCCACATACTCCAAAGGGGAAAAAATTATCCATACTAATTGTAACTAAGGTGATCCTTTAGCACATCTGAAACAGGAGGACACTAGAAACCACATACCATTTGCAACCTTGGATAACTTATCTAACCTTTGAAAGCTTCAGGAGCCTAATGATAAGTAAACAATAAAATTTAAACTCATGAACTCACTCAAAAACATTTGCTTTATGAAGGACAATTCCCATCCCCTGAGATTGTGAGGTATATAGGCACTCAATGAATATTTGTTAAGCAAATTAATAATAGTATTAACAAATAAGGCACTGTAAGGATTCAAATAAAAGAGATAATACCCCAAAAGCACTAAACACAAGCCTTAGTGTATAAGCATTCAAAATAAAAAATTGTAGTTAACATCATCATCATTATTTTCTATTACTATTATTATAAGTAATGTAATTAATACCTTCACATACAAGGAGATATAATTATTCTCTCAAGCTTTGATAAGACTTTGCAACATACCAATTCCAGTGGACTGGAAACGTTTGCTCCTGAGACAAAACCTCTGAGCAAATTATAATGGAGTGAATTTTCTCAAGTGTACTAACAATACCAGTGGCTCAGACAGATCATGAAATCTTTGTTGAATTCTGAGATTGAGTAATATTAGTAATAAGAAGGTATTTTATTTAAGTATTTTTAATCTAACAACTTATATACATTTGACAATATGCTGATAATTTTGTCCAACTCAAGGTATTTGTATATACTAGAGCCTCTGGGAATATTCTTTAGATATAAATTTTGAAGCTTAGTAATTTTCTTACAAGTAAAAAATCATCCAAATATTTGGATAGATCCCAGGCTCTGAAGACCACTTATACTAGTCCACAGAGAAGAAGGTTTAGTTTTTAATGTATCTTTTTGGTAATAGAGCTGCCACTCTTCAGGAACAAAAGTGATATGCTTTCTATTTTTCTGTATTAAACTGACTTACTGTAATCAGTAATTTTGTTATAAGATATAATATCCAAGAAAAATGCAGATGCTTTCTTGTAGATTAAATTCTGAGAATGACAGCCTAGTAAACTCAACTACCTAATGAAATATTCAGATCGACATTTTATTTTACTGTATTTATAAGGGATATAAACAATATGACCTTTAAATGTTATACTTTTTCTTCTTTAGTTGAAAAAATGCCACATTCAATGTAGATTTGCAGTTTTAACACTATATGTGAGAATCTATAAAAAGAAGCATAAAAGCTTGAATAGTGTGTAATAGGTTGCCTATTATAAGCAATTCAAACAGATAAACACAGTTTTGAGTGAAATGTAGGTTTATTATGATTAATAGCAGTCTTATTCTCAGGGAAAAGAAAATAAAATAAGAATATTTCACCTCTACTGTAATTGTACTTTTTTTTTTTTTTTTTGAACACACAGCTTGTGGGATCTTAGTTTCCCAACCAGGGATTGAACCTCAGCCCTTGGTGGTGAGAGTGCGAAGTCCTAATACTGGACTTCCACGGGATTCCCTGGACTTCTTACAGTATAATAATTTTTGTAAAGGATGATGATGATACTACTAATAACAAAATGATCTCTCGCTTGTATGGATTGCTTGCTAATTACTACGTATTTTTTATTTTCTTATATAAATTATCTCATTTAATCTCACAATAACCCTATAATATAAAATTATTATCATTTTATACATGATGAAAAAAGCGCAAGACTCAGATCTTGAGCTTGTGCTACAAAAGATGTTCTGCTACAATATGTGATACTATGATCAATCAAATATTTCTGAATATTTCTTCCATATATAAAGTCTCAGATATATTAATCAATAGATGTGTTAACATGGCAAGTTGCTATTCTCCATATGCTCAAATCACAGCTAAATCAGTATCAGGTATCACAGTCCTACCTTCATATAATCTGCCACTCACAGCCTATAGGTCTCCTGCCCAGTTACCTCCAGCATCAGAATTAGTGGGTTCGGGCTCATCTTGTTCTTGAGGTAATTCGGACAGAGGCAGTGATTAGATTAAAGCTTCAGATTTAATTCCACCCTCTTCTTTCCCCTGTATTCTGGTGTGACTTGAGTCAGGCTTTCCGAATCTGAACTCAGGCAACCCTGCTAGGTTTTTACTAAGAACCAGAGCCAGGTACATCAACAGAAATTATTCCTGAGCGCTCACATTTATCAAAGCTCACCTGGTCTTCTTATTCTGATGTCATGCTTGCCCAAACATAAAAATTGTAATCCTTTGTTTTCATCCATTTTTTTCAGCCTGGTTCTTCTATCCCCTTTTATGGCAGGAGTTGTACTCGGATTATTTTTTTATGGTAATTGGCTTCTCTAAGGTTGTCTTGTCTTGTATCTTCAATGTCACAGGCTACTGACCTACTCTACTCCCATTTAGAAATGCTAGTACCAGCCATTGCTTAAATCTGATCTGAGCATTCTACATACTCTGAACTTTGAGTCTACCCATTCAACTCTACACAGTCTGGAGTCAGTTGCACTTTTTTCTTATTACCTTTCTACTCTTAAAGGGCAGTTGTGCTACTTCCTGGTTTTGGAGTCCCTCTATCTTGTCTCATACCCCTCTATGTCTAAATGTAATCAGCCTCCCCCAACAACTATGATACTAAACCAAATGTAACAATTTCTAAATTGTATACACATTGTTAAGGGTCTTCAGAAATTAAATAAAATTTTTTCATTGTAAAAGGCAATGAGAGTGCAATCCATGAAATGTGCGGTACACATTTTAGAATTTTGTGAAGCAGAGGTGGTGAATGGTATGCTAGTAGAGGAATAGCCTGGCAACTGTATAGAACACCAAAGTCTGCTAACAGTGCTGACCTGAGGAAATCCCTGGTGGTTCTGTGGTTAAGAAGCTGCTTCCAAAGCAGGGGTTATGAGCTCGATTCCTGCTGGGGAACTAAGTAAGATCCTACCTATTGAGGGACAATTAAGCCTGAGTGTTACAAAGAAAGGTCTTGCCTGCAGCAACAAAGATCTCATGTACCCCAACATAGACCCAAGGCAGCCAAATAATTGAATGCTTTTTTATAAAAAGCAATGTTGACCTGAAACAAATAGATTGCCATATATTTCTCTGGCAAAGATGGGCTCATTTCAGATCAGCAGAAAATTGCAATCCAGGGGCTGCAATCATGGTGAGCCATGTTCAAGTTCCTGCAAAACAAGTGAAGGAGGACCCTTTTACAGAGGGGAAAATGAAGCTGGTAGGGCTTCAGTAAACAAAGAGTTCATGGCTTTCACTGGAGATTCCTTGCCAGTAAAGAAAAAATTTTTTCTTCCTCTTAGCCTCTGCTGTAAACCCAGGGCATGAGAACTCCCCCTTCTGGTCTCCCAATTCTGTTTAATTGAATTTTCTGTTTATTATTTCTTTTCAACAACAAGACAACAAGCCTAAAACAGATTTGCTTATGCTAAGCTTCACATTACCAAACCAAGACTAAAGTTGATTAGAGTTTCAGTTCTTTCAGAAATGGAATCTTGAAGCAGTCAGTGAAGATTTATCCAATCAGTGCTATTAATAGTTGGGTAATCTCCTTTTCATTCCCTAAAGGAAAGTAATCTTGTAACAACCAGTTGACTTTCTTTTTTTTTCCCCCAGTATAATTTCCTTGGTCCTACCCCCTTCTAAAAATTCTTTCATTGTTTACAGCTTCTCAGGACTCCTTTCTATCTACTAGATTTGATGCTTCTTGATTCATGAATCATTGATTGCCAATAAAATATTTAAAATGGACTCAGTTGATTTTCTTATTTTAACAAGTCCAAATCATATACCACAATATTGTAAAGTAAAAATAATAATAAAAATTAAAAAAGTTCAATTTAGTTTCTTTTTATGGTATATGGGACAGAGTAATGTGAGACAAATCTACAAAGGCAGACTAAAATCATATTGGGAAGGATCTTGAATTCCAGATAGATGAGTGTGTATAAAATATTTTACACAGCACAAATTAATGAGAAATGTTGGTTACTCTTGACATCACTTTCTCCATCTCTTTCTCTTTTAGAAGTTCATATAAAGAGAATTAGGACAGAAAAATACTAGAAGCTGTAAATACAGTTAGGAGGCAATCGCAACAACACAAGCAAGATGAAAATGTAAATAACAGCCTGAAATAAGCTGTTGATAATACAAGAAAAAATGTACTTAGTAAAAAATAAAGCACAAAGTTAAAAGTTGGTATTTGAAAGAGAGTCTTCTTGTTTCAAGAATCAGAAGAAGGACTAAGCCCAATTTTCCTCCACAAAATTTACCTCCCGCTGGGTCCCCATGATGATCACTCTCACAAGAGTGGATGGCCAATGTCACCGCTCGGCCTCTATTCTTTGACCCAAGAGTGGAGAGCTAAGTTTTCTTCTCCACAGACTGCGTAGCACAGCAGAGACAAGATTGGAACAACTAAGGAATAATATACTGAAGACTCATCTGCATGGTGATGTAGAGTAAAAAATCTGGATAATTTAGCATATAAAATACGAACATCATCTTTAGCTTGTGACCCACTAAAGAGGACCTAGCCCACAGGCTACCAAAGCTGAATAGATTCTTGGTAATTACCAGAATTACACATCTGAACATATTTCAAGTCAAAGAAAGGCTTCAACTACTTAGGTCAGTACTTCCATTTCTAGCTTACTGCTTCAGAAATTACTTCATTTCCTGACCAATTTGTACTAAGAACCCATCCTGTTCAATTAATTGTCCATTGTTTTGCCTTTAACCTATTTAGAAAAACTATATCAAAGAACAGCACTAATAAACCAAACATTAGTAGTATGCTAGTAAATTTTTAGGAGTAGGCTCTCTAGGAAAAATAGAAACAAAAACCAAACTGCTTTGTATTGTGTCCCAATTTCTATGGTTAAATATTGCACCATGTCAAATATCAAGCTACTAATATGAAGCCACCAAATTAAGAGTTCAGAAGAGTGTGTGTGAATTCTTCATGTACAACAACTACCTATTCATGTACAGCACTAATAGCTAATATTTGTCAAGTTCTCACTAAGTGCTAGGAAGATTACTATGCAATGAACATACATTCTCCCCTTCACTCTTCCAATTGCTCTCTAAAATAGGCATTATTATTTTTATCATCCTATCTACAGGGATGAAGATGTTAAGGATTAAAAGGGTAAATCTCTAAATTTCACAAAACCAGTAAATGGAAGAGCCAATACTTGAGTCTCATTCTGTTATTGGACTTCAAATACCTTTGTCTATCTCTTAATCAGCAAGTCCTAATGTTAGCATCATTTTTTCTACCCAAGAATCTTTTCCAATGGTTATATTCTTAAGTATGTCTCTATACTTTTCTCTTATAAAAGAGAAAGCACCAATATAAAGATTATTACCATAAAAGTAATAAGCTGTAAAATGATATTATTTTATAAATATTGCAGGTATAAACTATGTAAGTAGGCAATGTACTAAATATGGTGATGAAAGGGACAAATCAAACACTATATTTTTATTCCTAGGTTGACTGAAAGAATGGAACAATCTTTAAAATTCTGGAATCTGGAAAAAGTCTCACTTTATGAGAAATATATTTTAGGAATGTTGGTTTGGGAAGAGGCTAAAGATTTACAAGGAAAATATATTTAGTAGTCCTCATTCTGGCAAGATAAATGAGAAGTCTGCTGGAATCAGATTGGGCAAGGTGGGAATAAGGCAATTAATTTCCATGACCTTAAGTTTCTCAATGTTAAAAACTCAAAGCCAAGAACTCTGCTCAAATTCTGTTTTCAGAGAATGATTGGAAGATTAATGTGCTTTTATCAAGGAAGCTCTTATATGTATCTCTAGGAGTTTCTGGGGGAAGTTAATGCCAGCTAAAATGACAATCCATCCCTTTCTATCCATGAGAGAAACTATCAGTTGTAACATCATTCTACTTATCACATTAATTCCTTTTCCCATATTTCTTCACATTCTGTTTTTCTTTCTCACCATGATATTTGGGAAAAAAATCTCTTAACATGAGAGAAGGTGGTTTTAAAAAAAAATAGCTGTACAATTAATGTAGTGGCTTTTTATCAAAGGTTAGCAGTTTCAGAGTTATCACAGATTTTAAGCTTTATCTGACTTGCACTCTCATATTTACCAATATTTTCATATATGATACCTTTAAATGTACTCTCCAAACTTTTTTTATTCCTTTTTTAAATTATTGTTTATTAATCAGAAACAACATATACTACGTAATACTGATAGCCTTTTTGCTCTGAAATTTCACTTATGATATCCAGAAGCATGACAGAAGCAAGAAACAATTTTTTTAAAATATTCTGAAACTTTGATTCACAGCTTAAGCACTGCCACGTTGTTGCTGCCCAGGATAGACAGAAGAGAAAAAAATTTATGCAAAGGATTTTTTTTTTCCTAGGATATGGAGACTAGTATACGGGTGGGTTGAGAATAGAAGTGTACAGTGTTGTGTTGAAGTCAGCATGTACAGGCTTACAATAGCTAACTGAGTACATCTCTTCCCAATGCATTTTCATTAATGTATGTTGGCATTTTGAAATGGACCATGGTGGGGTTCTTCACACAATTGAAATAGACAGTGGCTACAACTTAGGGCTTTTTTTTTCCCCAGAGAGTCTGTTGATAAACATTTACAAGTGCACCACTGAAGGTATGCCATTAAGAAATCAGTGATGTTTTCCTAGGCAGGTAACTAGGCATAAAACAAATAATCCTGAGTATGAATCCAAGGGTGGGTAAAAACAGTGTGGAGGCAGTGTGGAGGAAGTTTAAATACTGGGTAGTGAATTTGGTAGGAATGAATGAAACCTTAATGTAGTGCTAGTAATTAAGAAAGAGAAAGAAGTGGGCAATCTAAATATAGGTTCTGGTGTTAGTCTGGGTCCTCTAAGAAGCAAATGCTAAAATGAGATTAGACATTCAAGAGATTATTAACTGACTGTGATGGATTAAAGGGAGGAATAGGAGTATGTAGGGAGACTCAGCAGACCATGATACATATCTGATACTTGTGAAAGGAGAGGGTAAGGAGGACAGATTAAATAGCAATAGTCTCACACTACACCTCAGTTCCAAGAAAGTTTCAACTAGATCCATAGATACCTTTGACTAAAACGCCTTCATTAGAAAATTTCATGTACTAGAGCAATAGGCCAACACAGTACTTCTGTTATTCTTTATCCTTGATGGGAGAAACTGGGAGAAGCTTGGCCTTGGCCTTGGCATGCATGCAAGGAAACCCCATGCAGGATGTGAGTTGAACAACACAGTAGGTCCCCTATATATGAACCTTCAAGTTTTTGTGAATTTTCAAAGATGCAAACGTGCATTCCATGTCCAGTCACATACATTAGTTCACCTGTCTGGAGTACACTGCTACATGTTTTCAGCCTCGACCAGTAGTTATGCTTTTGTGTACTTTACTCTATAGTACTGTATGAAGTACACTATCTTTATTTCAAGCCTAGGATGCCTGGAAGCAAGGGTAAAAGTAGCAGTGATGTAGCTGATACTGCTAAGAAATGCCAAGAAAGATAAGAGAGAGAAGTAACTGAAGAACAAAAGAGGTTCATAACATAGGAAATGGCAAGGGAATTTCCTTTATTTGAGGAGGCAGTGTTATTTTTTGAGGTACCAGACTCAAGTGTAGAGCAGTACACAAAGGTTGCAGCAGCTGTTCAGAAGGTAAACCAGGGGTACTGTGCCATCTATGATGAGAAAAAAAAAGAGTTACTATCCGGATATCACTGGACTGTTTTTTCAAGATGGTAAATAGAATTGAATCCAGCAAGAAATCAGAATCTGTGCCATCAAGTTCAGGGGCGAGTGAAACTGCAGCTTGCCCTCCACCTCCAATTGCGGATGAGCCCTAAGTTCTATCATCTCCCACCTCCTCTCCCTCCTCCAGTTAGTAGCTCTTCTTTCTTGTTCACTTGATGCCAGCCCCTGTATGCCAGCTATTGTACTGTGCAACCATACTTTTCAAAGTACTGTACTGTAAGATTGAAAATGTTTTATTTTTTGTGTTTGTATTTATGTATTATTTGTGTGGAAAGTATTATAAACCTATTACAGTGCAGTACTGTATAGCCAGGAGCTTCCCAGGTGGTGCAGTGGTAAAGAATCTGCCTGCCAATGAAGGAGACACAAGAGACATGGCTTTGTTCCTTGGGTCGAGAAGAGCCCCTGGAATAGGAAATGGCAATCCCCTCCAGTATTCTTGCCTGGAAAACTCCATGGACAGAGGAACTTGGCAGGCTACAGTCCATGGGGTCACAAAGAGTCAGGCATGACTGAGCACATACATACACATTGTATAGAGAATTGTGTTGGTTGGGTACCTAGGCTAAATTTATGGACTTTCAGAGTTCTCAGGATGGAACTCACTCATATGTAGGGTACTTATTTACACACATATGGTACAAAAAAGACTTTTTGCCAGATATTGAGTTTTAATGGTGACACTCGAGTTCTCCTTAGTAAATGCATCCCACCGCATAACTCCAAGCTCTGCAGCTAGGCCTTCTCTTCTATGGGTTACCTTGAGAGATATTACTATCTCCTCATAGTGGATTGATGAATCTATTGAGATTTAGTACATTCTCCTTCTACAGTTGGACAAGGACTTGCTAAGCTCTTTGAACAGGGCATTTTATCAACCCGAGAATCTGAGCTTCCTAGTGTTAGGTTCCTTCATGCCTTGAAATTAAAATCATGTACATTTTCTTAAATTTGCATATACCATGCCTGTTATTTGATATCTCTTCCAACACTGATATTTTTCTGATCCTTTTTAATATGTCCCCATTCCTCTGTTCTGATCTTATATTTTGTAAGGACTGTCCAGAAGCCAAGCTTTGACTATATGACATGTTTCCCAGCTGGGTTTTGTATTTCTTGAAGATAAGACCCATGTCTTTTTCTAACTCCATGTATCCCCACAGCACATCATATAGTTGGGTACGTGTGGAGGATCTGATATATTAATCAAGGTCTTTGTTTAATGACTTTACCTTTGAGATGTGGGAGACTTTTTGTGTTTTGTTTGGCATTTATCCTTCCTTTTTTTCATAATTGGTTTGATTTACAAGGTGGTACCATTAGCTAGTTGGCCTTGGCTTATATTTTTTGGGAAACATAGAGTAGAGGTAGACAGATAATATTTTTAACATATTTTTATATTTATATTTAATGTTAATACTTAATCTATGTAATATTTGCAATAAGAATTTCAAATTGCAGAACTTAACTCACTGAGCAGTGAAATAATTATCACTACTGTTCCTTCTAACAGCAAATGTATACCTTACCAACGTTTCTACATGGATAAAGAAAAGCATTTATTTTGTGTATAAAAATAGTGATAATTTGCAAAAGAGCAACCAAAAGCATTGTGAGAAGAAAAATCTTTTAGTAGATTTTAATGGAGTCACTTTCTTCTTTTTGTGGCAAGAAGCCTTGCATTGCATCAAAATCAGCAAGAAAAGATAATAATTTAGTTCCTAATTATAACACCAAATATAGCATCATTTATTTTCTGTTAGGAAGCATGTAGTTGAAATTTAAAATAAAATATAATATAACTTTATCTTCTCTTAGCATTTAATCTTGTACATTTAAAATAATAAAAAGGCCACTGTCACTACATAGATTTCAATCAAATTGGTTTCCAATGATTAACAACAAATACATGCAAAAATATTATATTAACCTTCTTATGGCAAAGATTTTGATACATTATAAAAGAAATAACTCTTCTCACATTATTTTTAAAGAAGCAAACTTTTTTTTTAATTTTTTTTTCACTTTACAATACTGTATTGGTTTTGCCATACATTGACATGAATCTGCCACAGGTGTACATGAGTTCCCAACCCCGAATCCCTCTCCCACCACCCTCCCTATATCATCTCTCTGGGTCATCCCAGTGCACCAGCCCCAAGCATCCTGTATCCTGTATCGAACATAGACTGGTGATTTGTTTCTTACATGATAATATACATGTTTCAATGCCATTCTCCCAAATCATCCCACCCTCTCCCTCTCCCACAGAGTCTAAAAGTCTGTTCTGTACATTTGTGTCTCTTTTGCTGTCTCGCACACAGGGTTATCATTACCATCTTTCTAAATTCCATATATATGTGTTAATATACTGTATTGGTGTTTTTCTTTCTGGCTTACTTCACTCTGTATAATCGGCTCCAGTTTCATCCACCTCATTAGAATGGATTTAAATGTATTCTTTTTAATGGGTGAGTAATACTCCATTGTGGATGGACATCTAGGTTGCTTCCATGTCCTGGCTATTATAAAGAGTGTTGCAATGAATATTGGGGTACACATGTCTCTTTCAAGTCTGGTTTCCTTGGTGTGTATGCCCCACAGTGGGATTGCTGGGCATAAGGCAGTTCTATTTGCAGTTTTTTAAGGAATCTCCACACTGTTCTCCATAGTGGCTGTACCTGTTTGCATTCCCACCAACAGTGTAAGAGGGTTCATTTTCTCCACACCCTCTCCAGCAAGACAGTATGGTACTGGCACAAAGACAGAAATATAGATCAATGGAACAAAATAGAAAGCCCAGAGATAAATCCACACAGCTATAGACATCTTATCTTCGACAAAGGAGGCAAGAATATACAATGGAGAAAAGACAATCTCTTTAACAAGTGGTGCTGGGAAAACTGGTCGACCACTTGTAAAAGAATGAAACTAGATCACTTTCTAACACCATTCACAAAAATAAACTCAAATGGATTAAAGACCTAAATGTAAGGCCAGAAACTATAAAACTCCTAGAGGAGAACATAAGCAAAACACTCTCCAACATAATCACAGCAGGATCCTCTATGACCCACCTCCCAGAATACTGGGAATAAAAGCAAAAATAAACAAATGGGATCTAATTAAAATTAAAAGCTTCTGCACAACAAATGAAACTATAAACAAGGTGAAAAGACAGCCTTCAGAATGGGAGAAAATAATAGCAAATGAAGCAACTGACAAACAACTAATCTCAAAAATATACAAGCAGCTTATGCAGCTCAACTCCAGAAAAATAAATGACCCAATCAAAAAATGGGCCAAAGAACTAAATAGACATTTCTCCAAAGAAGACATACGAATGGCTAACAAACACATGAAAAGATGCTCAGCATCACTCATTATCAGAGAAATGAAAATCAAAACCACAATGAGGTACCATTTCATATCAGTCAGAATGGCTGCGATCCAAAAGTCTACAAGCAATAAATTCTGGAGAGG
The DNA here is from genome assembly GCA_006408695.1 of Aepyceros melampus. Lineage (NCBI taxonomy): Eukaryota > Metazoa > Chordata > Mammalia > Artiodactyla > Bovidae > Aepyceros > Aepyceros melampus. The sequence goes on from SJXQ01006588.1 coordinate 274,070, forward strand.
ATGTGGAGAAAAGGGAACCCTCTTACACTGTTGGTGGGAATGCAAACAGGTACAGCCACTATGGAGAACAGTGTGGAGATTCCTTAAAAACCTGCAAATAGAACTGCCTTATGACCCAGCAATCCCAGTGCTGGGCATACACACCGAAGAAATCAGATTGAAAGCGGCAAACTTTTAATAAAATTGAATTAAACTGTATTTTTGGATTGTAATTGAGAATGAAACTGATCACATTTTATGCTCTGAAAACTTGTGGAATAAATTTCATTAAGGGTCCCCTCTCTTCAAGACATCTTTCTTTTCTGATAGGTGATAAAGAAAGGCAAATTCCTATGTGACACATCACATATTGTACCAAGTTTTCTAGACAATGCCTCATAGAAATGCTATTTCTTTCTTGCCAATAAGTTATTTATGATTATTGTTGTTGTTGTTGTTTAGTCACTAAGTTGTGTCCAATTCTGTGTGACTCCCTTGACTGCAGTGCCCCAGGCTTCCCGTGCTTCACTGTCTCCTGGAGTTTACTCAGTTTATGTTCACTGAGTTGGTGATGCTATCCCACCATTTCATCCTCTGTTGCCATCTTCTCCTACTGCCCTCACTCTTTCTCAGCATCAGGGTCTTTTTATTAATGAATTGTTATGCTTGTGTTCAAGTGTTACAGAGTTAATTTAAAAGAAATTTTTTTCAAGGAAAGTAATATATTTCAGACTCTTTGAGTTGTTCCTTCATTTAATAATTCTCTAAAATCTTAAATACCAACCTGAAGTATTCTCAAAGGAAGCAGATGTGATGTCCAGTTTAGTAGGTGCTAGACACATTACATTTCTAACCTCAACATTCTCATCTGATCTACTATAACATGGGTTCACAACCTAAGGCCCAAAACCTAGAATTCAGTAGTGTCAGGCATACAGATGGGTTATTTGCACTAGCCTGTAACCAAAATTTATCATTTCTTTTAATAGTGACTCAGTCAACAAACCATAGCAGTAATAGCAATCCACATTAATTTGTTACTAATAGAAACACAAATAATTTTTTCTTCCAGTTTGGTTGACATGTAGCACTGCATAATTTTATGGTATAAAACATACTGATTTGACTCTAAGTCAAATTATGTAAGTCAAACTTCACAATGCATATTGTGGAATGATTACCACCACAGTAAGTTCACTAACATCCATCATGTCATACAGATGTAAAGTAAAATTTAAAGATAATATTTCTATCTGATGAGAACTCAGGATTTACTCCTAACAACTTTTATATATCACATACAGCAGTTTTAATCATATTTTTCGTTCTATGCATATAACCTTAGTATTTATTTACCTTATAACTACCACACAATTGCACTCATTTCACATGTTAGCAAGGTAATGCTCAAAATACTCTAAGTTAGGCTTCAGCAGTACATTAGCTGAGAAATTACAGATGTACAAGCTGGATTTAGAAAAGGAAGAGAAATTAGAGATCAAATTGCCGACATCCGTTGGATCATTGAAAAAGCAAAGAAATTCCATAAAAACATCCATTTCTGTTTCATTGAATACACAAAAGCCTTCAGCTGCATGGATCACAACAAACTGGAAAATTCTCCATGAGATTAGAATACCAGAACACCTTGCCTGCCTCCTGAGAAACCTGTATGCAGGTCAAGAAGCAACAGTTAGAGAACCAGACATGGAATAATGGACTGGTTCAAAACTGTGAAAGGAGTACACCAGGGTTTTTGTCACACAGTTTATGTAAATTCTATGCAGAGTACAACATGTGAAATGCGGGGCTGAATGAAACTCAAGCATCAAGATTGCCAGGAAAAATATCAATAACCTCAGATATGGAGATACCACTCTAATGGCAGAAAGTGAAGAAGAACTGAGGAGCCTCTTGATGAAAGTGAAAGAGAAGAGTGAAAAAGCTGACTTAAAACTCAACTTTCAAAAAACTAAGATCATGGTATCTGGTCCCATCACTTCAGGGCAACTAGATGGGGAAGAAATGGAAACAGTGACAGATTTTACTTTCTTGACCTCCAAAATCTCCTTGGAAGAAAAGTTATGACCCATCTAGACAGTATTAAAAAGTAGTCATCACTTTGCCAACAAAGGTCATAGTCAAAGCTATGGTTTTCCCAGTAATCATGTATGGGTGTGAAAGTTGGACTATAAGGAAGGCTGAGCACCAAAGGATTGATCTTTTGAACTGTGGTGATAGAGAAGGCTCCTGAGAGTCCCTTGGACTGCAAGGATATCAAACAGGTCAATACCAAAGGAAATCAACCCTGAATATTCATTGGAAGGACTGATGCTGAAGCTGAAGCTCCAATACTTTGGCCACCTGATATGAAGAACTGATCATTGGAAAAGAACCTGATGCTCAGAAATATTGAAGAGAAAGGAGAAGGGGAAGACAGAAGATGAGATGGTTGGATGGCATCACTGATTCAATGGACATGAATTGGAGCAAACTCCATGAGAGAGTGAAGAACAGGGAAGCCAGGCATGTTGCAGCCCATGGTGTTGCAAAGAGTTGGATGCAACTGAGCAACTGAACAACAGCAGTCAATATAATTGCCATAGCAACACTATGTTACTTCATGATGTACAACATCATTGTATATCAAATCAACATGATTTGATATTTCTGTTCATTACAAAATTATCACCACAAAAACTCTAGTTACCACCTGCTACTATGCAAAGACAATACATCATTATTGACTATATTCCCCACTCTGTACATTTCATCTCTACGACTTGTTTATTTCATACCTAGATATTTGTTTCTCTTAATCTCCTTCAAAATTTCTTTCCTTCTCCCACCTTCTCCCCCTGAATACCACCTGTTTTTTTCTTTGTAGCTATAACTCTGTTTCTGTTTAAATGTATTTTTCTGTTAATTTAGTTTTTAGGTTCCACATGTAAGTAAAATAAAACAGTATTTGTCTTTTTCTATCTGATTTAACTTACATAGCATAATGTCCCCTAGGTCCATCCATTTTGTAGCAAATGGCAAGCTTTCATTATTTTCTATGGCTGAATAATATTTAATATATATGTTACATCTTCTTTATCCATTCATCTATTGATAAACACTAACAATGTTTCCATATCTTGGCTATGGTGACTAGTCAAGGAAAAGAGGGGTGTATATATCTTTGTTGAAGTGATAGTGATTCTGTTTTGTTTGGAAAAATACCCAGCAGTAGAATCATATGCAGGTCCATTTTTAATTACTTAAGAAACCTTCATACTATTTTCCACAGTGGCTGCACCAATTTGTATTCATACCAACAGTGCAGGAAGTTTTCCTTTTCTCCACATCTTAGCCAGCATTTGTTATTTGTTGTCATTTTGATGACAGCCATTTGGAGATGTGTGATGTGATAGTTCATCGTGGTATTGATTTGCATTTCTTTGATGATTAGTGATGCTGAGCATCTTTTCATGTGTTTGTTGGCCATCTGGATATCTTATTTGAAAAAAAAATATCTATCAGATAGAAGCAGAGACATTTTAATATTACCTGACCTAGTATTGCCAAGGAGAAGGAAACAGAAGAGACATGTATTTCATTCATGACAATAGTTTTGCTGTTTATTTCATATAGAGGGCAAATCTATCGAGTGATCATTATGTCTGAATATTTTTTTTCTTCCCATTACACATTGAATACTGCTTAGAATATGTGATTGATGCAATAAGAAAAACATGCATATTAATAGCTTGAACTAGAAAAGGTATATTATCACTATTGCAATAATATGATTGTATGAAAAAGAATCCTTATAACAAGTTCCAAGAAAATCAAAGGAAACGTTTACAATTTATTAGCAAATTTATCGTTTGGCAGGGATAAACCAAACATATAAGAATTAATGGCTTTCAGATTTATTACTCATAATCAATTAGAAAATCTGATGGGAATAAAGGATTCTCTCTCAAAGTAGCTGCAAACATGGTTGTGAGATTAAACGCATGAAGAAATGCATGAGACACTTATGAGGAGAGAAGCAGTTTTTGATACAAATTATAAAACTTTCAAATTCTTAGGTGAAAAATTATTCCCAAGTGTATGACAAAGAGTCATTGAAGTTTTGGAAAATAATTCAACTTTATTTCTGACAAAAACACAAGGGAAACAGAGATAAAACCCCCTTTGAAAAATAGCAAAAATGGTATAGAATTTAATACACATGCTCATAAATATTCCAGACACATAGTTGAACGCTACTTTCTGCTTTTTTTAAACATGAGTGGCCATGCAGCATGTTTTTTTCCAATGAAATGTGAGGGAAAATGATGTGTGTTATCAGTAGAAGCTTAAAGGACCAAATTTTGATTTTCCATGTTCTCTTTATTGTACTGAGTTAATTGCAAAAGTTCATTTAAAGATGGAGCTTCCAATTCCAGAAAAGTAAATGACCCAATCAAAAAAATGATCCAAAGAACTAAACAGACATTTCTCCAAAGAAGACATACAGATGGCTAAAAAACACATGAAAAGATGCTCAACATCACTCATTATCAGAGAAATGCAAATCAAAACCACAATGAGTTACCATTTCATGCCAGTCAGAATGGATGTGATCCAAAAGTCTACAAACAATAAATGCTGGAAAAGGTGCATAGAAAAGGGAACCCTCTTAAACTGTTGGTGGGAATGCAAACTAGTACAGCCACTATGGGGAACAGTGTGGAGATTCCTTAAACAGCTAGAAATAGAATGACCATACGACCCAGCTACAGATGGCTAAAAAACACATGAAAAGATGCTCAACATCACTCATTATCAGAGAAATGCAAATCAAAACCACAATGAGTTACCATTTCATGCCAGTCAGAATGGATGTGATCCAAAAGTCTACAAACAATAAATGCTGGAAAAGGTGCATAGAAAAGGGAACCCTCTTAAACTGTTGGTGGGAATGCAAACTAGTACAGCCACTATGGGGAACAGTGTGGAGATTCCTTAAACAGCTAGAAATAGAATGACCATACGACCCAGCAATCCCACTACTGGGTATACAAACTGAAGAAACCAGAATTGAAAGAGACATGTGAACTCCAATGTTCATTGTAGCACTATTTACAATAGCCAAGACATGGAAGCAACCTAGATGTCCATCAGCAGATGAGTGGATAAGAATGCTGTGGTACATATACACAATGGAATATTACTCAGCTTTTAAAAAATAATGAATTTGAATCAATTCTAATGAGGTGGATGAAACTGGAGCCACAGAGTGAAGGAAATCGGAAAGAAAAACACCCATACAGTATATTAGTGCATCAGTTCAGTTCAGTTCAGTCGCTCAGTCATATCTGACTCTGCGACCCCATGAATCGCAGCATGCCAGGCCTCCCTGTCCATCACCAACGCCCAGAGTTCACTCAAATTCATGTCCATTGAGTTAGTGATGCCATCCAGCCATCTCACCCTCTGTCATCCCCTTCTCCTCCTACCCTCAATCCCTCCCAGCATAAGAGTCTTTTCCAATGAGTCAACTCCTGTCCATAACAAACAAAATATAAGGTGTGAGAAAGGCATCAACTCAGTGAATGCTGATTGAATAATCTTGCAAAAGATACATACTGGGACTTCCCTTGCGATCCAGTGGTTAAGACTCGGCTTTGCAATGCAGAGGGTGAGAATTCGATCCCTGGTCAGGGACCTAAGATCCCGTATCAGTTCAGTTCAGTCGCTCAGTCATGTCTGACTCTTTGCGACCCCATGAATTGCAGCACGCCAGGCCTCCCTGTCCATCACCAACTCCCGGAGTTCACTCAGATCCATGTCCATCAAGTCAGTGATGCCATCCAGCCATCTCATCCTCAGTCGTCCCCTTCTCCTCCTGCCCCCAATCCCTCCCAGCATCAGAGTCTTTTCCAATGAGTCAACTCTTCCCAGTTTCAGCTTTAGCATCATTCCTTCCAAAGAATCCCAGGGCTGATCTCCTTCAGAATGGACTGGTTGGATCTCTTTGCAGTCCAAGGGACTCTCAAGAGTCTTCTCCAACACCACAGTTCAAAACCATCGATTCTTCGGAGCTCAGCCTTCTTCACAGTCCAACTCTCACATCCATACATGACCACAGGAAAAACCATAGCCTTGACTAGACAGACCTTAGTCAGCAAAGTAATGTCTCTGCTTTTGAATATGCTATCTAGGTTGGTCATAACTTTTCTTCCAAGGAGTAAGCGTCTTTTAATTTCATGGCTGCAGTCACCATCTGCAGATCCGTTATACCTTAGTGCCAAAAAACCAAAGCATAAAACAGAAGCAATATTGTAACAAATTCAATAAGACTTTAAAAATGATCTTCCTCTAAAAAACTTTTTTTAAATGCATGCAACAGACAAGTACCTGAATATTTTTGCTACCGAGTGTCTACTTGACATTCATAGCAGTTACTTGTTGATGGCAAACAGCAGTGGAGTGTTTGTTCTCAGGAACTTAGGACTTCACAGCACTGTTACAATGAATTGTAACAATTGGGCTAAACTGATGACCACAAGGACATTTCCTTATACCCATAAGAAAACTAAGATCTAAGTTGAAGTTACAGCAGAGGGAAATAGACCCATTATTTTGTAACAACTTTAGATGGAGTATAAATTGTAAAACTGTTGAGTCACTATGTTGTACACCTGAATCTAATATGATATTGTAAATCAACCATACTTCAATAGAAAATAAGTTATTAAGAGGCAGTTCACTCTCTTTTAAATGCTGCTTGGGCAGAATACTGCTTCCATGTTGTTGTTGTTCTGACTTTGTGACCCCATGCACTGTAGCCTGCCAGGCTCCACTGCCCATGGGATTTCCCAGGCAAGAAATCTGGAGTGAGTTGCCATTTCCTATTCCAGAGGATCTCCCTGACCCAGGCATTGAAGGGATCGAACCCATGTCTCCTGCATTGGCAGGCAGATTCTTTACCACTGAGCCACCAGGGAAGCTTCCATATTATTCCTTATGTAGCTCTTCTTCTCACTTGGTCTCTTTGACAAATGATCCCTCCATTTTTTCCAGAATTAAAATGATCCTATCTTAGGATCCTCATGTGCTACTTTTTATTTTGTTTTCATTAATTTTTATTTTTTAGTTTGTTTTGCTTCACAATACTGTATTCATTTTGCTATACATCGACATGAATCAGCCACGAGTGTACATGAACTCCCAATCCCGACCCCCCCCCCACTCCTGCCCCACACCATCTCTCTGGATTGTCCCAGTACATCAGTCCCAAGCATCCTGCATCCTGCATCGAACCTAGACCAGNTCTTGTTTTTGTTGACTGTATAGAGCTTCTCCATCTTTGGCTGAAAGAATATAATCAGTCTGATTTTCAGGTTAGGCTCTCAAAAATACAGTATAAAAAATACAAAACAAAATCAATCACAAAAATTAAAAGATATATATTTATATGAAATTTCTTTAAAAATAGGATCTTTTTTGTAAGGCAATAGGTATAAAAAATGAAAATTAAAGGTGTAATAAGTTTAAAAAAAATTAAAAAGTGATCATAGTAAAAATATATCTAAGAATTTCTCTGGAGCTGTTGTGGGCAGTGTGGGGTCAGTTCAGCTTCAGATAATTCCTTGTTGCAGCTTGTACTTGTTCTCAAGGTCTGTAGGCCCCCTCCAGTGCACAGTCAATGTTAACTACAGGATTTTAATCTGATGCACCTGTCACTTCCAGAGCAGTTCCCTCTTCTTTGTTTATTTTGGCTTCCTCTGTTTGCAGGTCTCTTCAATGTCTAATTTTCATCCTGACACAAGGGGGCAAAGGTGGTCACTTATTTAGGCTCACTTCTTCAGTTGTGTTGTGGGGAGGGAGGGATGCTGCAAACAAATAAAACTGGCATATATGGGGAGTGCTCGCATTGTATGGACCACACTGGGTTTGCCACAGCTCAAGGTGATGTGTGCTTTCTGTGTCTACACTGCTCAGGCTCCAGGGTGCTTTGCAAGGGCACTGTCTGAAGTGGGCCCTGTGTTTTGTACACTTCCCAGGTCTAAGCCACTCAGGTTCTCGGTTACTCTGCAAGGGCACAGACCTGGCTGGGCATGCGTTTTGTGCCCTTCCCAGGTCCGAGCAGCTCAGGTGACCAGGTGCTTGATGAGCGCACTGTCCCAGGTGAGCCATGCATCTTACTCACCTCCCGGTCCTGGCCACACTGGTTTCCTGGGTGCACCACAAGAGCATCATCTCAGGTGTGCCGTGTGTCTCCTCTGGGGAGCTGATCTCAGGTTGCAGCCCTCCTGGTGAATGTCAACCATCCAGGATCCCAGGGAGATGTGTTAGCAGCTGGAGCCTGCTCACAGTGTTGTGGAAGATGTCATCTCTGGGGCTGAGATTGCAGCAGCCCCTTGCCTTCCAGCTCTGGCTGTCACATGTCTGCCTCTCTGCCCCAGGGGTGGGTGTGGGGAAGAGGCCTGTATGCAGCCAGCTAGCTCTCCTTTGGTATTCGCTCAATCCTGTGTTCTCTGAGTGGGCCAGTTGGAGTCTTTCATAGGAACTTTCTCTTTTCTTTTTTTTCTCCTCTCTGGTGATCCCTCAGTTTGGGTTGCTATCTCATGTTAGTTATAGCAGCTGGAGCCTGCTCACAGTGTTGTGGAAGATGTCATCTCTGGGGCTGAGATTGCAGCAGCCCCTTGCCTTCCAGCTCTGGCTGTCACATGTCTGCCTCTCTGCCCCAGGGGTGGGTGCGGGGAAGAGGCCTGTATGCAGCCAGCTAGCTCTCCTTTGGTATTCGCTCAATCCTGTGTTCTCTGAGTGGGCCAGTTGGAGTCTTTCATAGGAACTTTCTCTTTTCTTTTTTTTCTCCTCTCTGGTGATCCCTCAGTTTGGGTTGCTATCTCATGTTAGTTCCTTCAGATTGTCCACAGGGCATTCAGGCCAATCCTTACCCTAAGCACTGATGATGCATCCCGCACCTCCCTGCCCAGCCCCTGATCACTGGTGGCAGACGTGAGTGTCTGGGCTAATTCTCCGCTGGCAGTTGAGATTAGGCATGTAGTCTATGTTTCCCCCTCCCCCATGGTTATGTTGCCCTCTCATATTCTAAAACTCCCCACAGACCTGCCTGTGAGAGGTTTTGTGGAAACTTCTCCTCCACGACTTCCTCCCCATGACAGGTCTCTGTCCCTATCTCTTTTGTCACTTTTTGTCTTTTATATTTTGTTCTGCTGCTGCTAAGTCACTTCAGTCGTGTCCGACTCTGTGCGACCCCATAGACGGCAGCCCACCAGGCTCCCCTGTCCCTGGGATTCTCCAGGCAAGAGCACTGGAGTGGGTTCCCATTTCCTTCTCCAATGTACGAAAGTGAAAAGTGAAAGTGAAGTCGTTCAGTCGTGTCCAACTCTTAGCGACCCCATGGACTGCAGCCTACCAGGCTCCTCTGTCCACGGGATTTTCCAGGCAAGAGTACTGGAGTGGGGTGCCATATTTTGTCCTACCTCCTTTCAAAGAGAAAGGGCTGCCTTTCTGGGTGCCTGATGTCCTCCGCCAGCATTCAGAAGTTGTTTTGTGGAAGTTGCTCAGCATTCAAAGGATCTTTAGATGAATTTGTGGGAGAGAAAGTGGTCTCCCCATTCTACTCCTCCACCATCTTGGGACCACACTCTCTTTCTCTTAATATCTCTACCTTTCTCTCTCCCTCTCAGTACACCTTTTGTTTATCCTCAGTGCCCAAGACACTTCCTTTCTGACTTACTTACTGCCTGAAATAAAAATAATTGTAACTGCAGCAATGATAAAAATAATGGCTTCCCTGGTGGCTCAGAGGTTAAAGCGTCTGCCTCCAGTGTGGGAGACCCGGGTTCGATCCCTGGGTCGGGAAGATCCCCTAGAGAAGGAAATGACAATCCACTCCAGTATTCTTGCCTGGAGAATCCCATGGACTGAGAAGCCTAGTAGGTTAAGTCCATGGGGTCACAAAGAGTCGGACACGACTGAGCGACTTCACCTACCCACCTACCTACCTACTATGAAATAAAAATGTAACAAAATGTCCCCTCAAACCCTACCTCTTTTAATTCAGACTCAATATTCTATTTCTCTTTGCCACAGCCTAATTTATCTTAGACTCTAGAGATGTGGATTTCAAGGTTTATTAGCTTATGTTAAAATTCCTAAATAATTTCAGACTTCTCTTGGAATTTTATTCCCATGAACAAATAGATTCAAATATCAGAAATCTCTTGCTACATAACTTTACATTTCTTTCATCATAAATTACAATGATTTAAATCCAGCCTCTGTGGAAAGAATCATCCAGTATTGGTAGAATTGTATCATTTTATTCAAATTATTATTCTCCAAACTGGGGCTAAAGAAACCAATGACAATGACATAGCAAGATGTGAAGGTAAGAAATATGAGACCATAAACTGTGCTGCCATCCCCTTTCCTAGCCCAACAGAAACATCATAAATCCACCAGGAGTCTCTCCTAAGTCTGACCTCCAGACTTATTTCTGAAGATTTTCAACATAGCATTTTATACAGCACCACAACTAAGTGTTTTTATTTGTTTTTTTACCTTAATCATTTTACTTAATCACTACAAAAAACCAATTCCCATTTCACAAATGAGAACGCTAAAGCCTAGAAAGTGAAAGTGTTAGTCACTTAGTAATGTTAGACTATCTCTTGGAGAAGGCAATGGCAACCCATTCTAGTTCTCTTGCCTGGAGAACCCCATGGATGGAGGAGTCTGGCGGGCTGCAGTCCATGGGGTCGCTGGAAGTCGGACACAACTGAGCATCTTCACTTTCACTTTTCACTTTTATGCGTTGGAGAAGGAAATGGCAACCCACTCCAGTGTCCTTGGCTGGAGAATCCCAGGGATGGGGGAGCCTGGTGGGCTGCCATCTATGGGGTCACACAGAGTGAGACACGACTTAAGTGACTTAGCAGCAGCAGCAGCTGTGACTCCATGGACGCAGCCCTCCAGACCCCTCTGTCCATGGAATTCTCCAGGCAAGCATACTGGAGTGTGATGCCATTCCCTTCTCTAGGGGATCTTCCTGACCCAGGGCTTGAATCTGGGTCTCCTGCATTTCAGGCAGATTCTTTACTGTCTGATCCACCAGGTAAGCCCCATAAAGCCTCAAGGGCATCAGTAACTTAACCAAGATCATGATGTTAATAACAAGGTGAATGTTTATCTGGATTCAAGGCCCATGCTATGAAAACTCTCTTGGCAGCAATGATACGACATGATTTATTGGCCCTGGGAATGACAAGAAGCCACATATAAAAGGAATTTCCCTTGAGAAGACTTAGAAAAAAGCTTGGTGGGTCAAAATGACCACACGAATGCATTATACAGAGTGAGGTTAGTCAAAAATAGATAAATATCGTATTTTAATGCATATATATAGATCTAGAAAAATGGTGCTTAAGAATTTATTTGCAGGGCAACAATGGAGAAACCGACATAGAGAATAGACTTATGCACATGGGGAAAGCGGAGAGAGGGTGAGATGTATGGAAAGAGTAACATGGAACCTTACATTACCATATGTAAAATAGATAGCCAATGGGAATTTGCTGTCTGGCTCAGCAAACTCAAACAGGGGCTCTGTAACAACCTAGAGGGGTGGGATGGAGAGGGAGATGGCAGGGAGTTTCAAAAGGGAGTATTTTGAGGTTTGACAGAAAACAACAAAATTCTGTAAAGCAATTATCCTTCAATTAAAAATAAATTAATTAAAAAAAAAAAGACCATCCTGATGTACTGCTTATGTGATATCCAGCACTAAGAAACAAACCATGCTGGTTTCGAACCACTGGTCTATTAGGCTGAATTCCAGTTATTTGCTGAAACCAAATCAGAAATTTCCAGTTACCAGGGAATCTTTATAATGTGTTTACACATACTCTCCCACTTGCGTAACACCGCTTTTTGACAGCAGTGAGGAGCTAAAATGAACAAGATGAGGCATTATCCCAACAGCCACCTCTATCTGTTTCTTTGGAGGGAATGAAGGGGAAAACTCAGAGTTAACCTGCTACAGTTAATATGCAAGTATGAACAAATGGCTTCAGCTCTGGGATCATTATCCAGCACAGTTCCTCAAAGATAGGTCTGCCTATTAGCTGGTTGGCACTGTCCTCTGTCTCCCACTAAAAAGATATCTGAAAGGCTGCTTCCATAGGAAATGCCAAGCAGGCTTGCTGGTCTTATATCCAGTAGATGTTATAAGTCATACCCCTGACCCATGTACAGGGAGACAGTATCGGTGGAGACAGAATGATGCAGTCTGTTCAGTACACACTGATTTCTAAGATGCCCCCAAACAGGGAAAACAGAAGTTGAAGATCACCGTCAGTTATGTGATAATTAAAATGGTTTTATTACAAAGACCAAAATTAAAATTCAGCAATATCAAGCTTTGGATCAGCCCTGGGTTTGAGCCCTGACTCCAGCAGCTACTGGTTTTGTGATATTAAAGCCTGTGCTTCAAATTCTCCTTCTATAAAATGTACCTAAGTCTCAGGGTTACTATTTTTTTAAGTAAGTTAATTTATGAAAGTGCTTAACATGCTGTGTGGAGCAGAACAGAACCATAGAAAACATTAGCCTTGTTAGCACTTCCTTTTCTGGAAGCCAGAACTTCAGATTATTCTTTCCCCATCCTCAGTTGCATATATTTCATGCCCTGTAAGTCAACATGTTCAGGGCCATGTATTTTCACCAAGTACCTCATGGAGCACAAATTCCTAATTCCAGTTAACGATTAATGCCCACAGCTATAGCCTTAAATGAAAGATTTTTGTTGCCACATAATATGGTGAAACATATTCATTAAGGAGTGACAAACTTCCACTGAGTTCCTACTATGTGACAGTTTCTGTGTAAATTGATAAAGGAAAAAGATTAGGACATAACATCTGCTCTTGAGGCACTAAAATCCAGCAGGAAAAACCATGTTAACTGAATCATGTATGACAGACAGCCATATGAAAAAGCATGTGGAGTAAGAAGTGTGATCAGGAAATGAACTGTGGGCAGGGTAGTATATCAGCTTGAATAATAAGTAGGATTTTAATAGGAGAGTAAGGGACAGATCAGGCAAATAATCTGGACACAGACTAAGAACCTAGAACATCAACATTTAGATATTTAATGTTTTGATTGGTAAGAACTTAATAAGGTATACAATGCAGGAGAGTGACAGAAGGGTATCAATATAAATAACTGCTCAAGAAAAGATTAAAGTCTGCACTCAGCCAGCCATGCCCAGTTTTCTATTCTGCTAATATTAGTGTGCAGAGGCTGCCAGATCTTCTACTACTTGTCGGCAGCATATGTGGGTGCATATGCATTACAAATGCATTTCAGCACACGACTCGCATAAACAAAGACTTATAGAGGAGGTAGGCTGTCTGAAACATCAGTGTGAGGAGCTCTGAGAGACTCTTGCCAGCAAAACAAAGATTTTATTGTTGAAAAACCAATCATTTAAAGTCTGGAAATCATCCTAAGAGCATAGAGCAAATGAAGAAACATTCACAAGAAAAAGCTGAGGATGAGCAGTGAGAATCGGTAGTATTTGAATCAAGACCCACTTCCTTTCTCCCCCCAGCCAACCAGCCTGATGAAAGCACCACAGCAAAGCCCTGCAGCCAGGAACACAGGGCTCACCATCTCCCCTCCCCTATAAGGAAATATCCAAGAAGAGTACTTCTGGAAATCACAGTCAATGCTGGGGTAAACAGAGTCTGAGCATATGGACTAGACTGTACTCATTCAGGAGCAATCTGAGCAGGATGTGGGGCTCACTTGAAAGCATTCTCCAAGCAACAGACCCATCAACCTGGGGAATACAACTCAGCAGCACAAAGGGCTCAAACTGAACTTCTGACCAGAACCCAGGTATAAAAATAAAACATACCAACTACCAAGATTCTGGACAAGTACGAATAACCAATGCTCTACCCTCCCAAGACTGATTAGAGAGGTAACCACCAAGTTTTAGGTTGAATTCAGGTCAAAAAGAATCAAACATCCTGAACAGTGGTAGCAGCCTGTACACTAATACCCAATATTAAAGGGTAAAAGCTCTTAGGGGCTGAGGGGACTTAAGCATAATCTGTGCCCAATAAATGGTTTAAGCTGCTCACAACTGACCTCTAAGGAACCAAACCAAAAGATTAAAGCAAAGGAAAAACATCTGAGCAGGGATATCAGAGGCTGCATGCTGCAGAATAAACAGACCTCACAGAATTTGTCACTTAAGAAATGTGAATTTTAACCAGTTAAATAGCAACAATAACCTCTGTCCCTCCTGTAGGGGATATGTATTCACGGTTGCTATAATACATTATCTACCAGGTACAGTTTTCAATATAAAGTTAAGAGACATGCAAAGAACATGAATATTTCCCATACATAGGAAAAAGGCAGTAAAATATAACTTTGAAGCACATAAACATGCTCAAAGAACTTAAGGAAACTGTGCTTAAAGACAAGGTAGATGTAGATGACAAAATAAAAAGAAAAATCAGCAAATTAATTCAGTAATATGTAAAAAGAATTATACATCAAGGCCAAGTAGAATTTATCCCAAAAATGTCTGGTTAGGTTAGGTTTCTTCTTTTTTTTTTACTGAAGTATAGTTGATTTACAATATTGCATTAGTTTTAGGGGTACAGCACAGTAATTCAGTTACAATTTTATAGTTTATACTCCATTTATAGGTTATTAACTTATATTGAATATAATTCCCTGTCATTTAAAGGAAATCCTTATTCCTTGAACATAGTAGTTTGTATCTGCTAATCTCATACTTTCAATTTGTCCCACCACCCTTCCCTCTCCCCATTGGTAATTATAAATCTGTTTTCTTTGTCTGTAAATCTGTTTCTGCAAGTATGTTCATTTCAATTATTTTTAGACTCCGCATATAAGTGATATCACACAGTATTTGTCTTTTTCTGACTTATTGCACTAAGTGTAATATTTTCTAGGTCCATCCATGTGCTGCTAATGGCAACATTTGTTTTTATGGCTGAATAATATTCACTGTGTGTGTGTGTGTGTGTGTGTGTGTGAGAGAGAGAGAGAGAGAGAGAGAGAGAGAGAGAGAAAGAGAGAGAGAGAGATACATCTTCTTAAAAGCCAATTACCTGTTCATGGGCACCTGGGTTGTTTCCATGTCTTGACTACTGTACACAGTGCTGCTATGAACACTGGGATGCATACATCGTTTTGAATTTGAGCACTCCTGGGATTCTGGATCATATAGTAGTTCTATTTTTATTTTTTAAGGAAACTTCATAATATTTTCCATGGTGTATCATTAATTTTATACCCAGAATCAATTAGAGTAACTATATCGACTGAATAAAGGACAAGAACTATGTGATCATCTCAGCAAATACAGAAAACATTGTACAAAATCCGTTAACACGTCATGATTAAAAATGAACAAAAAACTATAAATAGAACCCTCAAACTATTAAAAAGACATCTATAAAAAACCCACAACTACCATAAAGATTAATGGTGAAAGACTGAATGTTCTCTCTCAAGACCATGAACAAAAATAAAGATGTCTACTCATGCCATTCTACTCAACACTGTACTGTGGGTTCTAGTCAGGAGAAGTAGGCAATAAAAAGAATCAGAAAGAATTCAGGATAAAAGGAAAGATGTAAAACCATCTATATTTACAAATTGCATGATTTTGTACATAGATTATTCTTAAAAATTCACAAAACTACCAAAACTAATAAATAAGTACAAGGTTGAAGGAAACAAGGTCAATATTCAAAAAAGCAACTGTATTTAATAGATAAACAAGGACCTACTGTATAACATAGGAAACTGCATCCAACTATCTTGTAATAACCTTTAATAAAACAAGATCTGAAAAATAACCTATACATATATGTATGTGGATGGATCACTTTGCTGTACACCTGAAACACAGTAAGTCAACTATGTGCTGTGCTGTGCTTAGTTGCTCAGTCATGTCCAACTCTTTGAAGCCGCATGGAAGATGGCCTGCCAGGCTCTTCTGTCTACGGGGATTCTCCAGGCAGAATACCATAGTGGGTTGCCATGCCCTACTCCAGGGGATCTTCCCAACTCAGGGATCGAACCCAGGCCTTCCACATTGCAGATGGATTCTTTTACCACCTGAGCCACCAGGGAAGCCCAAGAATACGGGAGTGGGTAGCTTTTTCCTTCTCCAGGGTATCTTCCCAACCCAGGTATCAAACGTAGGTCTCCTGCATGGCAGGTGGATTCTTCACCAGCTGAGTTACCAGAGAAGCCCAAGTCAACTATACTTCAGTTTTAAAAAATCAATTGTATTTATATATGCTAATGATGAGCATCCCAAAACTGAAATTAAGAAAGCAATTCTATATATAATAGATCAAAAAGAACAAAATACTTAGCTATACATTTATAAAAATAAAACTTGTATAATAAAAACTACAGAAAACACTGTTCAAAGGAATTAAAGGTTTAAATAAATTAAACAACTATTAATGTTCATGTGTCAGAAAATGCAATATTTTAAGATAGCTGCTGCTGCTAAGTCACTTCAGTCGTGTCCGACTCTGTGCGACCCCATAGATGGCAGCCCACCAGGCTCCACCATCCCTGGGATTCTCCAGGCAAGAATAGTGGAGTGGGTTGCCATTTCCTTCTCCAATGCATGAAAGAGAAAAGCGAAAGTGAAGTCGCTCAGTCGTGTCCGACTCTTAGCAACCTCATGGACTGCAGCCTACCAGGCTCCTCCATCCATGGATTTTCCAGGCAAGAGTACTGGAGTGGGGTGCCATTGCCTTCTCCATTTAAGATAGCAGTAGTATTCAAACTGACCTACAGATTGAGCACATTCGGTATCAAAATTCTAACTGGCTTTTCTGCAGACATGGCAAATTGATCCTAAAATTGATATGGAAATTGGAGGGGTGAAAATAGCCAAACATTCCTGGAAAATAAATTGAATAACATATTTTCCAATTTTAAAACTTACTAAAAATTCATGATAATAAACAGTGCAGGATTAGGGACCTCTCTGGTGTTCAGTGGTTAAGACTCCATGCCTCCATTCAGGGGATGTGGGTTTTATCCCTGGTTGGGAAACTAAGATTCCACATGCCACATGGCATGACTAAAACAAAACAAGACAGAAACAAACCAACAAGACACAATACAGTACTGCCATAAAATAGACTTATAGCTCAATGGCTAATTGAATCTGAACAAAAGTGCCAAGACAGTCAAATGGGGAGAGAAGTCTTCTCACAAATTGCACTGGGACAACTGAGTATCTACTTGCCAAACAATGAAGCTGAACCTGCACCTCACATCATATGCAAAAGTTAAAGTTAAGTGGCTCACAGACAGAAATGTAAGAGCTAAAATATATAAATCTTGGAAGAAAACAGAGTAAATATCTCATTTTTACTTTAGGATAAGCAATGGTTTCTTAAACACGATACCAAAAGTATAAGTGGCAAAAAGAACATACAGATACACTGAACTATAACAAAATTTAAAACTTTTGTTAGGCAAATCATACCTTCAAAAAAGTACAGAAAAACAGTTCATAAAATGGAAGAAGCTGTTTGCAAATCCTGTATCTGATAAGGATCTTGGGTCTTACAACTCAATGATAAACAGACAAATATGAAATTTAAAAATGACTGAAGGTCTAAACACACATTTCTCCAAATGCAATATACAAATGCCAATTAGCACCCAAAGCAATGCTCAACATCATTAGTGATTAGGACAGTGAAAATCAAAACCGCAATGACTTATCTTTTCTACAAACTAGGATGGCTACACTTAACACTTAAGATATAAAACAGCAAGTGTTGACAAAAATGTGGGAAAATAACAATACATGGCTGGTCAAATTTTAAATGGGCCAGCCTCTTTGGAAAAATTTATTAAATATAGAATTACCTAGTCATGTCTGACTCTTTGTGACCCCATGGGCTATACAGTCCATGGAATTCTCTGGGCCAGAATACTGGAGTGAGTAGCCTTCCCTTTCTCCAAGGGATATTCCCAACCCAGGGATTGAACCCAGGCCTCTGGCATTGAGGGTGGATTCTTTACTACTGAGCCACAAGGGAGGCCCAGAATTACTGCATGTCCTATCAATTCTAGTCTGAAGTCTATGACCAAGATAAGAAATTATTAGTTCACACGAAAATTTGTAGACAAGTTCATAGCAGCATAAATAAAATAACCTATATCTTCGTGAAGGTGGAAATAACTCAAATGTCTATGAATTGATGATGGATAAATGAATAGTTGCATATCCAGGTAATTTAATGTTAATCATAAATAAAATGTAGAACTTAATTATCCTATAACATAGATGTTATATCTATAATAATTGTCATGTAACACTAACCTATAACATAGGTTATTTATGACCAACCTAGACAGCATATTAAAAAACAGAGACATTACTTTGCCAACAAATGTCTGTCTAATCAAGGCTATGGTTTTTCCAGTAGTCATGTATGGATGTGAGATTTGCACTATAAATAAAGCTGAGCATCAAAGAATTGATCTTTTTGAACTGTGGTGTTGGAGAAGACTCTTCAGAGTCCCTTGGACTACAGAGAGATCCAACCAGTCCATCCTAAAGGAAATCAGTACTGAATGTTCTTTGGAAGGATTGATGTTGAAGCTGAAACTCCAATACTTTGGCACTTGATGTGAACTAACTCATTTGAAAAGACTCTGATGCTGGGAAAGATAGAAGGCAGGAGAAGGGAAAAACAGAAGATGAGATGGTTGGATGCCATCACCAACTCAATGGACATGAGTTTGAGTAAACTCTGGGAGTAGGTGACAGACAAGGAAGCCTGGCATGCTGCAGTCCATGGAGTCACAAAGAGTCGGACACGACTGAGTGACTGAACTGAACTGAACATAGATGAACCTAAAATTATGCTGAATGAAAGAAATCGGTCACAAAAGTCTACAAATTACATGATTCTATTTATATTAAATGTTCAAAATAAGCATTTCTATAGGAAGAAAGATTAGCAGTTGCCTTGTGCTACATGGGACTGTGGTACAGGGAAGAAGGAATGACTGCTAACAGGTAAGAAATTTCTTTGGGGGTAGGTAGAATGTTCTATGGGTAGGTTGTTATGATGGTGGCACAGTCCTATGAATATACCAAAAACAGAATTTTATACTTTACATCACCAACTCAATGGACATGAGTTTGAGTAAACTCTGGGAGTAGGTGACAGACAAGGAAGCCTGGCATGCTGCAGTCCATGGAGTCACAAAGAGTCGGACACGACTGAGTGACTGAACTGAACTGAACATAGATGAACCTAAAATTATGCTGAATGAAAGAAATCAGTCACAAAAGTCTACAAATTACATGATTCTATTTATATTAAATGTTCAAAATAAGCATTTCTATAGGAAGAAAGATTAGCAGTTGCCTTGTGCTACATGGGACTGTGGTACAGGGAAGAAGGAATGACTGCTAACAGGTAAGGAATTTCTTTGGGGGTAGGTAGAATGTTCTATGGGTAGGTTGTTATGATGGTGGCACAGTCCTATGAATATACCAAAAACAGAATTTTATACTTTAAATGAGTATTTTTATAACATTTCAATACCTCAGTAATCTGTTCATAACATATATAATACTAAATATACTTCTAAGTATGCATTTAATACATTTTAATTATCCATATCTTAGATATATGCAAATCAATAATATATAAACTATATATATCTGTACATAAGTATGTATTCATTTAATTTCTATTCATTTTATTAACACATTTAAGGGTTATTTTAACATAGATATCATGATGATCTAGTCTATTGCTCTGTAAATTAGTTTAAAACAATAACCATAATTTGCTTTGCCATCCAGAACATATAATTCTATTTCATTTCCTTTTTGGCACTGTAGTATTACATATTACTGATTGACCATAAACTATTGAACTATTCCCTTACTGATAGACTTTAAGTTGCTATTCATTTTTACAAAAAAAAGAAAAAAGATATTTTGTACTTATTTATCTATACAAATGTATCTATTAATATATTCCTAGAAATGGACTTCTCATATGGCATACTGTTCATGGGTTCTCAAGGCAAGAATACTGAAGTGGTTTGCCATTCCCTTCTCCAGTGGACATCTTGGTGTCAGACCTCTCCATCATGACCCATCCATCTTGGGTGGCCCTATATGGCATTGCTCATAGTTTCACAGAATTAGACAAGGCTGTGGTCCATGTGATCAGACTGGTTAGTTTTCTGTGACTGTGGTTTTCATTCTGTCTGTCTCCTGATGGGAAAGGATAAGAGGCTTATGGAAGCTTCTTGACAGGAGAGACAGACTGAGGGGGAAACCATCCTGTTCTGATTTGAGGGGCCATGCTCAGTATGCACTCAATATGGCAGCAAATTTGGAAAACTCAGCAGTAGTCACAGGACTGGAAAAGGTCAGTTTTCATTCTAATCCCAAAGAAAGGCAATGCTAAAGAATGCTCAAACTACTGCACAATTGCACGCATCTCACACGCAAGCAAAGTAATGCTCAAAATTCTCCAAGCCAGGCTTCAGCAATACATAAACTGTGAACTTCAGATGTTGAGGCTGGTTTTAGAAAAGGCAGAAGAACCAGAGATCAAATTGCCAACATCCACTAGATCATCAAAAAAAGCAAAAGAGTTCCAGAAAAACATCTATTTCTGCTTTATTGACTATGGCAAAGCCTTTGACTGTGTGGATCACAATAAACTGTGGAAAATTCTGAGAGAGATGGGAATACCAGACCACCTGATCTGCCTCTTGAGAAATCTGTATGCGGGTCAGGAAGCAACAATTAGAACTGGACATGGAACAACAGACTGGTTCCAAATAGGGAAAGGAGTAGGTCAGAGCTGTATACTGTCACACTGCCTATTTAACTTATATGAAAAGAATATAATGAGAAATGCTGGGCTGGATGAAGCACAAGCTGGAATCAAGACTGCTGGGAGAAATATCAATAACCTCAGACATGCAGATGACACTACCCTTATGGAAGAAAGTGAAGAAGAACTAAAGAGTCTCTTGATGAAAGTGGAAAAGGAGAGTGAAATAGTTGGCTTAAAGCTCAACATCAGAAAACGAAGATCATGGCATCTGGTCCCAACAATTCATGTCATATAGATGTGGAAACAGTGACAGACTTTATCTTCTTGGGATCCAAAATTACTGCAGATGGTGACTGCAGCCATGAAATGAAAAGATGTTTACTCCTTGGAAGAAAAGTTATGACCAAAATAGCATATTAAAAAGCAGAGACATTACTTTGCCAACAAAGCTCTGTCTAGTCAAAGCTATGTTTTTTCCATTAGTATGGATCCATGTATGGATCTGAGTCTTGGCCTATAAAGAAAACTGAGAGTCAAAAAATTAATGCTTTTGAACTGTGTTGTTGGAGAAGACTCTTGAGAGTCCCTAGGACTGCAAGGAGATCCAACCAGTTAATCTTAAAGGAAATCAGTCCTGAACATTCACTGCAAGGACTGATGATGAAGCTGAAACTCCAATACTTTGGATACTTGATGCAAAAAGCTGATATCTTGGAAAAGATCCTCATGCTGGGAAAGACTGAAGGCAGAAGGAGAAGGAGATGACAAGAGGATAAGATGGTTGGATGCATCACCAACTCAATGGAAATGTGTTTGAGTAAACTCTGGGATTTGTGATGGACAGGGAGGCCTGGTGTACTGAAGTCCATGGAGTTGCAAAGAGTCGGACATGACTGAGCTACTGAACTGACTGTGAAATGGACTTATTAGGTCAAAGGTTATGCATATATTAAATTTTGATAAGTGCTGTAAATTTACTAAAATACTATAGAAAATCTCTATTCCCAATAATATTGGAAGTTAACTGGAGTGTTTAAAAGAAACGGGGTTGTGACTAAAACATGTGGATTCATATCCGAGCTCTACCATTGTTAATCTGGATTATTTAGGAGAGACATTTGGCCTTTTAGTTTCCATAAAGATGTTAGAATTGATAACATGATGTCCAGTTCACTGCAAATTTTTAATTCAAGTTATGTACCATTTTTAAATTCATCATTATAAAGTTCCCTATTTCTCCACATTTTACCGATAGAACATCATTTTATAATAGATTTCCATTTCACTGATGAACAGTAAAAAAAAAAAAATCTAATGTTTAGATAGTGGATCCTACAGTCAGAATACCTGAATATCCATCACTATCAAAGTGTGTGAACTTGGTGAGACTACCTTGTTTTTTGTTGTTGTTCAGTCCACTTTTCTGTGTAGCAATGTCTGCATCTCTAAAATAAGGATATAATTTTATATGAGGAGCATGAGTTAATTAAATGCTAAGAAAGACTGCAATGCATAGCCAGTGAGGTCTGGGTAACAAGCTTCTGCAGGAAAGGGGCAAGGGGACTCTAGAAAGAGCTGTATCCAGGATTATTGCCACCCGAGCCACACAGGGTTGTAGTTGCCATCTTTTAAATTCCATATATATGCGTTAGTAGACTGTATTGGTATGCCACTCCACATTCAAGGTCAGGATGTGGGGCTGTGAAGAGATAGCCCTCATCCAAGGTAAGGAGCAGCAGCTGAGCTTTGCTGGAGCAGCTGTGAAGAGATACCCCAAGTCCAGGTAAGAGAAACCCAAGTAAGATAGTAGGTGTTGTGAGAGGGCATCAGAGGGCAGACCACACACTGGTCCTAATCACACTAGGACCACAGCCTTTTCTAATCAGTGAAACTAAGCCATGCCCTGTGGGGCCAGCCAAGATGGGAGGGTCATGGTGGACAGATCTGACAGAATATGGTCCACTGGAGAAGGGAATGGAAAACCACTTCAGTATCCGTGCCTTGAGAACCCCATGAACAATATGAAAAGGCAAAATGATAGGATACTGAAATAGGAACTTCCCAGGTCAGTAGGTGCCCAATATGCTACAGGAGATCAGTGGAGAAATAACTCCAGAAAGAATGAAGGGATGGAGCCAAAGAAAAAACAATACCTAGCTGTGGATGTGACTGGTGATAGAAGCAAGGTCTGATACTGTAAAGAGCAATATTGCATAGAAACCTGGAATGTTAGGTCCAAGAATCAAGGCAAATTGGAAGTGGTCAAACAAGAGATGGCAATAATGAAAGCGACATTCTATGAATCAGCGAACTAAAATGGACTGGAATGGGTGAAATTAACTCAGATGACTGTTATATCTACTACTGTGGGCAGGAATCCCTTAGAAGAAATGGAACAGCCATCACGGTCAACAAGAGTCTGAAATGCAGTACTTGGATGCAATCTCAAACATGGCAGAATGATCTCTGTTCATTTCCAAGGCAAACCATTCAATATCACAGTAATCTAAGTCTATGCCCCAACCAGTAATGCTGAAGAGGCTGAAGTTGAATGGTTCTATGAAGACCTACAAGATCTTTTACAACTAACACCCAAAAAAGATGTCCTTTTCATTATATGGGACTGGAATGCAAAAGTAGGAAGTCAAGAAACACCTGGAGTAACAGGAAAATTTGGCCTTGGAATATGGAATGAAGCAGGGCAAAGACTAATAGAGTTTTCCCAAGAGAACATACTGGTCATAGCAAACACCCTCTTCAAACAACACAAGAGAAGCCTCTACACATGGGCATCACCAGATGGTCAATACCGAAATCAGATTGATTATATTCTTTGCAGCCAAAGATGGAGAAGCTCTATACAGTCAGCAAAAACAAGACCAGGAGCTGACTGTGGCTCAGATCATGAACACCTTATAGTCAAATTCAGAATTAAATTGAAGAAAGTAGAGAAAACCACTAGCCCATTCAGATTTGACCTAAATCAAATCCCTTGTGATTACACAGTGGAAATGAGAAATAGATTTAAGGGACTAGATCTGATAGATAGAGTGCCTGATGAACTATGGATGGATGTTCTTGACGTTGTACAGGAGACAGGGATCAAGACTATCCCCATGGAAAAGAAATGTAAAAAAGCAAAATGGCTGTCAGAGGAGGCATTACAAATAGCTGTGAAACGAAGAGAAGTGAAAAGCAAAGGAGAAAAAGAAAGATATAAGCATCTAAATGAAGAATTCCAAAGAACAGCAAGGAGAGATAAGAAAGCCTTCCTCAGTGATCAATGCAAAGAAATAGAGGAAAACAACAGATGCCTTGACATACTCCTTTTCCTATTGGAAGCATTCTGCATATATACAGAATTTAGAAAGATGGTAATGATGATCCTATATAAAAGATAGCAAAAGAGACACAAGTGTATGAAGAACAGACTTTTGGACTCTTGGAGAAGGCGAGGGTGGGATGATTTGAGAGAAGAGCACTGAATCATGTATATTATCTATATGAAATAAATTGCCAGCCCTGGTTTGATGCATGCACATGGTGCTCAGGACTGATGTACTCGGATGACCCTGAGGCATGGGATGGGGAGGGATGTGGGAGGGGATTTTAGGATGGGGAACGCATGCACACCCATTGCTGATTCATGTCAAGGTATGGCAAAAACCACTACAATATTGTAAAGTAATTAGCCTCCAATTAAATAAAGTAATTATACTGTATTGGTGTTTTCTTTCTGGGTTACTTCACTCTGTATAATCGGCTCCAGCTTCATCCACCTCATTAGAACTGATTCAAATGTATTCTTTTTAATGGCTGAGTAATACTCCATTGTGTATATGTACCACAGCTTTCTTATCCATTCATCTGCTGATGGACATCTAGGTTGCTCCTATGTCCTGGCTATTATAAACAGTGCTGCGATGAACATTGGGGTACACGTGTCTCTTTCACTTCTGGTTTCCTTGGTGTGTATGCCCAGCAGTGGGATCGCTGGATCATAAGGCAGTTCTATTTGCAATTTTTTGAGGAATCTCCACACTGTTCTCCATAGTGGCTGTACTAATTTGCATTCCCACCAACAGTGTAAGAGGAACCAATACAGTATACTTACACATATATATGGAATTTAGAAAGATGGTAATGATAAACCTGTACACAAGACAGCAAAAGAGACACAGATGTATAAAACAGCCTTTTGGACTCTGTGGGAGAGGGAGAGGGTGGGATGATTTAGCAGAGTGGCAGTGTAACATGTATGATATCATAAGTGAAACGAATTGCCGGTCTAGGTTCGATGCAGGATGCAGGATGCTTGGGACTGATTCACGGGGATAATCCAGAGAGAAGGTGTGGGGCGGGAGAGGGGAGGTGGGGGTCGGGATTGGGAGTTCATGCACACTTGTGGCTGATTCATGTTAATGTATAGCTAAACGAATACAGTATTGTAAAGCAAAACAAACTAAAAAAGAAAAATTAATTTAAAAAAATAAAATAAGGTAATTAATTTAAAAAGTTTGAAAAAGCAGAAATGGGGGAAAAAAGATGGAACTTCATTAGTCTGGGTTCTGAAGTGACTATAGTGTTCAAAGCACTGTGACAATATATATTTGACATTTACTGGGTGAAAGAAACTTTGTATTGTTGAAAGAACTTTGTATTGTTATTCAGTCACTAAGTTTGTCCAACTCTGTGACACCATGGCAGAGCATGCCAGAATTCCCTGTCCTTCACTATCTCATGGAGTTTGCGCAATTCATCTCCATTGAGCCAGTGATGCTATCAAACCATTTTATCCTCTGCTGTCCTCTTCTCTTGCCGTCAATCTTTCCCAGCATTACGGTTTTTTTTTTTCCCAGTAAGTCGACTCTTTGCATCAGGTAGCCAAAGTATTGGAATTACAGTATCAGTCCTTCTAATGAATATTCAGGGTTGATTTCCAGGATTGACTGATTTGATCTCCTCAGTCCAAGGGACTCTCAAGGATCTTCTCCAGCACCAGAGTTTGAAAGCGTCAATTCTTTGGTGCTCAGCCTTCTTTATGGTCCAGTTCTCACATCTGTACATGACTACTGGGAAAATCATAGTTTTGACTATATGGGCCTTTATTGGCAAAGTGATGTCACTTTTAATACACTTTCTAGGTTTTTCATAACTTTTTTTTCAAAGAGCAAGTGTCTTTTAATTTCCAGGCTGCAGTCACAATCTGCAGTGATTTTGGAGACCAAGAAAATAAAATCTGTCATGGTTTTCACTTTTCCCCCTTCTGAGTGATGGGGTTAAATGCCGAGATCTTGGTTTTTTGAATGTTGAGTTTTAAGCCAGCTTTTCACTCTCTTCTTTCACTTTCATCAAGAAGCTCTTTAGTTCTTCTTTGCTTTCTGCCATTAGAGTGATATCATCTGCTTATCTGAGGTTATTGTTTTTTCTCCCAGAAATCTTGATTTCAGCTTGTGCTTAATCCAGCTTGGCATTTTGCATGATATACTCTGCATAGAAGGTCAATAAACAGAGTGGCAGTGTACAGCTTTATATTGTCATAGGCAAATCTTTTTTCACAAGCATAACTTTGCCTATCTTAATTGATACAAATGGAGTACTTCCTTTCCATTAATAAAAGGAACTTATTATTGCAACAATTGTTAACTAATATTATATGTGAACAGTAATCTACATAACAAAAAATAACATTAATGACATGCATACATGTGCACACATAAAATTTGGATGTTTAAAAATATGAAATAAAAATCATGTAAGAAATGTTCAATGAATATGCTGAAATTATTTTGAGAAAAATAATTCCAGGCCTTATAACTGTAAAATAATAAGAGCTTACAATGATTGAGCACTTATTCTGTGCCAGTGTTCTTTTTCATGCTTGACATGTATCAGTTCAGTTCAGTTCAGTTGCTCTGTCATGTCCAACTTTTAAAATTCAGATTCACTACATGAGTTAATAATGATGTGCATATTTCACATATGGCAAAACTAAAGCACTGAGAGTCATAATATTTGGCAAAGGTCACACAGCTGATAACTTTAGAAATTAAATTATTGAGAAGAACTCTCAAGCTACAAGCATGAGAAAATTGTAACATTAATATCAGGATGATAGAAGGCTCTCTAAAATGAAAAGCATGGAAAAAAGGAGGTATTTGATCATATAAAATGATCCAAAATATTTAAATAATCTCTAAAATCAAAATATATTTTAGAAAAACATCAAATAATACAATTTTAATACCAAGTGTGTAAAAAGCACTTATATATTCAAAAAGAAGAAATTAAAAGCCTACAAAATGTTCAAATGTATTAGTAATCTAATATGTTGATAAATTATAGCTGACCCTTTGGTAAAAATATAGGAAAATATTTTTAAATGATTTTTATCATTATACCTGAATATTGTGCAATACTTAGATAATTAATAACAAGGTTTTATTAATATGGGAAATTTTATTATAGTATCAATATTTTCTAGGTGTTTTTAAAATGTAGGAATGACAATTTAAATAAATGCATGTGGGCATATACAAAAACATATTAGGTTTTTTTATCTTTTATTTGTTACAGTTATCACTGGGAAGATATATAACAATTAATATATATTGTCTTAAATTTCCTAATACACGTTAATGAATGTGCATTATTTCATTTGCAGGGGAAAATATGATGCTGATTTAAAACACCAAATGCATATTCAAACTGACCTGAACAAAGTTAAAATCTATCCTTACTCTCTGAGATTTCAGTTCGGTTCAATTCAGTCGCTCAGTCGTGTCCGACTCTTTGCGACCCATGAATCGCAGCACGCCAGGCCTCCCTGTCCATCACCATCTCCCGGAGTTCACTCAGACTCACGTCCATCGAGTCCGTGATGCCATCCAGCCATCTCATCCTCTGCCGTCCCTTTCTCCTCCTGCCCCCAATCCCTCCCAGCATCAGGGTCTTTTCCAATGAGTCAACTCTTCACATGAGGTGGCCAAAGAACTGGAGCTTCAGCTTTAGCATCATTCCTTCCAAAGAAATCCCAGGGTTGATTTCCTTCAGAATGGACTGGTTGGATCTCCTTGCAGTCCAAGGGACTCTCAAGAGTCTTCTCCAACACCACAGTTCAAAAGCGTCGATTCTTCGGCGCTCAGCTTTCTGACGATTTAGTACTCATAAAGTTTCTGATTTGGAGATGGAGAACTTTGGCTTTGAAAGATTTTATAAATCTCCATCTCTTGTGACAAAAAGTGTGTGTGAGTATGCTAAGTCAATTCACTTTTGTCTGACTTCTTGCGACCCTATGGACTGTAGGCTGCCAGGCTCCTCTGTCCACGGGATTCTCCAGGCAAGAACACTGGAGTGAGTTTCCATGCGCTCCTGTAGGGGATCTTCTTGACCCAGGGATTGAACACTGATCTCTTATATCTCTGGTACTGGATTCTTTACCACTAGCACCAATTAAAAGGAAGCTCAATTAAAAGGTGAGGAACGAAAAAAGGAGCAAGGAGTAACATTTGTTTGCCAGGCCCAGAGTTAATGAAAAGTTAAGCTACATTGTGACTTGGTAAGGAAGGTAAAAAACAGACAACAAATTAAAAAATATATATATCTTTCTTCTATCTACTCCTATATGATTCCTTCCAAATACTTGTGGAAGAAGGTGACATCTACAGAGTGGGCATCATCTTTATAATTCCTTCCAACTCCTAAATTCCTTTAGGTAATATAGGATAAAAAATAGTCTGAACATTCAATTATACTGCTATATCAACATTTAAAAACAATGATCATGGCAATAGTTGGAATCTGAAAATGTTTGGAGTTTACTTAAGATAATGAAACAGTCAAAAACATTGAACTTAAAACATTATTTTGGATTAAAAAAATATATATTTTCAACACTGTATATGCAAAAAAACAAACAAAAAAGTCTCCTGCCAAAAGATAGTGATCTGAACCCCATCAGTCAAAATAAGTTTGCCAAAAATGCAACGATTTTAAATATACTTTAAATGCAGTCTTTTTAAAAAATTTTTAAAATATAAATTTATTTATTTTAATTGGAGGCTAATTACATTACAATATTGTATTGGTTTTGCCATACATCAACATGAATCCACCACGAGTGTACCCATGTTCCCTATCTTGAGCCCCGCCACCCAACTCCCTCCCCATACCATCCTTCTGGGTCATCCCAGTGCACCAGCCCTGAGCATCCTGTATCATACATCACACCCAGACTGGCGATCCATTTCACATATGATATTATACATGTTTCAATGCCATTTTCCCAAATCATCTCACCCTTGCCCTCTCCCACAGAGTCCAAAAGACTGTTCTATACATCTGTGCCTCTTTTGCTGTCTCGCATACAGGGTTATCCTTACCATCTTTCTAAATTCCATATATATATGTTCAGTTCAGTTCAGTTCAGTCGCTCAGTTGTGTCTGACTCTTTGCAACCTCATGAATTGCAGCACACCACACCTCCCTGTCCATCATCAACTCCCGGAGTTCGCTCAGATTTACGTCCATCGAGTCAGTGATGCCATCCAGCCATCTCATCCTTTGTTGCCCCCTTCTCCTCCTGCCCCCAATCCCTCCCAGCATCAGAGTCTTTTCCAATGAGTCAACTCTTCACATCAGGTGACTCCATGTGAAGAAATCCCAAAGGGCTGATCTCCTTCAGAACTGACTGGTTGGATCTCCTTGCAGTCCAAGGGACTCTCAAGAGTCTTCAACACCACAGTTCAAAAGCATCAGTTCTTCAGTACTCAGCTTTCTTCACAGTCCAACTCTCACATCCATACATGATCACAGGAAAAACCATAGCCTTGACTAGACAGACTTTGTTGGCAAAGTAATGTCTCTGCTTTTGAATATGCTATCTAGGTTGGTCATATCTTTCCTTCCAAGGAGTAAGCGTCTTTTAATTTCATGGCTGCAATCACCATCTGCAGTGATTTTGGAGCTCCCCCCCAAAATAAAGTCTGACACAGTTTCCACTGTTTCCCCATCTATTTCCCATGAAGTGATGGGACCAGATGCCATGATCTTCGTTTTCTGAATGTTGAGCTTTAAGCCAACTTTTTCACTCTCCTCTTTCACTTTCATCAAGAGGCTTTTTAGCTCCTCTTCACTTTCTGCCATAAGGGTGGTGTCATCTGCATGTCTGAGGTTATTGATATTTCTCCTGGCAATCTTGATTCCAGCTTGTGCTTCTTCCAGTCCAGTGTTTCTCATGATGTACTCTGCATATAAGTTAAATAAGCAGGATGACAGTATATACCCTTGATGGACTCTTTTTCCTATTTGGAACTAGTCAGTTGCTCCATGTCCAGTTCTAACTGTTGCTTCCTGACCTGCATATAAGTTTCTCAAGAGGCAGGTCAGGTGCTCTGGTATGCCCATCTCTTTCAGAATTTTCCACAGTTTATTGTGATTCACACAGTCAAAGGCTTTGTCATAGTCAATAAAGCAGAAATAGATGTTTTTCTGTAACTCTATTGCTTTTCTGATGATCCAGCAGCTGTTGGCAATTTGATCTCTGGTTCCTCTGTGAATTTTGAGCATTACTTTACTAGCATGTGAGATGAGTGCAATTGTGCAGTAGTTTGAGTATTTCTTTAACATTGCCTTTTCTTGTTATTGGAATGAAAACTGACCTTTTCCAGTCCTGTGGCCACTGTTGAGTTTTCCAAGTTTGATGACATATTGAGTGCAACACTTTCACAGCATCATCTTTGAGGGTTTGAAATAGCTCAACTGGAATTCCATCACCTCCTCTAGCTTTGTTCATAGTCATGCTTTCTAAGGCCCACTTGACTTCACATTCCAGGATGTCTGGCTCTAGGTGAGTGATCAGACCATGTGATTATCTTGGTAGTGAAGATCTTTTTTGTATAGTTCTTCTGTGTATTCTTGCCACATCATCTTAATATTTTCTGCTTCTGTTAGGTCCATATCATTTCTATCTTTTATTGAGCCCATCTTTGCATGAAATGTTCCTTTGGTGTCTCTAATTTAATATATTGTACTGGTGTTTTTCTTTTTGGCTTACTTCACTCTGTATAATAATAGGCTGTAGTTCCATCCACCTCATTAGAGCTTATTCAAATGTATTTTTTTTTTTAATAGCTGAGTAATACTCCATTGTGTATATGTACCACAGCTTTCTTATCCATTCGTCTGCTGATGGACATCTGGTTGCTTCCATGTCCTGGCTATTATAAACAGTGCCGCAATGAACATTGGGGTACATGTGTCTCTTTCAATTCTGGTTTCCTCAGTGTGTATGCCCAGCAGTGGGATTGCTGGATCATATGGAAGCTCTATTTTCAGTTTTTAAAGGAATCTCCACACTGTTCTCCATAGTGGCTGTACTAATTTGCATTCCCACCAACAGTGTAAGAGGGTTCCCTTTTCTCCACACCACCTCCAGCATTTATTGCTTGTAGACTTTTGGATAGCAGCCATTCTGACTGGCATGAAGTGGTACCTGATTGTGGTTTTGATTTTCATTTCTCTGATAATGAATGACATTGAGCATCTTTTCATGTGTTTGTTAGCCATTCGTATGTCTTCTTTGGAGAAATGTCTGTTTAGTTCTTTGGTCCTTTTTTTGATTGTGTCGTTTATTTTTCTGAAATTGAGCTGCAGGAGTTGCTTGTATATTTTTAAGATTATTTGTTTGTCAGTTGCTTCATTTGCTATTATTTTCTCCCAGTCTGAAGGCTGTCTTTTTACCTTGCTTATAGTTTCCTTTGTTGTGCAGAAGCTTTTAATTTTATTTAGGTCTCATATTTTATTTTTGTTTTATTTCCAATATTCTGGGAGGTGGGTCATAGAGGATCCTGCTGTGATTTATGTCAGAGAGTGTTTTGCCTATGTTCTAAACAACCCCATAACCACTGCAAAGATGGTATAGAAACCTTCTAGGTTTGTAGAATATTTCCCTGATCTTTTATGCTTATCTTCTTCCTAATCTGACTGATTAGGAGAAGGCAATGGCACCCCACTCCAGTACTCTTGCCTGGAGAATCCCGTGGACAGAGGAGCCTGGTGGGCTGCAGTCCATGGGGTTGCAAAGAGTCAGATACGACTGAGCGACTTCACTTTCCCTTTTCCTTTCATGCACTGGAGAAGGAAATGGCAGCCCACTCCAGTGTTCTTGCCTGGAGAATCCCAGGGACGGCAGAGCCTCGTGGGCTGCCGTCTATGGGGTTGCACAGAGTCGGTCACGACTGAAGCGACTTAGCAGCAGCAATCTGACTGAGTTCTTAGCAAGTCATCATTATTGATTGTTTTCAATGAAATCATCTTAACTTTCATGGAAATAAGAATTATTTTTATAATGCTGGCAAAATGAGATTTATTTAAATAATATATTTATAATAGGAATTCTTAGCTAGTATTATAAATAGCTCTTATAAAAACACAGTTCAGTTCAGTCACTCAGTCATGTCTGATTCTTTGTGACCCCATGAATCACAGCATGCCAGTCCTCCCTGTCCATCACTGTCTCCCGGAATTCACTCAAACTCATGCACTTCGGGTTGGTGATGTCATCCAGGCATCTCATCCTCTGTCGTCCCCTTCGCCTCCTGCTCTCAATCCCTCCCAGCATCAGGATCTTTTCTCATGAGTCAACTCCTTGCATGAGGTGGCCAAAGTATTGGAGTTTCAGCTTTAGCATCAGCCCTTCCAATGAACACTCAGGACTGATCTCCTTTAGGAAGGGCTGGTTGGATCTCCTTGCAGTCCAAGGGAGTCTCAGGAGTCTTCTCCAACACCACAGTTCAAAATCATCAATTCTTTGGTGCTCAGCTTTCTTCACAGTCCAACTCTCACACCTATATATGACTACTGGAAAAACCATATCCTTGACTAGACAGACCTTTGTTGGCAAAGTAATGTCTCTGCTTTTCAATATGCTATCTAGGTTGGTTATAACTTTCCTTCCAAGGAGTAATTGTTTTTTAATTTCATGGCTACAGTCACCATCTGCAGTGATTTTGGAGCCCCCCAAAATAAAGTCTGACACTTTTTTCACTGTTTCCCCATCTATTTCCCATGAATTGATGAGACCAGATTTCATGATCTTCGTTTGCTGAATGTTGAGCTTTAAGCCAACTTTTTCATTCTCCTCTTCACTTTCAAGAGGCTTTTTAATTCCTCTTCACTTTCTGCCACATTAACTATTGATAAATCAATTGGAAGAATGAAAGTATAGGTTTAGTTGCTAGCTCGTGTTCAACTCTTGTGACCCCATGGACTGTAGCCTGCCAGGCTTGTCTGTCCCTGGGATTCTCCAGGCAAGAAATCTGGAGTGGGTTGCCAGTTCCTTCTCCAAGGGAATTTCCCAACCCGGTAATTGAACTCAGGTCTCCTGCATTGCAGGCAGATTTTTTTTTTTTTTTTTTTTACCAACTGAGTACAAAGGAAGCCCCTTGAAAGTATACATAAAAGTATACATGAAGGTGTATGAAAGTATAGGCATACTAACAAATATCCTTATATTAATAATTTGGAGGATTCCACACAGTCTTGAGACTGAAATTGAAGAAAAATCATTTTGAAAATAAAGTGCTATGTGCAGTCATAATTTTGTTCTACTGAGAGAAGAGCAAATGCCAATTAATCTGGCACATCCCTTCGATGAAGATAGTAACAGAGTTGA
Source organism: Aepyceros melampus (assembly GCA_006408695.1). Lineage (NCBI taxonomy): Eukaryota > Metazoa > Chordata > Mammalia > Artiodactyla > Bovidae > Aepyceros > Aepyceros melampus. The sequence goes on from SJXQ01006588.1 coordinate 307,643, forward strand.
GGGATTTCTCCACCTCATATATATTATTTACAGTTTCCACTGTATTTACAAAAAGTTGCTGCCAGCCTTAATGTACAATTCACAAACATAAAACAATCCTCAACAAAATTGTCTCCGTTGCTAGATGATTTCAACTGTCATATTTCCTAAAATATACCAATCAAAATTATGTGTAAATCAACTTGCAGTTAGAAAATTCTGAAGAGACAAATGAGCATCACCTCTGAATTTGTATATGACAGTGATTTTCAAGGTATCATAGAGCAGAATCTCCTAATTACTATAGTCATCAGCAATGCTTCATACACATCATCTCTGATGATTCAGCTTAAAAGCTACTTTATAATTATAACAAAAACATTGTATTTAGAGAGAAGAAGAACACAATGAAAAAAAAATTAACCTGAATATATAAAAATATTATCTAAAGGTATTTGGCTAAGAGCTATAGACTTCATTTCCAAGACTGAGGAAAGTTAGACCAAGACTTGTTTGGGAGAGAATCCAGGTGTATCAGATTCATTATGAAAAACATATAACTAATTTAGAAACTATTTTCACTTCTGTTCACCTCTTCATATTGGAGATAATATTCACTTTTGGCTTAGGATGATTGTGTGCCTGATATGAAACTGAAAAAAATAAGCAGTTTGAAAATAGGTGCTATGAAAATCCTAATAAAAATGTGCAGAAATAATTTTCAAGGTTTCAAAAATAATTTTAAAATGTATATGTTTCTAATAAAAATAAAGATAATCTATCAGAAAACTGGAATAATGCTTAGTAGAAAAAATTTAAATATCAAATTTTATAATGTATAATTCCTTTTTTATGATTCTTTAATATCATTCAATACTGGAATATGTTAACATATATATGTGTCTCTAAAATTTTAATATTACAACTCAACAAACATTTACTAAATATCAATTATATGAAAATCACTGTTCAACTGTTAGGAAAATAAACTGATGTAGTTGCTGTTCTCAATTGCAATGGATATTGTAAAGTAAAATTATTTTTTATTATCATCTAGATGTCAGTTTTCTAGTTGGTGCAATGCAAATGGAAAACTGAGACAAAGGTTAGAATTACAGAAGCCAAATCATACTGGTCTTAATGTGACAGGGAGGAAACAAAGGTTGAATTTAACATTATTTATTAAATACTTTTTTCTTGTTAAGCACTCTATTACTTCCCAGGAAGAAAAACAAAAAATAAAGTATGACTCCTACTTAGTGGGTCTCACAAGATATTAAATTAAAGTGCAAATTATAAAATATAATGGGGAAAAGATAAATGTGGATATAAGTAGAGAGTTTTCAGTTCCATAGTAGTGGGTTTGGTCAATAGCCCAGGAAGCTATGGCACTATCTTCACTCTAAACCAACAAACTTTCTCCTCAAATACTCCTCTGAAGCATACTTTGTTGTCTCACAGGTGTTTTGAGAATAACTTTATTCAGTGACTTTAACAAGTTTTCTGGAATAGGTTATATTTATCTCCAAAACTTTTCAAATTCCATAGACATCAATTAAACCTTCTTTATGTAATGGGAAAAGTATATTCATACTTCTATCATTGTATTTCTCTCAAAATTTATCATGTAGGAAATGAATAATAAATACCAAATACAATATTTGAGACAAATACCTATTAATATACTTATACACTACATCATAGAAACACACTGCCAGTCACTGAACACATCATAAACAACTAAAATAAAATGCCCTCCTTCGTTATATACTATAATAAAAAGCTATAGACTTATTTTAGGTCATGTAAATACAAAAGTACATGACATGGATAATGTATTTTACAACTTTAAAATTTATTATATTTGACACATACAGATATAATTCAGAAGAACTAACATGTATTTAGTGTGTATGTATGAACCAGAAACTTTGTAATACATATTATTTCATTTCATTCTCACAACAAGATTTTCATACTTTAGGTGAGCTCAAACTATTTATCATGACAAGACCCAAAGAACAAACATGTGCTGAAGATAGGAAGTTAAAGTAACTCTATTTCACCTGTAAGCTTTCCACATAGATGGACAGTATTTCTCAAATAGCATTCTACAAAACAAGAATTTAATAGACTATTAAAATTCATCATCAATAAAAAATGATATTGATGTTAAAAAGGTTTATCATTGCATCAGAAAGAATAAAATATCCAGAAATATATGTACATAAGAAGTTAAAAGACTTGTACTCAAAATTGTAAGATGCTGAAGAAAAATGCTGACATGTGTAACATGTGTGATATCATAAGTGAAACGAATCGCTGGTCTAGGTTTGATGCAGGATGCAGGATGCTTGGGACTGATGCACGGGGATAATTCAGAGAGATGGTGTGGGGCGGGAGGGGGGAGGTGGGGGTCGGGATTGGGAGTTCATGTACACTCGTGGCTGATTCATGTCAATGTATAGCAAAATGAATACAGTATTGTAAAGCAAAACAAACTAAAAAATAAAAATTAATTTAAAAAAAATAAAAGAAATTTAAAATAGTAAACAAAACATTTACCATAGCATCAAAGAATGTGAAATATTTGAGACTAGCCTTGACAGAAGACTTCTCTATTCAAAACAATAAATCATTTCTGAGAGAAATTTAAAAATCAATAAATTAAGCCATATATTCTTGTCCATACCTCAGAAAATAAATATCGTTAAAACAGAAATCATTGAATTGATCTATAGATATGGTACAATTATAACTGCAATGAAAGCCAGAATTTTTAACACAGGTGACAAGATGGTTCTGAAATTTGTATGGAAACACAATGGACCTAGAAAAGCCAAAACAATTTAGCAATTATTTTAAATTTATCATCATCAAAACTGTGTGGTCCTTAACTAGACAAACATATTAATGACTTGGAAAAAAAAAAAGTAGAGTATAACACTGGTACATATACAGTCAATTCATATTTGAAGAAGTTTCATAGATAACTCAGTTAATAAAGGATACTCTCTTCAGCAAAAATCCTGAATAGGGTGTCATTCTCAAATGAATTATTTATCATAAATTCAATAATTAGGAAAATGAATTATTTATAATAAATTCAATAATTTAGTGAATAAAGGTAGAGCTTAGTGGTCTAGAATAGATATTATAAGGAAAAACTTCGTGTAATAGGTCCTGGCTTCATCTCTTAAAAAGTGAAATATGACTTTAAAGTTATTTAATCATTCTAAGCCACTAACCCATGATCTTCCCTTTTATATCCCACCTCTAAACAAACTTTGTCAAAGAAGGAAACAAATAGAAATTTAACTTAACTTCAATCTTTACTTAGCAATATCCCTAAAAATGAGATCATTAAGGGTTATATATTTATACATGAGAGCAAAGACTATAAGACTTCTTGAGTTGAGTTCAGTTCAGTTGCTCAGTCATGTCCTACTCTTCGCAACCCCATGGACTGCAGCATGCCAGGCCTCCCTGTCCATCACGAAACTTCCAGAGTTTACCCAAACTCATGTTCAAAGTTGATGATGCCATCCAACCATCTCATCCTCTGTCTTCCTGCTCACTCCTGCATTCAATCTTTCCCAGCATCAAGGTCTTTTCAAATGAGTCAGCTCTTCACTTCAGGTGACCAAAGTATTGGAGTTTCAGCTTCAACATCAGTCCTTCCAATGAAGACTCAGGATTGATCTCCTTTAGGAAGGACTAGTTGGATCTCCTTGCAGTCCAAGGGACTCTCAAAAGTCTTCTCCAACATATTTCAAAAGCATCAATTCTTCTGCACTCAGCTTTCTTTATAGTCCAACTCTCACATCCTTACATGACTACTGGAAAAACCATAGCCTTGACTAGACAGACCTTTGTTGGCAAAGTAATGTCTCTGCATTTTAATATGCTGTCTAGGCTGGTCATAACTTTCCTTCCAGGGAGTGTCTTTGAATTTCATGGCTGTAGTCACCATCTGCAGTGATTTTAGAGCCCCCCAAAATAAAGCCAGCCACTGTTTCCACCATTTCCCCATCTATATGCCATGAAGTGATGGTACTGGATGCCATGGTGTTAGTTTTCTGAATGTTGAGCTTTTTTTTTTTAATTTAAATTTATTTATTTTAATTGAGGCTAATTACCTTACAATATAGTATTGGTTTTTCCATACATCAACATGAATCCGCCACGGGTGTACACATGTTCCCAATCCTGAACCACCCTCCTCATACCATCCCTCTGGGTCATCCCAGTGCCCCAGGCCCAAGCATCCTGTATCCTACATCAAACCTAGACTGGTGATTCATTTCTTATATGATATTATACACATTTCAATGCCATTGAATGTTGAGCTTTAAGCCAACTTTTTAAAAGGAAAATACTGTCAATCCTGATGGTTGAATTAGCTCCAGAGACAGTGGGGGGAAAAAAAGTGTTAAGTTGCTCAGTTGTCTTTGCAACCAAATGAATCGTAGCCCACCAGGTTCTTAGGTTTTTGGAATTCTCCAGGCAAGAATATTGGCAATGGTAATCATATCCTTCTCCAGGGCATCTTTCCAACCCACAGATTGAGCCCAGGTCTCCTGCATTGCAGGCAGATTCTTACCACTTGAGCCACCAGAGACAGTGAGGAGTTTCATATTATCCAAGAGTTATCAGAAAAAGTCAGGTCACTGCCAGGAAGAGAGACTGAAAATTGTTGGATATGCATCAAATATAAGACACCTTCAGCTTTCATCTATGAAGAACAGGATGTTTGGTTTAACCCATATCAGAGAAGAATATTATGTAAAGGTAATCATTAATCATCTTATGCAAAATTAAAACAAAACAAAATCATGTCACTCATTCTTCTGGTTTCTCAATGTTTTTAAGTCTTTCAGTTTCATGCCAAGCTAAAGGTGTGCCGACATTGTTTCTCCATTTTAAGTTGACAGCAATCTAGGAAGTGCATTGTTTTTGAAACCATGTAAGGTTGAGTTCAAATATTAGCTACGCCATTTATTAGTTGAGTTAACTTTTAAACATTCTTTGTCTCAGTCTTCTCAGAAAAAGAAAAATTGGAGTGGGGTGGGGTGGAGAATAGGTTTTATTGTGAACAATGAATGATGAAGCATGGTGAAAATGTGTGTCTCACAGTAGTCATTAAAATTAGTCTCCTTTTTTGAATATCAAACTTTACATTTTATTTGCAACCCAAGCCAGCCCAGCTTCTTTTTAATTCCTCAAAAAACTTTCAAAGCAAAAGTTATTTTAGTACTACTCTAAGTAAAACCATTGTATAACATTTTTGTTCTCCCCTTGTATTGTCCTTCACTCTTTTAAACTTTTGTTTTGGTGAATTCATACATCAGGGCAGAGGTAAAATGGTCCATTTTGTCTTATTTGTGCTAATGGGACCAACCAGTGAAATAGAAACAATTGAAATTATTAGTAGTAACCCATAACATCCTTTTAACAATCTTGGTTGAAAACAAATCATTTATCATATAGGAAACAAGTAAAAATTAAACAAATATCTCTCCTTTATGTGCTTCTTTTCTCCCCAGATCTTGTCTCATCCTCTTTTAAAGCTGTAAATTGTTGTAAAAGCAATCAGACATTTTTAGCAAAAGAAGGAGGGAAGTAAAGTGTTTATATTATCAACAACAGGAGATGAATTTTTAATAATAAGGAACAACCTCTTTCTCAGGAACCAGCACAAGAACATCTAGTGGTGTGTTTGTGGCCATGCTTCATTAGCTAAAACACCTTCACAACTATTACCTCCAGCAGCAGCAGCAGCATCTAAAATCCTTTCAGTGACAAGAAAGTATGTCTAATGGTATTTTCCCTCTCACTAGTAATAGCTATTATGATCCTTCAAGGTCGATGTACATAAAAGGAAGTGGAAATTTAGAAAAAAGAATGTGAGGGGTTTTCTGAGAAAAGAAAAAATACTCAAAGGCTTTGTACAAAAGTGGCAAATTATTGTAATATTTCGTAGACACTATCAAAATAACAAGTATATAATAGAAAAACTACTTTTTAAAATTAATAATGATCATTCTGAGTATTAAATTTCCAAGGGAGAAAAAAAAATTCACCCTAGCTGTTAATTTCCTCTTGGTGCAAAGGATTCATGGTATTTTGATAAAGCAGAAGGATGTGTGTGTGTCCAGTCATGTCCAACTCTTTGTGATCCCTTGGATTGCAATCTGTCATGCTCCTCTGTCCATGGGATTTTCCTGGCAAGAATATTGGAGCAGGTTGCCATTTCCTACTCCAGGGGATCTTCCCAACCTAGGGATGGAACCTGCATCTCATTAATTGTATCCGTGACATAATAGGAGAAAATTTTCAAATATCAGGAACTCTTCACTTTTAAAATATAACAGGGTTATTTGCAATAATTCTATTATTAATTTCTCATATCTCTGGGTACAGATATCGGCTGTCTGTTGTATTTATCAGTTATCTAATACTTATTTAACATTCTGCTAAATAATGTACATGGATTTTTAAATTTAACCCTCATAACCCTTTGAAATAATTTTTATTTGCACTTGAGAAAAAAGATTGTTTGCTTCTTCAATATCACTCCCTGAGAAATTAGAGCAGGTTACATTTTAAAATGGTATCTGTCTGGTTACCAAGTTTAAGTCATTACATAATGTCTCCAGGTCAAAGCTTCTTTCCTTCATTATCTTACTTGATTTAACCTTCATTTATCTTAGGCATTCCACAGTCACCATTTCTTTTTTAATTAATTATTTATTTTTGGCTGTGCTGGATCTTTATTTAGCTTTCTCAAGCTGCGGTGTGTAGGCCACATTGTGGTGATTTCTCTTGCTTCAGAGGACAGGTTGTAGGGCAGGAGGGCTTCAGTAGTTGTGACTCCTGGGCTCTATAGCACAGGCTCAGTAACTGTGGTGCGTGGGTTTAGTTGTCATGCAGCATATGGGACCATACCAGACAGGGATTGAATCTGTGTCTCCTATATTGGCAGGCAGATTCATTACCAATGAACCACCAGGGAAGCCTGTCACTATTTCTTAAATAATGTTTCCACATTGAAAATAGAAACATAAATCTATAATTTCACTCATAAAATCATAATAACAAAAACTATTTTCTAGGATTTCAAATATCATAAAATTCATATTGCTTTAGCAATATTCTTTAGAATAATTTTTAAAAGATAAAATAATGACTCAGAGAAACTTGAAATGGAGATACATCAAATAATAACTCACTAATGTGGGGATATATTACAAGAGGTTCAAAGGAGAATTCAAAGTGTACACACACATGTTTGGGAAATCAGATATGCTAACATAAAATTCCCATATAGATGGAAAACCAGACAATATTAACAGGCAAAAATCAACCCTATCTACAAGGAAATTTGCATTTCTCTGATGAATATTTGGTATTTTACAATTTCTAGAAGAACTTAAAGAAAATGAAAGACTTAGAGAGTCGACAGAATCACAAACTCAGATGGCACCTAGGTTTCTTTTGAAGAAACACAACAATCTTTTCATCCTTCTTAAAGTGTTTCACAATTTTTCCCTAACTTCTCTAATTTCACCTAAATTGTAACACCAAGAAAAAAAAGGGGGGGGAGGGTTGACAAACTTGCTTACCACAGCTAGCACACTGAAATAGAGGAATCCTCACATACATTGTCTCCTTTCTCTCTGAAATCTCACTGGAATTACAATATAGAAATGAAAAAAAGTATAATCTCTCAAAAATAAAGAGAAGGTCACAAGTTGGACCACAGAAAGCTACCAGCATCCTACAAATAGCAGTATGTAAGCCCATGAACTCTTGCCTCCCACAGGAGATTAATCTAACATTTAATTTTTATAGGAATTTAACCAGAAAGACTCTGGGCTCAGTAATATCAAGAGCTTTTGATAGAGAGGAGTAAGCACAGGAATGAAACAGGAGGATTAAGGGAAAGGTGCCCCAGTGAACCATGAGACATTTTGTACCTTCTCTCTCCTCTCTGGAATATGCTTGTAAGATCCGGGATTTGAAGATTCTTCCCTTAAGAAACCGAAAAATTCCAAATAAATGAACTTAATGTACTCATACTGAAGATCTTCCAAGTTTTGCTTAACAGACAAAAGAAACCAAGTTTTGAGGAGAACTAACTTTTCCTCTACTCTCTTAGATTGGTTTAATGAGAGTGTGAAAATTAAATTCACGGAAGATAGATTAGAAAAGACAAAAAAATAGATTTAATTATGTATGTCTGCATTGGAATGACAAAGAAATGGGGCTCAAAGAAATTAGAATTTGAGGTTTATATACTATCTTAATGGACTTCCCAGGGGTGCAGTGGTAAAGAATCTGCCTGCCAATGCAGGATATGCAAGAGACATGGGTTCAATCCCTGGGTTGGGAAGATCCCCTGGAGAAGAGAGTGGCAGCTCACTCCAGTATTTTTGCCTGGAAAATTCCATGGACAGAGAAGCCTGGTGGTCTATAGGCTATGGGGTCACAAAGAGTCAGACATGACTGAGGAACTGAGCCCAAGCACAAGAACAAAACCCAGTACTGTCTTAATAGGGGATAAGATGGGACACAGGGGAGAACAAACAACTTATTTGTAGGAGGGAAAAGGGTCACTTATGAAAAACAAACAAACAAACAAACAAAAAACTTTGGGATGTATAAATAAGCCCTTATAAGAAAAGAAGGTGATATGGTAGTTTTCTGACAATGTCTATTTGGGTATAGCACTGATTTATCTTTGGGAAGAGAAAATTGAAGTTATTCTGAGGAAAGAGTTTTTGACAGCTGAGTTGATCTGGAGTCTCTGCATTTAAGCAGTTAAGGATATCAGGAACTCAAATGCCTTCAGCTCAAGGAAATTTTTATGCCAATTGGCTTCTTCAGGACCCTCTCACAAGTCTTCCCACACCCCACTATTAAAACAATTAAAATTGGATAGGGCCTTGCTGGTGGCTCAGCCATAAAGAATCTGCCTGCCAATACTTGCCAATGAAGGAGATGTAGGCTCGATCTCTGAATCAGGAGAGACCCTGAAGAAGGAAATGGCAACACAAGCCAGGACTGTTGCCTGGGAAATCCCATGGACAATAGTCCATGGACTCACAAAGAGTTGGACATGACTTAGCGACTAAACAACAACAACAAAATGTTAGAATGGGAACAACAATGACACATATTGAAACTAGCAAAGAATACAAATGACCTCTATAGAGAAAATAAAAATTAAAACTCTGTACTCAGTACACAATTTTACACACCAATAATATAATGTCTGAGATATCAAAATCGTGTAATTCATTAAATTGGCTGACAAGAGAAAGATGTATTCAATGTATTAATACATCTACTTTAAAAGTGAAGTGAAAGTGAAGTCACTCAGTCGTGTCCGACTCTTTGCGACCCATGGACTGTAGCCCACCAAGCTCTTCCGTCCACGGGACTCTCCAGGCAAGAATACTGGAGCGAGTTGCTATTTCCTTCTCCAGGGGATCTTCCTGACCCAGGGATAGAACCCAGGTATCTCGCATTGCAGGCAGACGCTTTAACCTCTGCACCACCAGGGAAGCCCATTGGAAAGGATTATTTCTTTTCTGGTTCAGTTCCCTAGTGGATCAGATGGAAAAGAATCCACCTGCAATGCAGGGGACCTGGGTACTATCCCTGAGTTGAGAAGATCCCCTGGAGGAGGGCATGGCAAGCCACTCAGTATTCTTGCCTGGAGAATCTCCATGGATAGAGGATCCTGGTGGGCTATAGGCTATTGGGTCACAAAGAGTTGGACATGACTGAGTGACTAAGCACAAAATGTGGTCCACTTCATGAAAATATGAAAAGGCAAAAAGATAAGACATTGAAAGATGAACTTCCCAGATTGGTGGGTGCCCAATATGCAACAAGAGATAAGTACACTTCAGTTTAGTCGCTCAGTCGTGTCCAACTCTTTGCAATCCCATGAATTACAGCATGCCAGGCCTCCCTGACCATCAGCAACTCCCAGAGTTCACTGAAACTCACGTCCATCGAGTCAGTGATGCCATCCAGTCATCTCATCCTCTGTCGTCCCCTTCTCCTCATGCCCTCAATCCCTCCCAGCATCAGAGTCTTTTCCAATGAGTCAACTCTTTGCATGAGGTGGCCAAAGTATTGGAGTTTCAGCTTTAGCATCATTTCTTCCAAAGAAATCCCAGGGTTGATCTCCTTTAGGATGGACTGGTTGTATCACCTTGCAGTCCAAGGGACTCTCAAGAGTCTTCTCCAACAGCACAGTTCAAAAGCATCAATTCTTTGGTGCTCAGCTTTCTTCACAGCCCAACTCTCATACATGACTACTGGAAAAACCATAGCCTTGAAGTCAGGTAGACCTTAGAAAGCATCACTAGGAACAAACCTAGTGGAGGTGATGGAATTCCAGTTGAGCTATTCCAAACCCTGAAAGATGATGCTGTGAAAGTGTTGCACTCAATATGCCAACAAATTTGGAAAACTCAGCAGTGGCCACAGGACTGTAAAATGTCAGTTTTTATTCCAATCCCAAAGAAAGGCAATGCCAAAGAATGCTCCAACTACCGCACAATTGCACTCATCTCACATGCTAGTAAAGTAATGCTCAATATTCTCCAAGCCAGGCTTCAGCAATACGTGAATCGTGAACTCCCTGATGTTCGAGCTAGTTTTAGAAAAGGCAGAGGAACCAGAGATCAAATTGCCAACATCCGCTGGATCATGGAAAAAGCAAGAGAGTTCCAGAAAAACATCTATTTCTGCCTTATTGACTTTGCCAAAGCCTTTGACTGTGTGGATCACAAGAAACTGTGGAAAATTCTGAGAGAGATGGGAATACCAGACCACCTGACCTGCCTCTTGAGAAATTTCTATGCAGGTCAGGAAGCAACAGTTAGAACTGGACATGGAACAACAGACTGGCTCCAAATAGGAAAAGGAGTACGTCAAGGCTGTATATTGTCACCATGATTATTTAATTTCTATGCAGAGTACATCATGAGAAATGCTGGACTGGAAGAAACACAAGTTGGAATCAAGATTGTCAGGAGAAATATCAATAACCTCAGATATGCAGATGACACCACCGTTATGGCAGAAAATGAAGAGGAACTAAAGAGCCTCTTGATGAAAGTGAAAGAGGAGAGTGAAAAAGTTGGCTTAAAGCTCAACATTCAGAAAATGAAGATCATGGCATCCAGTCCCATTACTTTATGGGAAATAGACAGGGAAACATTGGAAACAGTGTCAGACTTTATTTTTCTGGGCTCCAAAATCACTGCAGATGGTGACTGCAGCCATGAAATTAAAAGACGCTTACTCCTTGGAAGAAAAGTTATGACCAACCTAAATAGTATATTCAAAAGCAGAGACATTACTTTGCTGACTAAGTTCCATCTAGTCAAGGCTATGGTTTTTCCTGTGGTCATGTATGGATGTGAGAGTTGGACTGTGAAGAAGGCTGAGTGCCGAAGAATTGGTGCTTTTGAACTGTGGTGTTGGAGAAGACTCTTGAGAGTCCCTTGGACTGCAAGGAGATCCAGCCAGTCCATTTTGAAGGAGATCAACCCTGGGATTTCTTTGGAGGGAATAATGCTGAAGCTGAAACTCCAGTACTTTGGCCATCTTGTGCGAAGAGTTGACTCATTGGAAAAGACTGTAATGCTGGGAGGGATTGGGGGCAGGAGGAGAAGGGGACGACAGAGGATGAGATGGCTGATGGCATCACTGATTCGATGGACATGAGTCTGAGTGAACTCCGGGAGTTGGTGATGGACAGGGAGACCTGGCGTGCTGTGATTCATGAGGTCGCAAAGAGTGGGACACGACTGAGTGACTGAACTGAACTGAACTGATTAGATGGACCTTTGCTGGCAAAGTAATGTCTCTGCTTTTGAATATGCTATCTAGGTTCATCATAACTTTCCTTCCAAGTATTAAGTGTCTTTTAAATTTGTGGCTGCCAGAAACATCTGCAGTGATTTTGGAGCCCCCCCAAAAAAGTCTGACACTGTTTCCACTGTGTCCCTGTCTATTTCCCATGAAGTGATGGGACTGGATGCCACGATCTTCGTTTTCTGAATGTTGAGCTTTAAGCCAACTTTTTCACTCTCCTCTTTCACTTTCCTCAAGAGGCTTTTTAGTTCCCCCTCACTTTCTGCCATAAGGATGGTGTATTCTGCATTTCTGAGGTTATTGATATTATTCCCAGCAATCTTGATTCCAGCTTGTGCTTCTTGCAGCCCAGTGTTTCTCATGATGTATTCTGCATATAAGTTAAACAAGAGATCAGCAGAGAAATAACTCCAGATAAAATGAAGAGATGGAGCCAAAACAAAAACAACACGCAACTGTGGATGTGACTGATGACTGAAGGAAGTTTTGATGCTGTAAAGAGAAATACTGCATAGGTACCTGGAATGTTGAGTCCATGAAACAAGGCAAATTGGAAGTGGCAAACAGGGGATGGCAAGAGTGAACATCAACACTTTAGGAATCAGTGAGCTAAAATGGACTGGAATGGGTAAACTTAACTCAGATGACCATTATATCTACTACTGTGGACAAAAATCCCTTAGAATAAATGGAGTAGCCATCATAGTCAACAAAAGAGTCTGAAAAACAGTACTTGGATGCAATCTCAAAAATGACAGAATGATCTCTGTTAATTTCCAAGGCAAACAATTCAATATCATGGTAATCAAAAGTCTATTGATTTTCAGCATCACCCAACCAGTGATCTGAAGAAGCTGAAGTTGAATGGTTCTATGAAGACCTACAAGACTTTTAAAATTAACACCCCAAAAAGATGTCCTTTTCATTATAGGGGACTGGTATGCAATAGTAGGAAGTCGAGAAACACCTGAAGTAACAGGCAAGTTTGGCCTTGGTGTACAGAATGAAGCAGAGCAAAGGCTAATAGAATTTTGCCACGAGATTGCACTGGTCATAGCAAACACCTTCTTCCAACAACACAAGAGAATACCTCACACATGGACATCACCAGATAATCAACACCAAAATCAGATTGATTATTCTTTTCATCCAAATATGGAAAAGCTCTATACAGTCAGCAAAAATAAGACTGGGAGCTGACTGTGGTTCAGATAATGAACTCCTTATTGCCAAATTCAGACTTAAATGGAAGAAAGTGGGGAAAACCACTAAGCCATTCAGGTATGAACTAAATCAATTCCCTTATGATTATACAGTGGAAGTGAGACATATTTAAGGGATTAGAACTGATAGAGTGCCTAATGAACTATGGGTGGAGGTTCATGAGATTGTATAGGAGACAAGGGTCAAGACCATTCCCAAGAAAAATGAATGCAAAAAAGCCAAATGGCTGTCAGAAGAGGCCTTAAAAATAGGTGTGAAAAGAAGAGAAGCAGAAAGCAAAGGAGAAAAGGAAAGATATACCCATTTGAATGCAGAGTTCCAAAGAATAGCAAGGAGAGATAAGAAAGCCTTCCTCATTGATCAGTGCAAAGAAATAGAGGAAAAGAACAGAATGGTAAAGACTAGAGATGTTTTCAAGAAAATTAGAGATACCAAGGGAACATTTCATGCAAAGATGGGCTCAATAAAGGACAGAAATGGTATGGACATAACAGAAGTAGAATATATTAAGAAGAGGTGGCAAGAATACACAGAAAGAATATTCAAAAAGAACATACAAAAAGGATCTTCATGACCCAGATAACCAAGATGGTGTGATCACTCACCTAGAGCCAGACATCCTGGAATGCAAGGTCAAGTGGACTTAGGAAGCATCAGTACAAACAAAGCTCGTGGAGGTAATAGAATTCCAGTTGAGCTCTTTCAAATACTAAAAGATGATGCTATGAAAGTGTTGCACTCAATATGCCAGCAAATTTAGAAAACTCAGCAGTGGCCACAGGACTGGAAAAGTTCAATTTTCATTCCAATTCTCAAGGAAAGGTGGCAAAGAAAAAGAATATTCAAACTACCACACAATTGCACTGATCTCACACACTAGCAAAGTAATGCTCAAAATTCTCCAAGCCAAGCTTCAACAAAATACATGAACTGAGAACTTCCAGATGTTCAAGTTGGATTTGGAAAAGAGGAACCAAAGATCAAATTGTCAGCATTCTCTGGATCATCAAAAAATCAAGAGAGTTCCAGAAAAACATCTATTACTGCTTTATTGACTATGTCAAAGCCTTTGACTCTGTGGATCTCAATAAACTGTGAAAACTCTTCTGAAAGAGATGGGAATACCAGACCATCTGACCTGACCTTACTCTTGTGAAATTGGTATGCAGGTCAGGAAACAACAGTTAGAACTGGACATGGAACAATAGATTGGTTCCAAATAGGAAAAGGAATACATCAAGGCTGCATATTGTCATCCTGCTTATTTAACTTCTATGCAGAGTACATCAGGAAAAACACAGGGCTGGAGGAAACACAAGCTGGTATCAAGATTTCCAGGAGAAATACCAATAACCCCAGATGTGCAGATGACACCACCCTTACGGCACAAAGCAAAAAAACTAAAGAGCCTCTTGAAAGTGAAAGAGGAGAGTGAAAAGCTGGCTTAAAGCTCAACATTTAGAAAACTAACATCATGGCATCTGGTCCCATCACTTCATGGCAAATAGATGGGGAAACAGTGGAAACAGTGACAGACTATTTTGGGGGGCTCCAAAATCACTGCAGATGGTGACTGCTGCCATGAAATTAAAAGATGCTTACTCCTTGGAAGGAAAGTTTTGACCAACCTAGACAGCATATTAAAAATGCCGAGACATTACTTTGCAACAAAAATCCATCTAGTCAAGGCTATGGTTTTTCCAGTAGTCATGTATGGATGTAAGAGTTGGACTATAAAGAAAGCTGAGCACCGAAGAATTGATGCTTTTGAACTGTGGTGTTTGAGAAGACTCTTTAGAGCCCTTTGGACTGCAAGGAGATCCAACCAGTTCATCTTAAGGGAAATCAGTCTTGAATATTCACTGGAAGGACTGATGCTGAAGGTGCAACTCCATACTTTGGCAACCTGATGTGAAGAACTGACTCCTTGGAAAATACCTTGATGCTGGGAAAGATTAAAGGCAGGAAGAGAGGAGAAGGGGATGACAGAGGATGAGACAGGTGGATGGCATCACTGACTTAATGGACATGATTTTGAGTAGACTCCAGGAGTTGGTGATGGACAGGGAAGCCTGGCATGCTGCAGTCCATGAAGTCCCAAAGAGTCAGACATGACTGCGTGACTGAACTCAACTCTACTGAGCAACTAAGCACACATGGTATAAAGTGGATAAATTGCTTAAATGAGAAAATGCCTTTGTTTACAAATGAGGAAAGAATAAAGAAAGCAAAGACATGACCAAATAATAATGCTGTAAGATGTTACATTAGTTATGCTTTCATACCTCTTTGATCCTGGAATGCCTAAGAACTACTTAAGTGATTGTATCTGGATTTCCTGTCAGTTAGCAACAGCAAAATAGAGATATGGTATATCAGAAATGGAAGAATCTGAAGCATCATTTAGGCCAACTGCTTCATTTCACAGGTAAGTAAATCAAGTTCTAGGGAGGTTAAGAAAGACCCATGAGGTGCCTAAATGTGCTCAGATACCCCAGGTGCTTAAAATCAAACTAAAAATCCAGGACACCTTCTTTTGGCTAGATTGCTTCAGTTTTTAAGAAGTGTGTGTGTGTGTGTGTGTGTGAAAGTGACTCAGTTGCATCTGACTCTTTGTGACCCCATGGACTGTAGCCCACCGGCTCTTCTGTCCATGGGATTCTCCAGGCAAGAATACTGGAGTGGGCACCGTGATCTCCTCCAGGGGGCCTTCCCAACACAAGGGTTGAACCCATGTCTCAAGGGTTGAACCCATGTCTCCTATGTTTCCTGCATTGCAGATGGATTCTTTACCACTAAGCCACCAGGGAAGTCCATTGTATGTCAGAAACACCCATTTTTTATGTTGTTGCTTTAATATATTCTGACATATATATCTGCGCTACTTTGTCATCATATTCATCTTTTATACATTGACAGGATCATATAATCTAAACTTTGAGTTTTATCAAAGTAATAATAATTCTCTAAAAATATTATGTTACTTTTCATGGGATTGTGATAAAAATGCAAAGGAATTTGAGAAGAGTTGTAACATTTAAAATATCTCTCCTTTCCATTAAGTAAAACATAGCATCCCATGTAATTGTCTCCTATATTTCTAAGAAATCTGTTATTTCATACACTTAAACGTACCACTAAGAAATATTATTTACTTAGTATTTAATTTTTATTATGAAAGATAACTCATTTGTACCTGGTGATCAGGAGAGTAAGGAAATGTCATAAATATATATTATATATTTTACAATTATATGTATAACATGCAATTATTTCATTATCATTTGAGGAGAAAGTATAAAGATTAGTATCTTAGACTGAAAAGGCAAAGCAAAAATACACGTGGATTTGATTAGAATTGTTTATTGCTGACTACTAAATACCCCGTGTGTGTGTGTGTGTGTGTGTGTGTGTGTGTATCTGTAAATGTGCATGTGCTCAGCCATGTCTGACTCTTTGCAACCCCACGGACTGTAGCCCAACAGTCTCCTCTGTCCATGGAATTTTCCAGGCAAGAATATTGCAGTGGGTTGCCATTTCCCTCCCAGGGGATCTTCCCCACCTAGGGACTGAACCCGCATTTCTTGAATCTGCTGCATTGGAAGGTGGACTCTTAACCAAGAAGACCCCATGGTATGATACCATGCCTATTAGGGGAAAATAGGAATACTAGATGGGTCACGTTTCTCTAGCTCACTATCTTCAGTGAATGAGGGTAGTTATATACAGTATGCAGTCCTTAATGACTGGGCTTTTTCCATTTAACTTCATATACTTGAGATTCATCTACAATGTTTTGTGTACATTTTTTTCATTTTTACTATAATCAAATATTTCTTTTTATGGATATACTACAATTTATTTCTTCTAATGTCAATGGACTACTTTGTGGTTTTCAATTTGGAGCTATTTTGATAATATTTCTGTGAACATATTTGTACATATCTGTTGTATACATTTTCACACATATCTGTTGGTTTTTACTCAGGAATAGCACTGCTGAATCATAGGTTAAGCATATGTTTAGCTTTATGAAGTTCTGCCAAGAAATTTGCTAAAATGATTTAACAATGCTATTTCACAAATAATGTTATTCCACATCCTCACCAACACTACCATCCATCTCAAATAGATTTTGTGTGTGTATGGTGTGAACTCCGGGAGTTGGTAATGGACAGGGAGGCCTGACATGCTGAGATTCATGGGGTCGCAAAGAGTCGGACACGACTGAGTGACTGAACTGAACTGATGGTGTGATGAAGGGCGTCAAGGTTTGTCGTTTGTCCATTTTTTTGTATGAGATCCAAGTTTCACTACATCATTTTATCAAAACTGTTCTTCCTTCATTCTGTAGTTCACCTGTGTCAAAAATCAGATGTTCAAAATATGTGTTAAACTCATGTTGAGCCATCTTTTATGCTCTTTTATACCTATCAACATTGTATTTATATAGCTTTGTCATAAACAATGGTTTCTGTCAGCATTAAATATAAGTTATCCAACTTTGTTTTTTTAAAATTATATTGACTATTCTTAGGTATTCATACTTATAATTCTGAAATGAATCTTTTATTTTCCATTTTTCAGTGTGACACTGTGATTGAACTAACTACAGATCAATTTAAAAGAACTGAATATACATTATTATAAATTATACAATATTTGTATAAATTATACAATAATTTATTGTATAAATTATACAATATTTGTAATATACATTATTTCTATTTGGAGCATAGCCTAGTTCTCTAACTTTTTTTCTTAATTTCTCAAAGTAATATTTTATAATTTTTCCCATGCAGGCCTGTGGTGGGCAAAATTCAATGACCTTTGCCCTTGCATAATAATTTTCTCATCATGAATGAAGGCAAAATCTGTATATATGATGAAAAATCACTTCTGTGGTTATGTTACACTGTATGGTAAAACAAATTTTTAAACAATTAAATTCCAAACTATTAGACATTGAAATCATGAGATCATCCAGAAGAGAATGACCTAATCGCATCAGTGTTTAAAGCTGGATCTAGAAGTCAGAAAAGGAGAAAGTCATAGATTCAAAGTTGGCTTCAGGTTCGAAGGGAGATGTGTGGCAAGATACGTGCGTGGCCTCTACAAGCTGAGTATACATCCTGGCTGTCAGTCAGCAATGAAATATAAATCTATTTTACAATCACAATGAGCATAATTCTGAAAACAAAAATGGGCTTGGGGATGAATTTTCTCTTAGAGATTTCAGACAAAAATCCCACCTGGCTGACACCTTAATTTTGGCCTTGTTGGTACCATTAGAAAAGAAACTAGTCATGTTTATCCAGCTTTCAATAGAACTGTATGCTAATAAATTTGTGTTACTTCAAGTTGACACATTTGTCCCTCAGCAATAGAAAAATGCGTACAAGACTTTCGAACATACCTTGTTAGATTAGATTTATTTCTGTTTATTTTAGTTTCTGAAAACAGTTAATTTGAAATGGTATCGTGCTTTTAAAACTTTATTATCTGAATGTTTATTATAGGATCTAGAAATACATTGACTTTTTATAATGATCTCATATCTAGTGACCTTGTTTAATTTACCTATATATTCTAATATATTATCTTCTATTTGTTAAACCTTCTACATGTAAAGTCATGTCATTTATGAATAATAAATTTATTTGCTTCCAATTTGTATACCATTTTCCTGAAAACGAACAAAGAATTGGTGACAGTGGGTTCTTGCTTAACTCATCTTACAGAAGGAAGTGTCATATTTCAACATTAACCATGAAGTTTACTATAGATTCCTTCTAGAAGAAGGAAATTCTATTTCTATTAATTTTTTAATATTCTATTTTGCTAAGAATTTTTTAAAAACCATGACTTGGTATTGACGTGTTCATATACCTTTTCAGAATCTATCCCGGGGAGGATTCCTATTACTCAGCAGATAATCATACTCACAGCTGCTGTTTATTACAGTGAAGGATACAAAGAAAAGTCAGCTAAAGGACAGGACACGTGGGGCAAATTCCAGTTGAATCCAAGAGCAAGTTTCCAGGAGTCCTTGCCCAGTGCAGTCACACAGACATGCTTGATGCCTCCAGCAACAAGTTGTGACAATACACATGAAATGTTGCCTACCAAGGAAGCTAATTAGATGTCAGTGCCCAGGGATTTTACTGGGGACTGGTCATGTTGAGATACTCTACCCAGCACATACTAAATGGCCAGACTCCCAGAAAGAAAGCAGATGTTCAGTATAAACCATAGTTTTTGTATTAACTGTTTGGACATGATAAGTCATTGTTATCAGAGAATGGTGGAAACCCTCATGAAATCTACAACCCTGGATCAGCCAAGCAAAGCCTAGACTATAAACAGGTGATCAGTTTTAGGCTTGCTATGTTAACTTCTTTCTCCACAAATGTTATAAATTCCTGGAGTTGCTTTCCTAATATCTGTATAGGATTTTTTGCATTTATGTGTCCAGTACTCTTGCCTGGAAAATCCCATGGACGGACAAGCCTGTGGGCTGCAGTCCATGGGGTCGCTAAGAGTCAGACACGACTGAGCAACTTCACTTTCACTTTTCACTTTCATGCATTGGAGAAGGAAATGGCAACCCACTCCAGGGTACTTGCCTAGAGAACCCCAGGGACAAGGGAGCCTGGTGCGCTGCCATTTATGGGGTCGCATAGAGTCGGACACAATTGAAGCGACTTAGCAGCAGCAGTAGCAGTGTATAAGAGAGATAGGAGTATAATTTTCTTTCTTAACATGTATTATCAAGTGTAAATATCAAAGATATATTTATCTTAAGTCACTGGAAAGTGTTTCCATATTTTCTATTTTCTGAATGAGTGTATATGAGAATATGTCAACAGACTGCTGAAACAAGAAGCCAATGTCTGTCTTATTAATGGTCTTTTGAAAGAATTTTTTCTTTTTAACTTTAGTTGCTTTTAGGATTTGCTTATTCTCATTTTCACTTGTTTAACTGTGATATTTATATACATGGTTTCTTTCTTTTCATAATTCTATTTGATTTTGAGCTCTTTCTTACTTAATGTATATATTTAGTTCAGGGAAATTCTTGGTCATTATTCTTAAAATAAATTATATTATTATTATTATTATAACAGTTATTATTCTACCTAATTCTTGAAAATAATTATCAGTCTGAAGTTTTAGACTGAATTTCAGTCTCTCCTTTCTTTCTGATACTCCAGTTGCACATTTATTAATCTTTTCAGTGAGTCGATATATCTTTTAATATCTTCTTTATATTTTCTTTCTTTAAATTTTTTTTTCTTTGTAGTCTAAATATTTTCTACTAACTTATCCTCCAATTCACTAATCATCTTTTCAACTATATCTAATTTTCCAGGTAATTGTCTAAGGATTTGTTTGTTTTAGTTATCACATTTTTCTGTTCTAGATTTTTTATTAGATCTTTATCATAGACTTCAGTGCTGAAATTCTTGATGTTTAGAAACCACTAAATTAGTTTTGATATGAGAAAAAGATATGAATTAGAAACCACTAAAACAGCTTTGATATGAGAAAGAGATATGAATATATGACATAAAAAATGTGGGGAGTTTTTAAGAAAGTCAATGTCAATTTTCCATTTAGACAAACCAGATCAGAATTTCCACGAAAAGAGTTCAGGCATTTACATGCTCAACTGCATCCATTAGGTGACTTAAGAACACACTTGGCTTAGATTAACTCTAATATATACTACATGTTGCTGTCAGGGTATCTTTCTAAAGCTTGGAAGAGATTTTGCTATTGACCTACTAAAATTTTTCAGATCTTCCCATTTTCCATGTGAAAAAGATCAGATGCTTTTGCAGGTTATCTATATTCTTCATAATCTGTTTTACTAGGGTTCTTTTTTCCTTTAATACAATCAGAGCCTATACCCCAGCTAATACAATCATCATGTTTCTCTAGCTCTTCTTAGCATCTCACAAGCTCTCTATACTCATATTTACAATATTTAAATCAACTTTGAAATCTTTTCTAAAATTAACAAACTTTTTCTTTAAAGATCCAGATAGTAAGTATATTTGTAGTCCTGGCCTTGGTCCCAATTACTCAACTTTGATATTGCAGTATGAACACAGGTTTAGATAATATATAATTGAACAGCTGTGGCTCCCTCCCTCTGCATTCAATGGATTTAAAGAAATATTCTAGCTTGTGTCAGATACTTTTATTCTACATTACCATCTCACTTTCAGATCCTGCCACTTGAATATACATGTTGCTCTCCATCCATCCTTATCTGATTTATAAGACTCTGGTTCCCCTGTCTTTTGGGGGATTTTGGTTATACTCCTACCACCTTGCAAAGACTCCAGCTCTATTCAAATTCATGTTTGTTTATCCAACAAATAGATACTGAATGATTACTATTGCTTAGTTGTGGTTAGAACTGGGGACAAAGTTGAAACAAGATTAATATATTTCCCAAGCTTATGGACCCACGACATCTTTCCCTCTAATTGAGAAGTGAGGTTAGGTATATTCATTCAAATCACTGTTCAGACCAAAGTGCTTGGATTTATTAAATACTCTGCTGAGGTTCAAGTTACACATTATCTGTGCTCAGAGGATGCTTACAGTTCAGGTTGGCAGTCAAACAACAAGAGGAAAAATTGTGGCCTGGTTTAGTAGAAGCAATATTGGGTGATATTGGATCATAAAAGGGTAAATGCTGGGTAGTGTTAATGATTATTCAATAGAATAAAATTTAACTTAAGACTTATAGAACAATTAATTAGGTGTTATCAATATGAGGAAATGAGAACACAGTTGGAAACTTGAATATTTTTACTGTTCAACACATTATTCCATGAGGCTGAAGAGGAAATACTAACAGAAGATGAATCTAAATTATGTGCACTAACTAAGCCACCAGGATGCAAACTAAGTGATTTATAAAAGATTTTATCTGTAGTAGGTAAATTGTAAAGTAAACACTCATATCACAGAGACACCTTTTAGCTCCCCAAATTTGCCATTTCTCTTTATATATTATAGAGCTGTTCAAAACAGCTTCCTATCCAGAGACTAAATTCCACATTCTCCTTTAAATCTAGTTGATGCTATATAATTATTTCTTACTCAAAAACACTAGTTGAGGTGATATGGGTCACCTTAGACCAAAGACTTAGGAAGTGAATGTTCATATTCACCTTCCATCACCCATCGCAGATGCAGAATATCCTTAATCCATTTGGTCACTTTAGACCAAAGAGTTAGAGAGTGCATGTTCAGTTTCACCCTCCCATCACTGATTGCAGATGCAGAGTAGCTTTGATCCCTTTGGGGCAAGGTTACAGAGTAGGAGGAGCCTATGTCCCTAAACCAGCACATGGAGGAGAACAGCAATGTCACAAGCTTTTGCTCTTACTAAATGGTATCTTAACACATATGTTATTTGGTTGTTGCAACCCACTCCAGTACTCTTGCCTGAAAAATCCCATGGACGGAGGAGCCTGGTAGGCTGCCGTCCACAGGGTCGCACAGAGTCAGACATGACTGAAGCAACTTAGCAGCATGTTATTTGGTGAGTCTATATAATATTCTAAATAAGTTGAAAGATGTGCAGTTGCTGCTAAATAAATAGCAAGATATCAGTTTGGTTCTACATTCCACATCAGTGCATTTTTCTTCTCAGAAAAGAAGGTATTCAGTTTCTTTTCCATGTAAATAAGAGCTTCCCTGGTGGTGCAGAGGTTAAAGCGTCTGCCTGCAATGCGGGATACTTGGGTTCGATCCCTGGGTCAGGAAGATCCCCTGGAGAAGGAAATGGCAACCCACTCCAGTATTCTTGCCTGGAGAATCCCATGAACGGAAGAGCTTGGTGGGCTACAGTCCATGGGTCGCAAAGAGTTGGACACGACTAAGTGACTTCACTTTCACTTTCCATGTAAATGCTATGCTATAAAACTAGAGTTCCTAATTACAGTGAAAATATTTTTTCACCTATTTGTCCTCACATTTTCTACGCATCACATTGACCAATACTATTGCCTTGAGTGCAATAAATACCTGGGGATCCACAACCTTTACTGACAACCTCATACTTGAAAAGATTTAATATCCCTATATGAGTGATTTGAATTATAGCTGAAATTGAAAATATTTTTGGCTTTAAAAATTTTGTCTTCCAAATAATTGTTAAGAGTCTATAAAGATATGAGCTTGGTATGCACTGGGGCAAGAATGGTTGCTTTGCACATCTCCAAATCATTATTCTTTATACTCTAAACAAGAATAGCCTAGAAATGAGGATAAGTAAGCAATTTTCAGAAAAGAAAGTACAAATGGCTAATAAATATGAAAGGTTCAATGTCATGAACTATTAGTTTCTAGGCAAATTAAAATAGAAGTGCAATTCCACATATATCAAATTGGTATAAATACTGAAAATCTTACGCGGAAGTGTAGAATGCTCTGATAATTCTGGTGGGAGTATACATTGGTTCAACCACTTTGGAAAGCAATTGCCCACTATCAGGTCAACTTAATAAAGACATGAACCTCTTGAGTCAAGAAGTCTTCATTTTTAGTATATACACTATAGAAACACTTGTACACAGCAATGCAGGTGCAAGAATGTATATTAGAATGCAATTGGCAATACAAGAAGAAAGGAAGGGAAATAAAACTTAAAAATTCATCAATACTAAATTAATTAAATAATGGTATATTTACAAATGGAACACCTAACAACAGTATTGATAAAGTAAATTAATATATATGTTCCCTGATCCAAATTTTAACAACAGCAAAAATATGATATATTAGTTGTGAACATATACTTATGTAGGAAAGGTATGAAAATACAAACAGAAAGAATAACAATAAATTTAGTCCACTGATTATATAACTAGGAGGAAATAAAAGTTAATGAATTAGTCAAGTGGCCTCAATTTAACTGTAATGTAGTAGTCCTTTAAAAATCAGTCAAGTTTCTGAGATGCATTTTAAAAAATATTAACATTAAAAATTTCAATGTGAAATACATATCTGTGTCATTATTTTCCACTATTTTTGGTTTATTTGCTTATGTCACTTAGCAGTACATCTTTATAGTTTAAACATTCATGACAGATCCCATTTTTAACATAGACCTTTGTTTTTATTTATTTTTTTAAATAAATCTATTTATTTTAATTGGAAGTTAATTACTTTACAATATTGTATTGGTTTTGCCATACATCAACAGGTATCTGCCACAGGTATAGACGTGTTCCCCATCCTGAACCCCTCTCCCTCCTTTCTCGCCGTACCATCCCTCTGGGTCGTCCCAGTGCACCAGCCCCAAGCATCCAGTATCATGCATTGAGCCTGGGCCGGCGACTCATTTCATATATGATATTATACATGTTTCAGTGCTATCCTCCCAAATCATCGTACCCTCTCCCTCTCCTACGGAGTCCAAAAGACTGTTCTATACTTCTATGTTTCTTTTGCTGTCTCGCATACAGAGTTATCGTTACCATTTTTCTAAATTCCATATATATGCATTAGTATACTGTATTGGTGGGTTTTCTTTTTTTTCTGGCTTACTTCACTCTGTTTTTAAACTTAGTCACTGCTTAAAGCATTTCACATCTTCCCAAGTGATACCCAAATCAGAGAGAATCTCCTTTAGAAACTATTTGGATAGTCACCATCTGTAAGCGCAGTAAGTTCTTCAATGTGAAGAACTGTGTCTTTTTTATGCTGTGTAGCTAGTATCTATCTAAGAAAGTAACAGCTTAGTTAAAAAATATTTCCAAGTGAACTCAGTGATAACTGGTTCAGTTCAGTTCAGTCGCTCAGTTGTGTCCGACTCTTTGCAACTCCATGAATCGCAGCACGCCAGGCCTCCCTGTCCATCACCAACTCCCAGAGTTCACTTAGACTCGCATCCATCGAGTCAGTGATGCCATCCAGCCATCTCATCCTCTGTCATCCCCTTCTCCTCCTATCCCCAATCCCTCCCAGCATCAGAGTCTTTTCCAATGAGTTAACTCTTTGCATGAGGTGGCCAAAGTACTGGAGTTTCAGCTTTAGCATTATTCCCTCCAAAGAAATCCCAGGGTTGATCTCCTTCAGAATGGACTGGTTGGATCTCCTTGCAGTCCAAGGGACTCTCAAGAGTCTTCTCCAACACCACAGTTCAAAAGCATCAATTCTTCTGCGCTCAGCCCTCTTCACAGTCCAACTCTCACATCCATACATGACCACAGGAAAAACCATAGCCTTGACTAGATGGACCTTAGTCAGCAAAGTAATATGAATATTTGAATATGCTATCTAGGTTGGTCATAACTTTCCTTCCAAGGAGTAAACATCTTTTAATTTCATGGCTGCAGTCACCATCTGCAGTGATTTTGGAGCCCAAAAGAATAAAGTCTGACACTGTTTCCACTGTTTCCACTCTTTCCCCGTCTATTTCCACAAAGTGATGGGACTGGATGCCATGATCTTCGTTTTCTGAATGTTGAGCTTTAAGCCAACTTTTTCACTCTCCTCTTTCACTTTCATCAAGAGGCTTTTTAGTTCCTAATCCCAGGGTTGATCTCCTTCAGAATGGACTGGTTGGATCTCCTTGCAGTCCAAGGGACTCTCAAGAGTCTTCTCCAACACCACAGTTCAAAAGCATCAATTCTTCTGCGCTCAGCCCTCTTCACAGTCCAACTCTCACATCCATACATGACCACAGGAAAAACCATAGCCTTGACTAGATGGACCTTAGTCAGCAAAGTAATATGAATATTTGAATATGCTATCTAGGTTGGTCATAACTTTCCTTCCAAGGAGTAAACATCTTTTAATTTCATGGCTGCAGTCACCATCTGCAGTGATTTTGGAGCCCAAAAGAATAAAGTCTGACACTGTTTCCACTGTTTCCACTCTTTCCCCGTCTATTTCCACAAAGTGATGGGACTGGATGCCATGATCTTCGTTTTCTGAATGTTGAGCTTTAAGCCAACTTTTTCACTCTCCTCTTTCACTTTCATCAAGAGGCTTTTTAGTTCCACTTCACTTTCTGCCATAAAGGTGGTGTCATCTGGATATCTGAGGTTATTGATATTTCTCCCAGCAATCTTGATTCCAGCTTGTGTTTCTTCCAGTCCAGCGTCTCAACCAAATGTTCATACTGTAATGTAAAGTTGATTAGATTTATCCCATTTCAACTATTTTTTAAAACAATTTCACAACATTCATTGTTATGTTCTCTGGCGTGTAACAGACAAGGATCTGTGAGGAACTAAAGTGCATCAATATTAGAGATATTTATCCACTCCTGAATAAACTAGATAGAAACATGTACGTGCATGTGTCCTAAGTCACCTCAGTCATGTCTGACTCTTTGTGACCCTAAGGATTGTAACCCACCATGCTCCTCTGTCCATGGGATTCTGCAGGCAAGCATACTAGAGTGGGTTGCCATGACCTCCTCTAGGAGACCTTCTTGACCTAGGGATCAAACCCCTATCTCTTATGCTTTCTGCACTGGCAGACAGGTTCTTTACCTCTAGGGCCACCTGAGAAGCCTAGAAACATATATAACTAACGACAAAATACCTGCATGTGATATCTCCTTGTTCTCCTATGTACTGCCAAACTCTCTTAACTGGGAATCAGTCTTCTGTTGATGACTAGCTAGAAATCGGCTTTCAGGCTGCACTAGAGCCTGGCTGACTTTGCTTCATTTTGCCCTCTGGTTGGATTCCATGCTTGTCTTGGCAGGTCATTGCCTATTCATGTAGATATCTCTAAAAATGAACTGGCTGCAGGGATGCTGCAGGGATTTAAGGCTTCAAATTACAAAGCTTTCTTCCTAAAATGCTCTTGAATCTATCCTGCTTCCACCTACCTCTCCAACTCATCTCTCACACAATCCACCTCACTCATGGTTTATGTTCTAGCAACACAAACTACTTCAAATTCCCTGACACACTGTATTTATTCTTAACCCTGCACCTTGGCACAAGCTTCTTCCTATGCTAGGAATGTCATTCTCTGTTTCTTGTTTATTTGGCAAGTATCTAAACCTACCTGGCAAGGCCCTACTCAGACATCACTCCTCTCATAATGTCCCTGAGTTTTGCAATCCAGAATTCTCATGACCTAAAACAAGAAAGGACAAAATCCATTCAGCTCATGCTAACATTCAATATCTTCCACAAGATGTCCAACATATTAATTCATCAATTTGATGGAGTGTTTCTAAGTTTTAAGCAAAATATAAGATATTAAAGATAAAAAGATGTCACCAATATGATCTGTCTATAAAGAGCTTTGCTTGATGTAGGTGAATCCAGCATCTTAGATGCACCATTTTGTTGTTATTTTAGTCCTGAGTCATGAGTCACACTTGTGGCTCAGTGGTAAAGAATCCACCTGCCAAAGTAGGAGATGCCATTTGATCCCTGGGTTAGGAAAATCCCCTGGAGAAGGAAATGGCAACCCACACCGGTCTTCTTCCCTGGGAAATCCCATGGCCAGAGGAGCCTGGTGGGCTACAAGTACATGGGATCCTAAAGAGTTGGACATGACTGAGCAACTAGCACAAATAAGGAGCTCACTGGATAATGGAAAACACCAAACACCAAACAAACAAGCAAAACCCAACCTGTATAGCATAATGGGCTCATATACAATTTAGTCTATGAGGCAATAAAAGAATACCAAGGATTAAGTAAATAACTTAGACTGAATCATATATGGTTTTCAACAAAGGGAGGGAAGAAAGAATAGCAGGAGCAAGGCGACAAAGGAATGGGAAAGAAAGAAAAATAAAAAGAAGATATCTTTGAAAGAAAAACTTTCACAGAAAAGTTTTAATATTAGAGTTAAGTTTGCACAATAGAAGACATTCACCAGGCAAGTAGTAACATCCAGAATTACCAGAAAGGTTAGGGAAAATACATATTAAAAGAAAGGTTGCGACCAGGTATACCATTCACAATACATAAATAGGTGGGGCTCAGATCCTAGCTTTCACACAAGATTCTGTATATATGGCTCTGCTCTAAGACTGACATAAAATGTGGAAACTAAAACTTAGTGGACAATGACTACTTGGTCTCTGCCATTTTGTATGTGTGAAACTAAGTAAACAAAATGGCCAGAGATGACCACAACAAGGTAGCAAGAATGTACAGACAGACAATACCTAACACAGTGTGTGACTACTAACCTAGAGTGGAAGTTCTTGAGAGCAGAGTTGTTTTTGTTTTGTTTTGTTTTGTTTTAATTTTGTTCAATGCTGAATTGTTAACCTCTATGATGAAAACTGGTATATAAAATGAATTTCAGAAATATTTATGAAAATAATACTATCATGAATATAGCCAGTAGAAAATAAAAAGGAAACAAAAGTAAATATATTCATGTAAAATATCCAAGAGCAATAATTGTAGTGCTTGCTTTTTTAAAATCCCTTTTTCCCATCTTTATTCAGATATAATTGACATCTAACATTATGTAAGTTTAAGGTGTATTACACTTTGATTTGGCATACTAGCATTGCAAAATTACTATCACCATAGCTTTAGCTAACACCTGCTATTACATCACATAATTAACAATTCTTTCTTGTTGGAACTTTTAAAATTTACTTTCTTAGCAACTTTCAAGTATATGACACAGTATTACTAAGTGTAATTACTATACATTATTAATCACCAGCACTAATTCATCTTTTAACTGAAATCTGTACTCTTTGACCAATATCTCCCCTTTTCCCCATAGTACATTCCCTGTTATCCACAATTCTTGTCTCTGTTACTATGAATATGTGATTTTTTAAAAATTCCACATATAAATGAGATCATGTTTATTTGTGTGAGACCTATTTTTCTGTCTGACTTATCTCATGTAGTATAATGCCCTTAAAGTTTGGGTTGTCGCAAATAGAAGGATATCCTTCTTTCTCATGTCTGAAAAATATTCTGAGTGTATATAAACTGTGCTTCTCAGGTGGTGTTAGTGGTAAGGAACCTGCCTGCCAATACAGGAGACAGGAGACTCACGGGTCCCATCCCTGGGTCAGGAAGATCCCCTGGAGGAGGGCACTGCAACCCATTCTAATATGCTTGCCTGGAGAATCCCATGGATAGAGGAGCCTGGCGGGCTACAGTTCTTGCGGTTGCAGAGTCAAACATGACTGAAGAAACTTAGCACGCACACGCATATATAAACCATGTCTTTAATATCGTTCATCCATTCACAAACACTTAGGTTTTTTCCATATCCTGGCTATTGCAAATAATGCTGCTGTGACTACAGGAGTGCAAATGTCTCATTTCTGTTTTTATTTCCTTTGAGTACGCAGTACTCCTACCTTATCCACGGTTTCACTTTCTTCAGTTCCAGTAACTCTTAGACAACCATGGTCAGAAAATATGGAAAAATACAGAAATAAACACGTCATAAGTTTCACATCGCATGATCCTCTGAGCAGCACCACAAAATCTCAGAATGTTTGGCTCCACTCTTCCTGCATGTGACTCATCACTTTGCCTGGCACATGCAGCCTGTTAGTCAGTCAGCAGCCACCGGGTTATCAGATAGTCCAGGTCTCACAGTGCTTGTGTTCAAGCTGCGCTTATTTCATTAAATGGTCCCAAAACTCAAGAGTAGTGACACAGGTAATTCGCATACACCGAAGAGAAGCAATTAAGTGCTTCCTTTAAGTGAACAGTGAATATGTTACTAGCAAAGGCCATTAATTCCTCGGGAATAAAAATAGAGTCTGGGGAATAAAATAAAGTCTAACTTTTTCTTTTTTTTCCCATTGTGCTACATGCAGAGGCCCCACACCTGGCCCTTGAGACCAGAACTCCTTTGCAAAATGGCAGTACTGATGCCTCAACAGGCAGGCTGAAAACCATGCCACCTGACTCCTCAGCTGCGGGGGCTGTTCAAGCTCTGTGCATGACCCTTCAATCCAAGATGGTGGCAGCAATTTCTGCAGAGACATTAAGACCTTGCATGTGGATCTTCAGCCATTAGCTACTCACCTGCAAGAGACGCGCGAGAACCCCGCCCCCATCCCCGCTGTGGAGAAAGCTACAAAGCAGCTCTGGTGGCTGCCTTCCCTACCCTGAAGAGACTGTGCTCTTGAGCAAGAGTTTGCAGGTGTCCACTTTTCATTCTTCAGTCAGCAATGAGAGCTTTCCATAGCTTCTGAAGCGAATTCAGTCTCATTCTGTTGGATCCAAGGACACAGGCAGAAGGACCCTTGTTGGAGACCAACTCAGCAGGGTCCATAACAAAATCCTAGACTGAATAAAAACAGGAAACACACACATACACACACACACACACACACACGCTGAAGTAGCAAAGATGTCCAGTAAGAAAGAATCGTCTATTGCCGAAATTGTGAGAAAGGAGAAAGAAATGAGTCCTAGTTTTTCTGTTGCACCTCACACCACAGAAGTTACAGCCACAGTGTAACTTACCACACACTATCACAGTGTGTGATAGCACTTAGTTAATATAGAAAGTCATTTAAAGAATCGTCTATTGCCGAAATTGTGAGAAAGGAGAAAGAAATGGGTCCTAGTTTTTCTGTTGCACCTCACACCACAGAAGTTACAGCCACAGTGTAACTTACCACACACTATCACAGTGTGTGATAGCACTTAGTTAATATAGAAAGTCATTCAATTAGTACAGTAAGGTATTTTGCGAGAGACTATACTCATATGGCTATCCCCATGGATCAGTCAGTAAAAGAATCCGCCTGCAAGCAGGAGTGGCACTGCCAATGCAGGAGTCCATCTGCAATGCAGGAGTTCAGTTTAGTCGCTGAGTTGTGTCCGACTTTTTGCGAACCCAGGAACCGGAGCATGGCAGGCCTACCTGTCCATCACCAACTTCCAGAGTCCACCCAAACCCATGTCAATTGAGTCGGTGATGCCATCCAACCATCTCATCTTCTGTCATTCCCTTCTTTTCCTGCCCTCAATCTTTCCTAGCATCAGGGTCTTTTTAAATGAGTCAGCTCTTCACATCAGGTGCCCAAAATATTGGAGTTTCAGCTTCAACATCAGTCCTTCCAAGGAACACCCAGGACTGATCTCCTTTAGAATGGACTGATTGGATCTCCTTGCAGTCCAAGGGACTCTCAAGAGTCTTCTCCAACACCACAGTACAAAAGCATCAATTCTTCAGTGCTCAGCCTGGTGGGCTACCATCTATGGAGTCGCACAGAGTCAGAAACGACTGAAGCAACTTAGCAGCAGCAGCAGCAGCAGCAGCAGCAGCTTTCTTTATAGTCCAACTCTCACATCTATATTTGACTACTGGAAAAACCATAGCCTTGACTAGATGGACCTTTGTTGACAAAATAATGTCTCTGTTTTTAAATATGCTGTCCAGGTTGGTCATAACTTTCCTTCCAAGGAGTAAGCATCTTTTAATTTCATGGCTGCAATCACCATCTGCAGAGATTTTGGAGCCCCAACAAATAAAGTCAGCTACTGTTTCCTCATCTATTTGCCATGAAGTGATGGGACCAGATGCCATGATCTTCGTTTTCTGAATGTTGAGCTTTAAGCCACTTTTTCACTCTCCTCTTTCACTTTCATCAAGAGGCTCTTTAGTTCCTCTTCACATGCTGCCATAAAGGTGGTGTCATCTGGATATCTGAGGTTATTTATATTTCTCCTGGCAATCTTGATTCCAGCTTGTGCTTAATCCAGCCCAGTATTTCTCATGATGTACTTTGCACAAGTTAAATAAGCAGGATGACAATATACAGCCTTGACGTACTCCTTTTCCTATATGGAACCAGTCTGTTCCATGTCCAGTTCTAACTGTTGTTTCCTGATCTGCATACAGATTTCTCAAGAGGTAGGTCAGGTGGTCTGGTATCTTTTTCAGAATTTTCCAGTTTATTGTGATCCATACAGTCAAAGGCTTTGGCATAGTCAATAAAGCAGAAATAGATTTTTTTTTTTTTGGAACTCTCTTGATTTTCTGATGATCCAGCAAATGTTGACAATTTGATCTCTGGTTCCTCTGACTTTTCTAAAACCAGCCTGAATATCTGGAAGTTCACGGTTCATGTATTGCTGAAGCCTGGCTTGGAGAATTTTGAGTGAGATGAGTGAAATTGTGTGGTAGTTAGAGCATTCTTTGGCATTGCCTTTCTTTGGGATTGGAATGAAAACTGACCTTTTCCAGTCCTGTGACCACTGCTGAGTTTTACAAATTTGCTGGCATATTGAGTGCAGCACTTTCACAGCATCATCTTTTAGGATTTGAAATAGGGCAACTGGAATTCCATCACCTCCACTAGCTTTGTTCGTAGTGATGCTTCCTAAGGCCTGCTTGACTTCACATTCCCTGGTGTTTGGCTCTAAGTGAGTGATAACATCATCATAATTATCCGGGTTGTGAAGATCTTTTTTGTGTGTAGTTCTTCTGTGTATTCTTGCCATGTCTTCTTAATATCTTCTGCTTCTGTTAGGTCTCTACAATTCCTGTCCTTCATTGAGCCCATCTTTGCATGAAATGGTCCCTTGGTATCTCTTATTTTCTTGAAGAGATATCTAGTCTTTCCCATTCTATTGTTTTCCTTATTTCTCTGCATTGATCGCTGAGGAAGACTTTCTTATCTCTTCTTGCTATTCTTTGGAACTCTGCATTCAGATGCTTATATCTTTCCTTTTCTCCTTTGCTTTTCACTTTTCTTCTTTTCACAGCTATTTGTAAGGCCTCCCCAGACAGCCATCTTGGTTTTTTGCATTTCTTTTCCATGGGGATGGTCTTGATCCCTATCTCCTGTACAATGTCATGAACCTCCGTCCATAGTTCATCAGGCACTCTGTCTATCAGATCTAGTCCCTTAAATCTATTTCTCATTTCTACTGTATAATCATAAGGAATTTGATTTAGTTCATATCTGAATGGCCTAGTGGTTTTCCCCACTTTCTTCCATTTAAGTCTGAATTTGGCAATCAGGAGTTCATGGTCTGAGCCACAGTCAGCTCCTGGTCTTGTTTTTGCTGACTGTATAGAGCTTCTCCATCTTTGGCTGCAAAGAATATAATCAGATTTCTCTGTTGACCATCTGGTGACGTCCATGTGTAAAGTCTTCTCTTGTGTTGTTGGAAGAGGGTGTTTTCTATGACCAGTGCATTCTCTTGGAAAGACTCTAATAGCTTTTCCCCTGCTTCATTCTGTACTCCAAGGCCAAATTTACCTTATACTCCAGCTATTTCTTGACTTCCTACTTTTGCATTCCAGTCCCCTATAATGAAAAGGACATCTTTTTTTTGGTTGTTAGTTCTAAAAGGTCTTGTAGGTCTTCATAGAACCGTTCAACTTCAGCTTCTTCAGTGTTACTGGTCTGGGCGTAGACTTGGATTACCATGATATTGAGTGGTTTTCCTTGGAAACGAACAGAGTTCATTCTGTCGTTTTTGAGATTGCTGTATTGATTGATGATGGTCGTTTTTGAGATTCAAGTACTGCATTTTGGACTTTTTTGTTGACTATGATGGCTACTCCATTTTTTTCTAAGGGATTCCTGCCCACAATAGTAAGTATAATAGCCATTCGAGCTAAATTCACCCATGCCAGTCCATCTTAGTTCACTGTTCCTAGAATGTCAATGTTCACTCTTGCCATCTCCTGTTTGACCACTTCTAATTTGCCTTGATTCGTGGCCCTAACATTCCAAGTTCCTATGCAATATTGCTCTTTACAGCATTGGACCTTGCTTCTATCACCAGTCACATCCACAACTGTGTGTTGTTTTTGCTTTGGCTCCATCCCTCCATTCTTTCTGGAGATATTTCTCCACTGGTCTCCAGTAGCATATTGGGCACCTACCGACCTGGGGAGTTAATCTTTCAGTGTCCTATCTTTTTTGCCTTTTCATACGTTCATGAGGTTCTCAAGGCAAGAGTACTGAAGTGGTTTGCCATTCCCTTCTCCAGTGGACCACATTCTGTCAGATCTCTCCACCATGACCCCTCCATTTTGGGTGGCCCCAAGTGCCTTAGTTTCATTGAGTTAGACAAGCTATGGTCCATGTGATCAGATTGGCTAGTTGTCTGTGATTATGGTTTCAGTCTATCTGCCTTTTGATGCCCTCTCTCAGCACCTACTGTCTTACTTGGGTTTCTCTTACCTTGGATGTGGGGTATCTCTCTATGGCTGCTCAAGCAAAGTGCAGCTACTGCTCCTTACCTTGGACATAGGGTAGCTCCTTTATGCTGCTCCTGCACCATCACACTGAAGGAGACTGGGGTTCAATTCCTGGGTCCAAAAGATCCTTTGGAGGAGGAAATGGTAACCCACTCCAGTATTCTTGCCTAGAAAATCCCATGAACCGAGGAGCCTGGCTGGCTACAGTCCATGCAGTTGCAAGAGTTGGACATGACTTAGCAACTAAACCACCACCATGTTCACATAGCTTTTATTACAATATATTGTTATAATTGTTCTAGTTTATCATTAGTTATTATTATGAATCCCTACAATGCCTAATTTTAAATTAAATTTTCTTAATGTATGTTTGTATAGGAAAAATATTATATAGAGAGAGTTTGGTACTGTCCTTGGCTTTGGGCATCCACTGGGGGTCTTGAAACATATCCCACACAGATAAAGCCACACTGTATACCCAGAAGTGGGATTGCTGGATACTATGGCAGTTCTAGTTTTAAGTCTCTGAGGAACACCCAGTATTTTATAGTGACTGTGCCAATCTATGTTTTCACCAATGGTGCAAAATCTGTCTTTTCTCCACAGCTTTGTCAATCCTTCAGTTCAGTTCAGTTACTCAGTCATGTCCTAATCTTTATGACCCCATGGACTGCAGTAAGCCAGGTTTCCCTGTCCATCACCAGCTTCCAGAGCTTATTCAAACTTGTGTCCATTAAGTTGGTGTTGCCATCCAATCATCTCATCCTCTATCATCCCCTTCTCCTTCTGCCTTCAGCATCAAGGGCTTTCAAATGAGTCAGTTCTTTGCATCAGGTAGCCAAAGTATTGGAGTTTCAGCATAAGCTTCAGTCTTTCCAATGAATATTAAGGACTCATTTCCTTTAGAATGGACTGGTTGGATCTCCTTGCAGTCCAAGGGACTCTCAAGAGTCTTCAATACCACAGTTCAAAAGCATCAATTCTTCGGCTCTCAGCTTTCTTTATAGTCCAACTCTCACATACATACATGACCACTGGATAAACCAAAGTTTTGACTAGATGAACATTTGTCATAAAGTAATATCTCTGCTTTTTAATATGCTGTCTAGGTTAGTCATAACTTTTCTTCCAAGGAGTAAGTGTCTTTTAATTTCACGGCAGCAGTCACCATCTGCAGTGATTTTGGAGCCCCCCTCCTCCCCAAAAGAAAGTCTGTCACTGTTTCCCCTTCTACTTGCCATGAAGTGATGGGACCAGATGCCATGATCTTATAAGGTTAACTTTTATTACCTGCTATTATTTTGATGAT
This sequence comes from Aepyceros melampus, assembly GCA_006408695.1. Classification (NCBI taxonomy): domain Eukaryota; kingdom Metazoa; phylum Chordata; class Mammalia; order Artiodactyla; family Bovidae; genus Aepyceros; species Aepyceros melampus. The sequence goes on from SJXQ01006588.1 coordinate 343,224, forward strand.
AGTCTTTCTCATAGGTATATCTTATTGTGTTTTTTAAATTTTTTTTATTTTATGTTGCAGTATAGTTAATAAACAGTTATGTTTCATGTGTACAGCAGAGTTATTCAGTTATTCATGTATATGTATCTATTTTTTTTTCAGATTCTTTCTCCATTCAAATTATTATAGAATACTGAGCAGCATCCCTTCACTGTAGTTTTGATTTGGGTTTTCCTGGTTATTAGTAAGTTTGAGCACCTTATAATGATCCTATTGGCCATTTGTACATCTTCTTTAGAAAAACTGTCAATTCAGTTCTTCTCATTTTTAAAATGGATTCTTTGGAGCTTTTTGCTATGAGTTGTAAGAGTTATTTATATATTTTGTGTATTTTCACCTTATCAGATATAGTTGACTTGCAAACATTTTCTACTCTTCCTTAGGTTACCTTTGCAATTTGTTGATGGTCCTTTGCAAAATCCTTAACTTCCTTATCATTATTTCCTTCTATTTTTACTTAAGAGTCAAAATGCTAAACCTGAACGAATCCTATCACCTATTTTCCCTTTAGGTTTACATTGAAATATTCACAACTCTTTGGAAAAGAAATATTCAACCAGATAAGGTGATTGTGTTTTTAACCTTCATAGTTAAATTAAATTGGCAGTTATAACTCTCCAATCATCCTTATAATAAAGCTAACTTTCTCATTCCTGAGACCATTAGAGAGACACCATTTCTTTATTTTTCCCTATTTCTTTAGATTCCCCCCATACATTCATACTCAAAAAATAAATTAGCCTCATAGAAGAGTCATCAGATAAGAAGTTTCATCACAAACCTAGGAACCTATTCTTTCCTATGCCTATGTTCTCCCTTTTCTTTCCCAATTCAGTGAAGAAAGTATTCTTCCTTCTATTAATGTCCAGCTCTGGAAAATCTACTCAGCACTTTCCCCTTCACTTTATTCTTAAGCCTTGTGTTATCCGCTCCTCGTCCTGACTTGTCCTTTACTCCTCTCAGTGTGGAGGTGTGTGCCTGTACCTACCCACTAACATACATGCCCCTTTTGTTTGACATTGCAGTACATCATTTGTTTTTCTCAGGGCATTTATCAATATTTGTGATAATTACATTTATTTGTTTGGAACTTCTGTAATGCTGGCAGTTCTAGTTCTTGACCTAATAGTTTACACAGTTTGTTGAACTCTTAAATGTTGAGAAATTCTTTCTCTCGTGTGCCTCATACTTCTGAAATATCAGGGGATTTTTGACATATAGATTTATATCACACTTATTTTCTAATTGCATTTGTTATGAAGAACTTATCTTTGTAGTGCCCCAAATGAACTTTCATTATTAGTTAGGTTTTGAAGTAAAAATTTATTAAATTTTTTTTTTTTGCTTTAAATTGCCATAATGTTTTGTATTGGAATTTGGGGTCTATGTTAAAATTATTAACATGATAGAACACAAAGTGAAGAAGAAAATAGAAATAAGGTAAGAGGGATAGTATCTTCAAGAATAATGTGGATTATGGGTTGAATGTGCCCCCATGCACAGATATTGAAGTTTTAATCCTCAGTTCAATGGTATTTGGGGAATACTGAGATTTAGATGAAGTCATGATGATGAGGCCCTATGATGGGATTAGTATTCTTATAAGAATAGAGATTAAAAAAAAAAACAAACAGAGCTCACTAGTGTGTCCATGTTCACTCACTTGCTTTCTCTGATCTCTGCCAAGTGAAGACATAGCAAGAAGGCAGTCTTCTTCAAGCCAGGAAAAGTTCCCTCATCAAAAATTAGACCATGCTAGCACCCTGAACTCAGAAGTCCTAGTCTCTAAAACTGAGCAATAAATGTTTGTTGTTTAAGTCACTTTGTTATAGTAGCCAGAACTGACTACAACAGTGCCTGGAGATCCCTCAGAATTAATGAAAAAAACAAATTCATGGGTACAGGAAGTACAGAAGACACAAAGAAGGAATGATAAACAATCCTTGCCTCACACATTATATTGAAATCTCAGCTAATAGAGAAAAAGACCTATTTTAGGTAGCAGTATCAGGGAAGCCTGTTGAAGGAGGCTTTGGCATTTGAATCACGAACTAAATGGTCAGAAAGAGGGAGCCATGCAGCCTGCCTCAAGAAAGAGCAAGAGGCCAGTGATCTGGAACACAATTTCAGGAGAAAAAGAGGTGGGAAGTGTGCTTGGAAATTTAGGTCAGTCGTGTAGATCTTAGAGTTCTGCAGAGGAGGTTGTATTATTTTTCCTTAAGTGTGATGAAGTTCCTGGAGAGTTTTGAGCATGCGGATGGTATGAATGTTTACTATTTAAAATGGTCACTCTGTCTTGTGAGGACTGCACTGTATTGGATTAAGTGATGTATTGGAGGTGGAAGAACTGCTTGTATCAGTGGCATTGCCATCATCTGATGAGAGTGGATTGGAATAATGTGAAAGCAGTAGAGAGGTTGGAGAAGGCAATGGCACCCCACTCCAGTACTCTTGCCTGGAAAATCCCATGGACGGAGGAGCCTGGTAGGCTGCAGTCCATGGGATCACTAAGAGGTGGACATGACTGAGCGACTTCAAGTTCACTTTTCACTTTCATGCATTGGAGAAGGAAATGGCAACCCATTCCAGTGTTCTTGCCTGGAGAATCCCAGGTACGGGGGAGCCTGGTGGGATGCCGTCTATGGGGTTGCACAGAGTCGGACACGACTGAAGCGATTTAGCAGCAGCAGCAGCAGTAGAGACGTGGCAAGGAGTAGAATTGGGGATATGTTTTACATGTATAGCATATAAGGCTTGTTCTTGATTTGGATGTGAATATTAAGTAAACCACAGGAAAAAAGAATAGCTCCTATGAGTTAGGAAGATTCAGGATACAAAGTAAGGATTCTCTTTGGAGTGATGGATTTGAAATTAATATTAAAGATTATTAAATTTAAAGTCATTTGGAAAGGGTATGTAGACAATTGGGTAAATGTGTCTTAAGTTCAGGTCAAAGTCATGGCTAAACATTTATATTGTGGAAGTTTCACCTTATTTATGCTATGTGTACATGTGTATGCTCAGTTACTCAGTCATGTCCAACTCTTTGTGAGCCCCATGGACTGTTGCCAGTTCTTCATATCACGTGGCCAAAGTATTGGGAGTTTCAGCTTTAGCAACAGTACTTCCAATGAATATTTCCTTTCACATTGACTGACTTGATATCTTTGCAGTCCAAGGGACTGTCAAGAGTCTTCTCCAACACCACATTTGAAAGCATCAATTCTTCATCACTCAGCCTTCTTTATAGTCCAAATTTCATATCCGAGCATGACTACTGGAAAAGCAATAGTTTTAACTATACAGACCTTTGTTGACAAAGTAGTTCCCTTGTAAAAGAGGTCCAGGAGAGAGCTGCACTGCCCTTCTATGATGTGAGATAAAGTGAGAAAATGTCCATCTATGAACCGAGAAGCCTTCACCAAATGTTGAATCTGCCAGTGCATAATCTTGGACTTCCCAGTCTCCAGACCATGAGAAATAATCTCTGTTATTTGTAAGCCACTCAATCTGTAGTACTTTGTTATAGCAGCTTGAAGGAACTAAGATAACAACTGAAAACGATTTCTGTGAGAATCACCTTGTTTCAACCTGATCTTTCTGATCATGCCTTCAAGTATACTGAGGGCTACAAGGTGATTTAATTCAAATATTGAATATGAGTTTTACATTACATTTCAACTATGTTTTATTAAATAGTAAATTAATAAGATTCTTCTCTAATATTAAATATGTATTGATGTTTGTCTACTTCAAAATTCTCTTCCCAGTGGGCTTGGAGTAGTCTATGGAATTGGTTACAAAGAGACAGAGGAAGGAAAAAAAAAAAAGACAAAGCTTTCTATTCTCATTTTCTTATCCCTCAGAGAGATGGTCTGCTTTTCTTTTCCTTTTAGCCAAGTTAATAAAAATGTAGCAAAATATTGAGTTTTTGAACCAATGTCATCTCCAGCTGGCATGAGGAGCATCTTTCTGTGGCCTCACTGCAAAATGACACAGGGAAGCTGTCCATTCTCATTAACTTTACAAGTCAGTCTGCTACAAGCATCTGGTGGTAAATTTGCCAATAATGAACAAGGCTGGGATATACCTCCTGGAATCATCGCTTTGAGCATATTGGGTATTCATATACTCTTTTCTACATTTCTGATCTTTTGCCGGCATTCTAATTTTTTAAGAAGAACAAGGGATGTCAGAAGGTAAAATGACAAGAAGTAGATATTGGATTCTTACAGACTAGTGTAGCACATTAGAACAGTTCCTCAATTTTTTTACTTACAACAAAGGGTATCCAATGACTGATGAGCCTGGCTACTTTCTCATTAACTTTACAAGTCAGTCTGCTACAAGCATCTGGTGGTAAATTTGCCAATAATGAACAAGGCTGGGATATACCTCCTGGAATCATCGCTTTGAGCATATTGGGTATTCATATACTCTTTTCTACATTTCTGATCTTTTGCCGGCATTCTAATTTTTTAAGAAGAACAAGAGATGTCAGAAGGTAAAATGACAGGAAGTAGATATTGGATTCTTTACAGACTAGTGTAGCACATTAGAACAGTTCCTCAATTTTTTTACTTACAACAAAGGGTATCCAATGACTGATAAGCCTGGCTACAACAAATTTTGTACTGGAAACCATAGATTTCCTACACATCCAAACCAATCATCTGCTTGGATATCTTCACTATAATATCCATCATTGGTACTTCTGTAAATCGACTTCACCCCTCTTTTGGTAAGCCTATTTGTTAGCAGTGAAATCTTTCATTCACAGTAAACGTTCATTGATGTTGAACTTGCAGTCACTTTTAAATCCTATAATTTAACTGGAGACACTTTTATTTCAAATATAAGTAGATATATGGGCTTTCCTAGTGGCTCCATTGGTAAAGAATCCACCTGCAATGTGGGAGGCCTAGATTTGATTCCTGAGTTGGAAAGATACTCTGGAGGAGGGCATGGCAACCCACTTCAATACTCTTGCCTGGAGAATCCCCATGGACAGAGGAGCCTGGTCACAAAGAGTTAGACATGACTGAGCAACTAAGTGCGCGTGCACACACACACACACAATTTCATTGCAACAATGTTTACAGTAATCAAGATATGGAAACAACTTAAGTAACCATGGAGAGATGAATGGATAAAAAAATACGATGTGACACATACGTATTTTCTCTCTTATACGTGAAGTTTAAAAACAAAATCAAACAGAAACCAAGCTCATAAATACAAAGGACAGGTTTGTGGTTGCCAGAGGAGTAGGTTGGAGGTGGGCAAAATGAGTGAAGTGAGGGTAAAAGTTACAAACTGTTAGTTATAAAATAAGTCATGAGCTGTTAGGTACAGCATAGTAACTACAGCTACTGTATTGCATATTTGAATGTTGCTATGAGAGTATATCGTAAAAGCCCTCATCACAACAAATGTTTGGTGTTTGTGATATCACTATGCTTAGTGATGTTAACCAGATCTGTTGTGATCATTTTGCAATATGTACAAATATTGAATCATTATGTCACACACTTGAAACTAATATAATATTGTATATCAATTATCCCTCAATTTAAAAATATAATTCTTTTTGTTGCAATGGTGAATGGGATTGATTCCTTAATTTCTTTTCAATTTTTCATTGGTAGTATATAGAAATTCAAGTGATTCCTGCATATTGATTTTGTATCCTGCAACTTTGCTAAATTCACTGATTAACTCCAGCAATTTTCTGATCCTATCTTTAGGGTTTTCTATGCACAGTATCATGTCATCTGCAAACAGTGAGAGCTTTACTTCTTTTCCAATCTGGATTCCTTTAATTTTTTTTTTTTTTCTTCTCTGATTGCTGTAGCTAGGACTTCCAGAACTATGTTGAATAATAGTGGTGAAAGTGGACACCCTTGTCTTGTCCCTGATCTTAGGGAGAATGCTTTCAGTTTTTCACCATTGAGAGTAATGTTCCCTTTAGGCTTATCATATATGGCTTGTACTATGTTGAGGTTGGAGAAGGCAATGGCACCCCACTCCAGTACTCTTGCCTGGAAAATCCCATGGATGGAGGAGCCTGGTGAGCTGCAGTCCATGGGGGTCGCTAAGAGTTGGACACGACTGAGTGACTTCACTTTCACTTTTCACTTTCATGCATTGGAGAAGGAAATGGCAACCCACTCCAGTGTTCTTGCCTGGAGAATCCCAGGGACGGGAGAGCCTGGCGGGCTGCCATCTATGGGTCGCACAGAGTCAGACACGACTGAAGCGACTTAGCAGTAGCATGTTGAGGTAAGTTCCTTCTATGCTCATTTTTTGAAGAGTTTTAATCATAAATGGGTGCTGAATTTTGTCAAAGGCTTTTTGGACATATATTGAAATGATCATATCATTTTATCTTTCAATTTGTTAATATGGTGTATCACATTGATTTGCATATATTGAAAAACCCTTGCATTTCTGGAATAAACCCAAATTGATCATGATGTATGAGCTTTTCAATGTGTTGCTGAATTCTGTTTGCTAAAATTTTGTTGAGGGTTTTTGGATCTATGTTTATCAGTGATATTGGCTTGTAGGTTTGTGTGTGTGTGTGTGTGTGTGTGTGTGTTATCTTCATGTGGTTTGGTATCAGGGTGATGGTGGCCTCGTAGAATGAGTTTGGAAGTGGTCCTTCCTCTGCAATTTTTTGGAAGAGTTTTAGAAGAATAGGCATTAGCTCTTCGCTAAATGTTAGATAGAATTCTCCTGTGAAGCCATCTGGTCCTGGGCTTTTGTTTTTTGGGAGTTTTTTTTTTTTTTTTTTTAATCACAGCTTCAATTTCAGTGCTTGTAATTGGGTTGTTCATAATTTCTATTTCCTCCTGACTCAGTCTTGGAAAATTGAACTTTTCTAAGAACCTGTCCATTTCTTCCAGGTTATCCATTTTATTGCCATGTAGTTGTTCATAATAGTCTCTTATAATCCTTTGTATTTCTGCATTGTCTGTTGTAACCTCTCCTTTTTCTTTTCTAATATTGTTAATTTGATTCTTCTCTCTTCTTTTCTTGATTAGTCTGGCTAAAGGTTTGACAATTTTGTTTATCTTCCAAAGAACCAGCTTTTAGTTTTATTAATCTTTACTATTGTTTCTTTCATTTCTTTTTCATTTATTTCTGCTCAAATCATTATGATTTCTTTTCTTCTACTAATATTTTTTTCTTCTTTTTCCAGTTGTTTTAGGTTTAAGAGTAAAACCACCATATGACCCAGCAATCCCACTCCTAGGCATATACCCTGAGGAAACCAGGGTTGAAAAAGACACATGTATCCCATTGTTCATTGCAGCACTATTTACAATAGCTAGAACATGGAACCAACCTAGATGACCATTGACAAATGAATGGATAAAGAAGTTATGACACATAGCACAATGGAATATTATTCAGCCATAAAACGGAATGCATTTGAGTCACTTTTGATGAGGTGGATGAACCTAGAACAGAATGAAGTGAGTCAGAAAGAGAATTCTAACACATATATATGAAATATAGAAAAATGGTACTGAAGATGTTATTCACAGGGGAGCAATGGAGAAACAGACATAGAGAATAGACTTATGGACATGGGGAGAAGGGAGAAGAGGGTGAGATGTATGGAAGGAGCAACATGGAAACTTACATTACCATATGTAAAATAGATAACCAACAAAAATTTGCTATATGGCTCAGGAAACTCAAACAGGGGCTCTGCATCAACCTAGAAGGTTGGGATGGTGAGGAAAATGGGAGGGAGGTTCAAAAGGGAGGAGGTATAAATATACCTATGGCTGACTCATGTTGAGGTTTGATAGAAAACAACAAAATTCTGTAAAGCAATATCCTTCAATAAACAGATAAATTTAATATAAATATATATAATATAGTATAATGTGGGCTTCCCTGGTCACTCAGATGGTAAAGAATCTGCGTGCAATACAGGAGACCCAGATTTAATCCCTGGTTTGGGAAGACATCCCTGGAGAAGGGAATGACTACTCATTCCAGTATTCTTGCCTGGAGAATTTCATGGACAGAGGAAGCTGGTGGGCTACAGGCAATGGAGTTGCAAGGAATCAGACATGACTGAGTGGCTAACACATTTTCATAATAACAATGTAATATAATTTCATAGCTTTTAGCAATATTATAGTGAACCAGGGCCAATGACTTGATCCCAGAGGAAGCTGAGATGAATTCAGGCACAAGATAAAACTCCCATATAGGTGTTGTGTTACTAATACTGAAGAATCATAATCAAAGTATCACTAAGAATCCCAGATTCACATGTCAAGCTGCCTTATCCAGGTTATTTTTTTTAAGCTTCATAATTCATTTTTTTTCCTTGCCTTGCAGGATAGCTTGCAATATAGCTTGCAGATCTTAGTTCCCCAACCAGGAATCAAACCTGGGCACCCTGCAGTAGTTCAGAGTCCTAACCTCTGGAACATTGAGGTACTCAACAAATTTCATAATTCTTAAATATAATACTGAATTCAAAGCACATAAATCAAAAATTATATTTTAAGATAGAAAAAAAACAGTGCTTTTTTGTACACTTTGTGTTTTAAGTGCTTACAATTGCAGTCCAGAAACTCTGATTTCTACTAGTCAAAAGATTATTGCACAATAAAGAAGCCACACCTAGTTATATTATTCATCGAGGTTTTTCTTGAGTGAATGCAGAATAGAAAATATATTCTCAAAACCAGAACCAAATATTCATCTGTTAAAAGGCATAGATAAGTTACTACTTCTTAATATTTAAAAATGCTTTCAAATATATCACATCACTGATTATTTTCAATAGAACTTTGAGAAAGATACTATTATATTCCTTTTAGAGATGAAGTTAAAAGAGATTCATACACATTGTAAATGGCAAAAAAAAAAAAAAAAGTCTCAAATTCAGATCTTGTAGTAGCAGTTGCTCCCCATAACAAAGCTTCCATCGCTGGAGAATAGACATAATTTTTATAAACCTTGATTACATTACTGGCTCACTATTCTTGAAAAGTCTTAGTCACTTAGTCATGTCTGATTATTTGTGACCCGATGGACTATAGCCTGCCAGGCTCCTCTGTCCAAGGGATTCTCCAAGCAAAAATACTGGAATGGGTTGCCTTTCCCTTCTCCAGGGGATCTTTCCAATCCAGGAATGGAACCCGAGTCCCCTGTATTGCAAGCAGATTCTTTACCATCTGAGGCACCAGGGAAGAGTGAAAGTGAAAGTGAAGTCGCTCAGTCGTGTCCGACTCTTTGTGATCCCATGGACTGTAGCCTACCAGGCTCCTCTGTCCATGCGATTTTCCAAACAATAATACTGGAGTGGATTGCCATTTCCTTCTCCAGGGGATCTTCTCCAGGGATCGAACCCGGATCTCCCGCATTGTAGACAAATGTTTACCATCTGAGCCACCAGGGAATATTCTTGAAACGCAGACTGAATTGCTTTAGTTAATGTGATGTATGGATGATCTTTTACTATTCTATCCAAGTATATTACCCTGCTCCCTTATATCCAACAATGCAAGGGGCGTGGGGGAAAGGAGGCTAATGCTATTGGGGCAAGCTGTGACCATATTTTTAATTATTTATTTTGTAAATTAATTAATTTATTTTAATTAGAGATGAGTATCTTTACAATACTGTGATGGTTTCTCCATATATCAACATGAATCAGCCAAAAAGCTTATTTTCACAATAACTGGAAAATTTAAAATGAAAACACATTCATATACATACTATGATAGAATGTGCCAATATTTGAATTACTCTGCTAATATATAATTATATTAGCTAATATAATTCTTTTCCCAAATGTGGAATCTGTGAACATCATAAGGAAAGATTCCCCACAACAAATGTGTAGATTAGGTTGCAATTGAAGATAAAATAGACCCACACATAACTGCAAATCCAGAGCTCTTTCTACTATGCAGTTAAATTCAAATATTAAAGATTTCATGAGTCCATTCAGATATTAAAGATTATCTCTTAGTTGAATCAGCTAACAGATTTGAAAAAACTATGAGCTATATAAAAATAAATGCAGTGCCATCTTTTCAATATTTCAAACTTGGTCATTCTGCTCAACCCATTTTAATAAGATTTTAAAACTTTTAACGGTCACCACTGTTACTCCATATTTTATTGTTTTCTCTGATGATTTATACCAAAAAGTGGAAAAGACAGATATCATCAGTATTTCATCCCATAGGGATCCAGTGAAAATATTGTTTTTTGAGACACTTCTAAAAGTTATGGACTACTGGCAATTCTAAATACTTACTAGATTTGTTAAAATAAGTTAAATTAATCACCAAGTTAAGAAGAAAAGGCAATCATTATTTTTTAATATAAATTTATTTATTTTAATTGGAGGTTAATTACTTTATAATATCTGATATATTTTGGATTGCTGATTTCTGCATTTTTGAGCTTCTTAACATGAAAGATGAAATAGTGCTTGGGACATACAGAAAAACAAGACAGTATATTTTCTACATAGAAAAACTGGCATTATGCCCCATCTTGGAAAAATAAAAAATTGAGTATAATTAACCACATATAAAAATACAATTGCAAAAAAAAAATTAGAAGTGGATCTTTTAAACCTCTAAACTTATAACTGTTTCTGTTTCCAAACTTACTAGGAAATCTTGAAAAATGCATTTACCTTACATTCCACTTCTTTTTATATCTCTAGTACTTAATCCACTACCTGAAATACAGTGCTTAAAAACATTTTCTCAATTTTAATATTTCATAATAAATAGTATTGATTGCCACAACTTAAAACTCTAAGGTATTGAAAAGAGCATTACAGCCCAAACATAAAATGTTCTGAATGAACACTTTGCCATTCTGATAAAATTCTTCCAAGAAGGGGAAAGTGTCCATATGTTTTGTGATCCATTGGCTGAAAATATTACTTTGTGCTTTGTCATAACAGGCTGTTCTGCTGTAGAGACTTATGAATACTGGCTTATGTCCAGCTTGTATAAGAGATTAACTTTATCAAAGTCTCTGAAGATAAAAGGCTTAGGCCAATTCATGTGACTATGGGCACATAGCATATCCAATATGAATAAGCTTACAAAGGAACAAAGACTGCCTCATTCATGGTGGAAGATATATGTACATAGCTACTGCAAACTTCAGCAATACAAGGAAAATTTGGCAGACTTATTTCAATGTGGTCACCAAAATCAATTCTTTTTTTTTTCCTAAATGAAACTTCTGAACACTGATTAGATAAGTAGAGAAATACTGCCAGGGCTTGGAGAAAAACATTCTCCATCAATTAATGGTGAAATAGAGCTAGAGCATGAAAACTCTTCTTCCTAAGAACATGACTTTCATTGGAGCAGAATCTCTTATCTCTTCCCATGATTCATTTCTTTGGCACTTATCTTTCCCTTGGGATTTTTTTTCTGTAGCAGGTTTTGGCCATTGTGTATCAAGACTGTGAAGGGGAAAATGGAGCCAGATTTAGTAGACGTTAAGGTGGTGGCATTCATTTTAACCTTATGTTTAGAAATAGGTAATTGGGCCAACTGCGAGACATATTTGTTTGGTTTGTAGGAAAAGCCATTCAGTCACTATCAATTAATGGTGAAATAGAGCTAGAGCATGAAAACTCTTCTTCCTAAGAACATGACTTTCATTGGAGCAGAATCTCTTATCTCTTCCCATGATTCATTTCTTTGGCACTTATCTTTCCCTTGGGATTTTTTTTCTGTAGCAGGATTTTGGCCATTGTGTATCAAGACTGTGAAGGGGAAAATGGAGCCAGATTTAGTAGACGTTAAGGTGGTGGCATTCATTTTAACCTTATGTTTAGAAATAGGTAATTGGGCCAACTGCGAGACATATTTGTTTGGTTTGTAGGAAAAGCCATTCAGTCACACAGTGGTGTTGGAAAGAAGGATGACATATCTGTCTTTTGGGGAGAATAAGGAGGGAAGAAGTCATGTGTTAATAATTCATAATTTGCTTTCTCAAAAATTAAAAATGAATATTTAAAGTAAAGTTCTTAGAGGAAAATCTCAATCCAAATGTGTCTATATTAAAATGCAGAAAGCAAGATTTTTATTTTTTCTGAAATTCTCCATATTAATGATTGAGAATTATGTCCTTTCATTGTATTTTCCCCTTTTACACTTATTAGGATATTGCATGATTATAATAACTCCCCCATTATAACTGCAAATTATATCCTTTTTGTTTTACTTTGTGAAGACCCTAAAATGTATTTCTCCTGACAAAATATATGTAAACTCTTAAGAGAAGGCCAAAAGAAAATAATGCCAAAATAGTTCAATTTTTAAATTTTTCTTTCCTTTTGTCAAATAAACTCCAAACTCGCAAAAACAGAGTTTTAGTTCAGGAGCCCTATTTAGCATACACATAAATGCAAAGATTGTCTTTTCTAGTGAAAATAATCTGAGTACTGGAAAATCTACCATCATAAATATTTGGTCCTTAGTCTCATGTACTATATGTGGAATTTCTTCTATTGTATCTTGTATTTCACTTTTGCAAATTAAATCCTTCAGGAAATAGCTCAGTTCCCACTCTAAGCAGTAAATACTTGAAGTATTGGTATGATGGGTATCATAAACATATTATTAATTCTGAAGGAAACTTGCTCAGTGATCATTTAGATTTAGGATTAGAATATCTTTTTAAGAATCATCTTCACTCTAATTTTCACTTGAGAATTCCTGTGTAAATAATTTCAAGGGAAGCAGAAAAAAGCAATCTTATTCCCTTGTTTGGTTAATGTATAAGGTAAACATATCTGAAAAATCAACCTTTAATGAGCAGGCACAAGTACTGTTAACTAAGTATGTAATTTTTATAAATTATTCTGCCTTTTCTAAAACCAGCTTGAACATCAGGGAGTTCACGGTTCACGTATTGCTGAAGCCTGGCTTGGAGAATTTTGAGCATTACTTTACTAGCATGTGAGATGAGTGCAATTGTTCGGTAGTTTGAGCATTCTTTGGCATTGCTTTTCTTTGGGATTGGAATAAAAACTGACCTTTTCCAGTCCTGTGGCCACTGCTGAGTTTTCCAAATTTGCTGGCAAATTGAGTGCAGCACTTTCACAGCATCATCTTTCAGGATTTGAAACAGCTCAACTGGAATTCCATCACCTCCACTAGCTTTGTTCGTAGTGATGCTTTCTAAGGCCCACTTGACTTCACATTCCAAGATGTCTGGCTCTAGGTGAGTGATCACACCATCGTGATTATCTTGCTCGTGAAGATCCTTTTTGTAATGTTCTTCTGTGTATTCTTGCCACCTCTTCTTAATATCTTCTGCTTCTGTTAGGTCCAGACCATTTCTGTCCTTTATTGAGCCCATCTTTGCATGAAATGTTCCCTTGGTATCTCTAATTTTCTTGAAGAGACCTCTAGTCTTTCCCATTCTGTTTTTGTCCTCTATTTCTTTGCATTGATTGCTATAGATAGAATTCAAACTTAACAATAGGCCTTCCCTTCCTAGTAAAGGAGCCATAATGGAGTTCCTAGGCAACCTCAAGGCTGCTATTTGCAGGTTTAAGAGAAGACCCGCCTTTTGAGAGCCACTTCCCTGGTGGCTCAGATGGTAAAGTGTCTGCCTACGATGAGGGAGACCTGGGTTCAGTCCCTGAGTCAGGAAGATCTGCTGGAGAAAGAAGTGGCGACTCACTCAGTATTATTGCCTGGAAAATCCCACGGATGGAGGAACCTGGTGGGCTACAGTCCATGGGGGTCGCAAAGAGTCAGACACGACTAAGCAACTTCAGTTTCACTTTTGAGAGAAGCAAGAATGGAACCCCACAGGAAGGGAGGCTGGGAGAGCCGGAAGTGCACCAAGGATGCAGTTTCAGGAAGCCGAGTGGCGCAATTGAAGGCCACAGAGTGACCAGGACGGGAGGTTCCTCCTTACTTCACCTGTGGAGTCCAGAGAGGCAGGAAGAGACAGGCTGCCCTGGGGTCCACCGTCGTCAAGGTGACAGAGGGTAACCATCAACAGCGTGGCTGGGGGTGCCCGTGAGGTGTGAAGAGTTGTGCCAGACACTTTCAGGGGCACCTGTTAGAAATCTGACAGCCTTTGAGAAAAAATTAGTCCATGGCTCTCAGGAAGTCACCAGGCACGTCTGAAAAGAGATGAGTCAGTGAACTGATGGCTTTGCCGAAAACAGACTTGCAAACCCAGGACCCAGTGCTGTTTTCAATAGCCACAGCCTCTACCAGTGCAGAAATCAAAATCACCAGCTTTTTCTTAGAGTTATTGGACTCTATCTATAATACCACTTCAATTTCATAAAATACATAACTAAGACTTTTCTGCTGTTATTATTAATTTATATTGGTGCTAGTTATAAAGAACCTGCCTGCAATGCAGGAGACTTAAGAGATGCGGGTTCAATCCCTTGGTTGGGAAGATCTCCTGGAGGAGGGCGTGGCAACCCACTTCAATATTCTTGCCTAGAGAATCCCATGGAGAGAGGAGCCTCAGGGGCAATGGTCCATAGGTTCACAGAGTCAGACACAACTAAAATGACAGCACAAACAACATTATTAATTTAAACTAGCAATAAACATTTAACCAGAATTTTAGAACAAAGAGACTAAAAATCAATTATTTTTATTTGCTATTAACTGCTAAACAAAGGATTTTATAAGTCATTTCTGTCTAACAAAAGACTTTATAAGTCATTATTTAAAAAAAATATTACAAGAGCCAAGGCTTGGAAACCACTCCTATTTGCCACTATATCATAGATTTATGTATTAAATAATAGTGGCCCAGATAGAATTATGGCATACCTTTTTCTAAGTCATCCTTTTATAGCCACATTCTCACTGGGATACTATGCTAAAAACAGTGGTACTAATTTTATCCTACATTTAACTAAACTAGATAATTACAACCCTAAATTTTAGTTTTTTTAAAAAATAGCTCTTTTCTATTGATCCAGTAGATTCTTGCCTTTGGCTCTTCTCCTGGGCCTCCCAGGGCAGACTGCCATCTCTAGTCCATAAAGAAGTTCTCCCCAGAAATAACACTTGATCCTGGAAATAACAAGCAAATCACAAACAAAGGGTTAATTGCTTGCCACCTTCAAAGGTGGTCTCTAAAGCAGAATTTTTGGATTACATAGGAAACTGTTTTTGCTAAATAAGCACCATCTAGAAAAACAAGGAAGAGTGTAAATGTATACCCTTCTTGAATCTGCTCTAGCAGGATGTGGAGG
The DNA here is from genome assembly GCA_006408695.1 of Aepyceros melampus. Lineage (NCBI taxonomy): Eukaryota > Metazoa > Chordata > Mammalia > Artiodactyla > Bovidae > Aepyceros > Aepyceros melampus. Next base: position 358,525 of record SJXQ01006588.1, read on the forward strand.
GCATTAGCTCAGAGCAACTAGCTCTGGGCAAGGTCATTGTCTTCTGCCTCCCCAGAGCTCCGGTGCCAGAGGTCGATGTCCCCTCCTAGCCACACAGATTCCAAGGCCTCAGAAGCCTTGCCTCTCTCTCCACTACTCTTCACCAGTGACTCCTCTAAGTTTTTATTACTTACATTGTTATTATTTGCACCATGCTGTTCTGCCATGGAGCTAGAGAGATTGAAGAGTTTTCATAAAAAGCGCTGATATGAAAAAGGCATAAGCAGACTTCCAATACAGGCAGATCAGTGCATAATTGTAATTACACAGGCCTCACTGAAGTTACACAAGCATCATTTCTGAGACACTGTCTCCCCATCACAGTGCTTGTGTTCATGTGTGGCTGGACATCAGCAACAGGGCTGAATTCGCATCACACTCAGCACCTCTTTTTTCTGATAAGCCTGAGAGTGCAGGCATACAGAAGGTGCTTGTTAAGTGTTTGTTTAATGAGAGTGCAGTCGGTGATACCTTGAACTGCTCACTTCTCATGGCCAGTTCTGTAGGAGAGAAGCCCTTGGCATGGACACTAGGCTTCCCTGGGGCATAGTGGATGCTGGGAGGACTTCCAGAGAGGCTCTGTCCAGAGAGAAGCACCAGGTGGAAGGGATACAAAGCTATCCTTTGCATATGGCTCAGGAAATCTAAGCAAGCCCATAGCAGGAGGTTTGTTAATTGGGATGGAAGATGGTCAGACATCAGGCAGTAACACTGGGCTGTGGAGGGAGGGTAGTACAGGAAAGGGTTAGGTTTCAGTCCCTGAGATGGACACGCCGAAACTCTGCAGGGCGGGGACAGAAGTGGAAGTGAGACAAACCCCAGACCCATCACAGGAGGGAAAAGAAGGACCCGAACCAAGGTCCAGGTGGGATGACTCTGATGGATCTGTAATAAGTCCAGCATCAAGAACCGTCATGAGCTCAAAAACCATCTTGGCTCGAGAACCAAGCTGCTGCCTGTTCAGAGAGAGGCTAGTTGCAAAGGGGAAATCTTGCTAAGCCTCTCAGCCTTGCTCTGGACAAGTTTAAATATCTGTCCAGGAAGGAAAAAGGAAGAATGGAATGTCCCTATAACCCCAGCAAAAGAAAGATGAGGGACTTTGAGGCTGGGCTATGGGAAAAGTAGGAACTGCCCTAGAAAATACGATTAAACAGAAGTCATTCCACCAAGGCCATAAAATCATTTTATTTGACCCAGTGATTATAAAACCCTTATTGTAAAACAGGGAGAAAAGGGAGGAGACAATAATTAGGATGTGTTCCCAAACTTAATTGCTTTTTAAAAAAATCAGATTTCTGTTCCATAAGGAAACAGTAGATATACCAAGAGAAGAAAATCACAAAGAAACTTTTCTTTAAATTCTACTACTATAGACTCTGAGTTCTTAGATCACACCTATTAGTTCCTACTATTGTCGGGAAAACTGTAAAAGTGTTTGTGTGTGCTCACGTCGCTCAGTTGTGTCCGACATTTTATGAACCTATGGACTGTAACCCACCAGACTCCTCTGTCCATGCAATTCTCCAGGTAAGAACACTGGAGTGGATTGCCATTTCTTTTTCTGGGTTATCTTCCCAGCCTAGGGATTGAACATGAGTCCCCTGCATTCCTGCATTGGCAGGCAGATTCTTTACCACTGAGCCACCTGGGAAGCCCATAAAAGAGTTTAGGTGGGGAAAAAAATTCCTGGGTGTCTTGTCTAGCATGCCTTTAAACCCAAGGTCCCTGTTCAGTGTCTTTGAATTATCTTACACCTTTGTAGAGTTTTAGAAAATTGACATTAATATGAATTATTTTTGCCCATAAAAATACAAATTATTTGTTTTTGTGGAATGCAACTGATTAATATGAATTATTTTTGCCCATAAAAATACAAATTATTTGTTTTGGTGGAATGCAACTGATTACTGACCCATTTGCATCTATTTATAGGATCATTTCTGCATCTCTTTTCTGCTGTTGTATGTGTAAAGAACTTGGAATTCTCCCTTGAACAGGCTGTAACATCTTACTGGGGCTCCCTCATCTATTAATGACTTAAAATATACGACATGTGTTCGTCCTAAATCAGTATGAGTCGTGTTTATATCTCTCTTAAACTGTCTCTGTTAATACTACAAAATGGTTGAGAATACTCAAATGGAAAGACACTGGAACACAAATGAATAAGTTAAAACAACAGCAACAACATTTGTGGCAGCAGAACTGTGAACTGACCATTGGAAGACCTGAGCTCCAGTCCTAGGGCTGGTGTTGACTGTGAGACCGAGGGCAAGGTTGAGTAAAGGGCACGGTGGGACTCAGGTTCCCCCAGGGGCAATGAAGGTGAGCTACCCTGGCTCCGGTCTCTGTGATCCCATACCGTCAAATGCAGCTCAATTGGTCTTCAAACATGTGGCTTATAATCAAATACAAGGTGAAATCCTTTCATATCCTAGGTCGGTGGGGGGGACTTCCCTGGTGGCTCAGACAGGAAAGAATCTGTCTATAACGTGGCAGACTACAAAGGCAAAATCCTTTCATATCCTAATGCACGGCTCTAAATCATCACATATTGGGTTGAAACATAGTCTTCTCAACAGAAAGTAAAAGCCTCTGTTTATCCATCACTAACCAGGAGTGCTGTTAGCACCAGTCTCCAGTCTGGACACGCCTGAGGAAGAGCTGCCAGAATAATCAGCAGGGCTCTGACTCTTAACAGGGCACCTGGGAAGGAGGGGCATGACTAATGGACCCCACAGGCTGAGCCCACAGCCCAAGATTTAATGACCAGCAGTGACCACATCCAGAAGAGACACGTCAATGCAATTATCCTACGTTAGAAAGAGCAGCCATTCTGACCCACAAGCTATCATTAGTCAACGGATATGTGACAGCCTTTGCAAATTCCAGTTTGAAATAAAAGAATAATAAAGGTAAACCTGAACTGACAAATTGACGGCCATTACCTCTGAATACATTTGTATATATGCGTGTATGTTGTTGTTGTCATCGCTAACTCATGTCTAACTCTTTTGCAACCCCATGGACTGTAGACCGCTAGGCTCCTATGTCCATGGGATTTCTCAGGCAAGAATACTGGAGTAGGTTGCCATTTCCTTCTCCAGGGAATCTTCCTGACCCAGGGATCGAACTCACATCTCTTGCATTGCAGGTAAATTCTTTACCACTGAGCCACCTGAGAAGTCCATGAGTATATACATATTGAGAATATACATTTTTATTGTTGTGTATATTTTTCTGGGCTCCAAAATCACTGCAGATGGTGACTGTAGCCATGAAATTAAAAGACGCTCACTCCTTGGAAGGAGACTTATGACCAACCTAGACAGCATATTCAAAAGCAGAGACATTACTTTGCCAACAAATGTCCTTATAGTCAAGGGTATGGTTTTTCCAGTGGTCATGTATGGATGTGAGAGTTGGACTATAAAGAAAGCTGAGCACCGAAGAATTGATGCTTTTGAACTGTGGTGTTGGAGAAGACTCTTGAGAGTCCCTTGGATGGCAAGGAGGTCCAACCAGTCCACCCTAAAGGAGATCAGTCCTGGGTGTTCATTGCAAGGACTGATGTTGAAGCTGAAACTCCAATACTTTGGCCACCTGATGTGAAGAGCTGACTCATTTGAAAAGACCCTGATGCTAGGAAAGATTGAGGGCAGGAGGAGAAGGGGACGACAGAGGATGAGATGGTTGGATGGCATCACCTACTCACAGACATGAGTTTGGGTAAACTCCGGGAGTTGGTGATGGACAGGGAGGCCTGGTGTGCAGCGGTTCATGGGGTTGCAAAGAGTCGGACACAACTGAGTGCCTGAACTGAACTGAGTCAGTAAGTCATGTCCAACTCTCACCCACACACTTCATATATATATATATATATATGTATGTATTCAGAACAGCTAACAGTGAAATATTCCAAATATCTATGATTTTTTTAAATTATTTATTTGCAAATCTTTATTAAGTACTTAGAGGCCCAGATTTAACTTGGCAAGGAAGAGGGAAGAAAGATTCTCTTACCAGCTGGCCACCACTTTAGAACAAGCTGACCGAGTGTCTCTCAGTATGGCTTGAGAGAGACTCTTGTGAGTGACTGTGAATCCAAACTGTCCATCCAGAGAGAGGAGGAAAGAAAAATGGACCTTCCAGCCTCCAGCCCAGGTTGGTCAAAGCTTGTTCATCAGAGCATCAGGGCCCTGAATTTCTGGACTGGGGCTTGCATGACCCTGGTGATTCTCCCGTGGTCCATCCTCAGTGACAACGGGGATGCCCAGAAGCAGGAGATGAGACAACAGGTATAAGAAGGGGCACTGTCGGGTCCTGCCCTCAGCCACGCGAGGGACTGGGGCAGCCACCTCGGTGGCCCCTAAGGTGGCAGTGGCCTGGACCTCCTCACTGGCCGAGTGCAGATGTGGGCCCTGCACATAACTGCATCCCAGACACACAGCAAAGTTCTCAGGGTCTTTATACACAATTCTAATGTGGCTTCATTTACTGTCTTCCTTTTATTTTTCAAGAGAATGTGCAATCACTTCTGTATTCACGTGTCAAATGAGCAGCCTCCATCTTTGTATTCCTTTCCCTTCGTCTCATGAATCAGCATGAAATGCATTTTAAAACAACCCTTTAGGGAGAGTCACATTTTCAGCGTGTTCACTAACCTAGAGGGAAAAAAAATCATATTTTAAAGACGAAAGTTCACTGTCCTAAGTTTAAATTGCCCCTCGAGCCCTAAAATCCTGGTCCTAGAACCTGTGCGTATTTTACGACTCGCTTCTTGCTAGCAGGCCCTAAATCTTCCGTAAAGAAGGAGTCATTAAATAGAGAAATGCTAACCAGCAGATGGGCCTCATTTTCTGGTGTCTGGCGGAGTGCATATTTCTAGCTGGATTGATGGCGGTCCCTCTAACTCAGCGCTCTCTTTCCGAGTCCCATTTGGCATACGTCTACAGTCACACCCAGCAGGAGCCTTGACCTCTGGTTCTCCCCCTCAGCGATGTTTCTCTGCTTCTTCTGCTGTTGCTCTTGATCTCTAATTATAGGTGTCATACTTAGTGTACTCTTTGCTGACGCAAACACATGCTGAAGAGCAAATAAGAGCTTCTGGCATGTGTCCATGGCAGTGTGGCAAATGACTCAGCCTCACAAATAAAAGAGCTCCATAAGTGAGTGGTCCAGATAGCACCAGCCTGCAGAGAAGGTTCCGATCCCTATAGTGACCATTCCCATACTCTGTCACTGTGCAGGCCACCATCTGCTATGTCACCTCCCAGCCCACCTACTCCCAGTCAATGCTGGAACCCCTCAGGGAGTCATCTTAGAGACCACACACGCCATCTGGTCTCTGCGGTGATGTGCAGCTAAGTGTCCAGTCATGGGCGGCCAAGGTTCACATTCAAGTCAAGGTGCCAGGGTTCCCCTTCCTAAATAGAAGTTTGCTGTCCTTTGCTTATTTTTGTTTCCTTGCCCAGGGATGCTTTTTTCTTGAAAAGATGAGATAAGAAGCTACAGTGGCTCTCGATAGCCCTGCTGCTCCAAGGTTGCCCAACTCTTCAACAAGGGTTGGCTGGGGACTTCCCTGGTGGTCCAGGGGTTAAGAATCCACCTTCCAATGCAGAGGACTTGGGTTCAATTCCCGCTCAGGAAACTAGGATTCCACATACCGCAGGGCAAATAAGCCCACTCATGCTATAGAACCCTCCATGCCACACCAAAGACCTCGAGTGCTACAACTGAGACCCAATGTAGCCAATAATGAATAAATATATATATATATTAAAGAAAACAAGGTTTGGCTGAGCAGGGGACTCCCTTAAGGGATGTCACTGGGGCCTCATGAGGTCTTTTGCATCAGCCACAGAAAGTTGAGAGCTCAGCTTCAGCCAGTAGCAAAGAACCACAAGCATGGAGTGTCCTGAGTCACAGCTGAGTGGTCAACAGGTCCAAGGATCCCTGGGGGAGGACTGTGCCTCAGGGGACAAGAAGGTGCACCCCGTTGCCTGAATCTGCTCTCAGAGTGACCAACTTGTCCTGATTTGCCTAAAACATGTTCTGAGAGCTGACTTAGTCTTGGGCAAACAAGACGATTAGTCATCTATCTGCATTTTGTGAGTCCTTCCCTGCTTTAGTGGAGAAGGAAATGACACCCCACTCCAGTACTCTTGCCTGGAAAATCCCATGGACAGAGAAGCTTGGTAGACTGCAGTGCATAGGATCGCAAAGAGTCTAACATGACGAGCGACTTCACTTCTTTCTTATTATTTCCCTGCCTTTAGAGAACTTGGACTGGTGGTAGAGGCCCTTCCTACCTATTTTCTCAAAGGGGCTTCTCCAATGGTTCGGCAGTAAAGAACGTGCTTGCAATGCAGCAGATTCGAGTTCTGTCTCTGGGTCAGGAAGATCCCCTGGAGAAGGAAATGGCACCCCACTCCAGTACTCTTGCCCAGGGAAAATCCCATGGACAGAGAAGCCTGGTAGACTGCAGTCCATGGGATTGCAAAGAGTCTGACATGACTGAATGACTTCACTTCTTTCTTCTTCTTTCCCTGCTTTAGAGACCTTGGACTCTGGTCGAGGCCCTTCCTACCTATTTTCTCAGAGGGGCTTCTCCGATGGCTCAGCAGTAAAGAATGTGCTTGCAATGCAGCAGATTTGGGTCAGGAAGATCCCCTGGAGGAGAAAATGGCAACCCACTCCAGTATTCTTGCCTGGAAAATCCCGTGAACAAAGGAGCCTGGCAGGCTACAGTCTGTGGGGTCTCAAGGAGTCGGACACGACTGAGGGACTGAACATTCCTGCAATTACATTAATATTTCCTAAAGGTATCAGAGTAAGCAGTAAAGAATGTGCTTGCAATGCAGCAGATTTGGGTCAGGAAGATCCCCTGGAGGAGAAAATGGCAACCCACTCCAGTATTCTTGCCTGGAAAATCCCGTGGACAAAGGAGCCTGGCAGGCTACAGTCTGTGGGGTCTCAAGGAGTCGGACACGACTGAGGGACTGAACATTCCTGCAATTACATTAATATTTCCTAAAGGTATCAGAGTATTCCAAAGAGAAAGCATCTCCTTAAGGAACAGCACCACCCCTCATTCTAAATCGGTGTATATTCTCCCCTTTCCATGAGAACTCCATCCTCAGCTCCTCTTGCAACTTCTAACAGGACACAGAAGTTTCCCTCTTCTGGTGGTGTTAAAATAACCAAACTATAAATCCCCTTGGTTTGAACCATGTTGAGTGTAGCCAAAATAATCTCTGCCCCTAGTGCCCATTCCAAAGTAAAAGTCAGAGGGAAGAGGGGTTCTTGTGCCAGCACCATAAAGTGAAGTCGCTCAGTCATTTCCAATTCTGTGCGATCTCATGGACGGCAGCCCACCAGGCTCAGGTGTATATTCTCCCCTTTCCATGAGAACTCCATCCTCAGCTCCTCTTGCAACTTCTAACAGGACACAGAAGTTTCCCTCTTCTGGTGGTGTTAAAATAACCAAACTATAAATCCCCTTGGTTTGAACCATGTTGAGTGTAGCCAAAATAATCTCTGCCCCTAGTGCCCATTCCAAAGTAAAAGTCAGAGGGAAGAGGGGTTCTTGTGCCAGCACCATAAAGTGAAGTCGCTCAGTCATTTCCAATTCTGTGCGATCTCATGGACGGCAACCCACCAGGCTCCCCCATCCCTGGGAGTCTCCAGGCAAGAACCCTGGAGTGGGCTGCCATTTCCTTCTCCAAAGCATGAAAGTGAAAAGTGAAAGTGAAGTCGCTCAGTCGTGTCCGAATCTTAGCCACCCCATGCACTGCAGCCCTCCAGGCTCCTCCATCCCTGGGATTCTCCAGGCAAGGGTACTGGAGTGAGGCACCATTTCCTTCTCCAGAGGATCTTTCTGACTCAGGGACGGAACCCAGGTCTCCCATATTGCAGGCAGACGCTTTCCCGTCTGAGCTGGCAGGGAAGCGTGCCAGCACCATGAGACACTGCAAATGTATGACACGCCTCCTGCTTCCTCCACTTCGAGCAAGCTGCTGCCACCTCAGGCTCTTTGCACTTGCTATTCTTTCTCAAATAGTCTCTCTTGGCTTCACATGACTCACTTTCAGACCTCTTTAGAGGGTCTTCCACAACCGCATGTCTAAAGTATGTCCCCATTGTCTCCATAAAGGTATTCCGCTTCATTTGTCTCCATAGCTTTATTATCACCTGTCCCTCATACATCTATTTGCCTAATAGGTAGTTTCTCCACAAAAATGTAATCTGTGTTAGGAAAGGGACTAACTACTCTCTTCACTACTGTGACTCAATGCCTAGAATAATCTTTCTCAAATAGTCTCTCTTGGCTTCACATGGCTCACTTTCAGACCTCTTTAGAGGGTCTTCCACGACCGCATGTCTAAAGTATGTCCCCATTGTCTCCATAAAGGTATTCCGCTTCATTTGTCTCCATAGCTTTATTATCACCTGTCCCTCATACATCTATTTGCCTAATAGGTAGTTTCTCCACAAAAATGTAATCTGTGTTAGGAAAGGGACTAACTACTCTCTTCACTACTGTGACTCAATGCCTAGAATAGTATTTGCAATATAGTAAGTGCTCAATTAGAAAACACTGCTTTAGGGACTTCCTGGTGGTCTGGTGGCTGAGACTGCATGCTCCCAAGGCAAGGAACTCGGGTTCGATCCCTGGTCAGGGAGCTAGATCCCACATGCTGCAACAAAGATCCAGAAAGCTGCAACTAACACTTGGTGCAGCCAAATGAAAACATAAATATCTAAAATAAAATAAAATTACAGGTTCCTATCTTTGAATCTAAATCAGTTCAGTTCAGTTCAGTTCAGTCGCTCAGTCATGTCTGACTCTTTGCGACCCCATGAATCGTAGCACGCCAGGCCTCCCTGTCCATCATCAACTCCCGGAGTTCACTCAGACTCACGTCCATTGAGTCTGAGACGCCATCCAGCCATCTCATCCTCGGTCGTCCCCTTCTCCTNGCTTCCATGTCCTGGCTATTATAAACAGTGCTGCGATGAACATTGGGGTACACGTGTCTCTTTCAATTCTGGTTCCTTCAGTGTGTAAACTGATGGCAAAATTTCTCCTGTTCAGTGTCTTAGTGACAGACAGAGCTATCGTCTCCCCTTTTGGAATTACTTTCTCTGTAGTTTAACTCCCAGGGCCTTTATTACTTTTATGAGCTTTAAAGCAGTCTACCTTTATTGTAGACATTACAAGCTTGTATTAACACTATTGGAGATTTTAAGTTTACCTCAGGACCCATGCCTTTTTTATATGTTAATAACAGTAGGTAATCAATAGTGAATGAATGTTTGTCAAAAGTTGTATTTTGTAAAACATCACAAAGATTTCCTAACACCCTGTTCATTGTATAAAGGTGACTTTTAAGAAAACATTGGATCAGTAACTCACCATATCTTAACCATAATTTTTTAAACTATCGCTTCTCTTTGCTCTATCACATTAAGACTTATAAATCTGATCTCCTGGTTGTACTATTTAGAAGACTTCCATTCAATTTTTACAAACATTTATTTCATAATTATTGTTTTAGCATACTTAGGCTCAACAGTTACCACCACTTCTGCAGAGAAAGGCTTGTTTTCATCCTTTGCAATATCTACTTTCTTTTTTTTTTTTAATTTTTTAATTTTATCCTGGAGTATAGTTAATTTACAAAGTTATGTTAGTTTCAGGTGTATAGCAAAGTGATTCAGTTAAACATAGACACACACACACACACACACATATGTATATATATTTTCTTTTTCCAATTCTTTTTCCGTTTAGGTTAGTACAGAATACTGACTTCCCTGTGCTATACGGTAAGTCCTTGTTGGTTATCTTAAATATAGCAGTGTGTACATCTCAATCCCACACTCTCAATCTACCTCTCACCCTTTCCCCATGGTAACCATAAATTCATTCTTTACATCTCTAGGTCAGTTTTATAAATAAGTTCATTTGTATCATTTTTAAAATATTCTGAATATAAGTGTATCATTATCTGGAAGACAAATATCTTTCTCTTTCTGACTTACTTCACTTAGTATGATAGTCTTTAGGTCCTTTCATGTTGCTGCCGCCGCCGCCGCAACTTCAGTCGTGTCCGACTCTGTGCGACCCCATAGACGGCAGCCCACCAGGCTCCCCCGTCCCTGGGATTCTCCAGGCAAGAACACTGGAGTGGGTTGCCATTTCCTTCTCCAATGCATGAAAGTGAGAAGTAAAAGTGAAGTCGCTCAGTCGTGTCCGACTCTTAGCGACCCCATGGACTGCAGCCTAGCAGGCTCCTCCGCCCATGAGATTTTCCAGGCAAGAGTACTGGAGTGGGGTGCCACTGCCTTCTCCATCATGTTGCTGCAAATGGCATTATTTCACTATTTTTAATGGCTGAGTAATATTCCAGTGTGTGTGTGTGTGTGTGTGTGTGTGTGTGTGTGTGTGTGTTCCACATCTTTATGCATTTATCTGCTGATGGGCATTTAGATTGTTTCCATGTCTTGGCTATTGTAAACAGTGCTGCAGTGAAAATTGGGGTGCATGTATCCTTTTGAACCATGGTTTTCTCTGGATATATACCCACAAGTGGGATTGCTGGATCATATGGAACTCTATTTTTAGTTTTTAAGGAACCCCAATACCATTCTGCATAGTGGCTATATTATGTCCTGTTCTTGGATTGGAAAATGCAGTATCTTCTTTCAGTTACTCAAAACCCAATTTTAGACTTCCTGACCCCCATCTCAATTATGTTTGGCTCCCCTTCAAACAAAAACATATGTCTCTATATTTATCCATATTTCTATGTAAATATGTCCAATTCTTTGATATGTTTAGTTCTTGTCTAAACAAGACTCAAAATTTCTGAATGAGACAAGATCTGTCTTTTACATGCCCTTAATATTGATCTAAACTTGTAGTACTAGTAGAGGGTAAACCACTGGGGAATATTAAGCAAATATGGAAGTAGAAAATACTAAAATGATTAATTTCCATTGTTAGACAAATTAGTGCCAGTGCCCAGGCTTAAGAGCTCTATTGCTTTTTTGCCAATGTTCTGAGTCAGTTACTCTAAATGTGTTTTATTAACATACTACATGATCAGCAGATGTTCACTTATGCTGAATTGACAACAGGCTCATTCATGTCAAGGTTTATTTGTATAACCATCTTGTCCAACCATATGCATAACCATTTGATCTGTGGGAGTTATTAGTTCACTTATATTATTCTCAGGATGGTAGACAGCTAAAATAATGCTGGGCTTTTATGAAAGTGCTCCAGCTGTTTAGCACCAAAAATTTAGAATTTGAAATTCAAATAGCACATTATACATTATTAGATCTGTTAAGATCTGCTTCCAGAGGCTCTTAAATACTTGCTCTTTTCTTTCTATCTCCCTAGTGCACTATATTTCTTTGCCCCAAATGGAAATACTTCATTGACATTTGTAAGATATTACTGGCATTAATTCTTATCCTAAAATATATAATGCATTCATATAGAGCAAAATAGAACTTCCAATTATTACTCGCTTATATGAACCAATAAAACAAGTGTGAATAGTTTTAAAATAAATGACATACAACTCTATCAAAATTCTGAGAAGCAAGCTATCATATTACTAGGTTTCTAAAAATTGTATGCAAAAGCAAAATGATTATACTATAACTAGAAATTTGGACTCATTTATATAAGGAAACTAGATGATATCTATAATTGGACACAGCTGGACGTAACTGGACAGATCATGGGTTATAATCCAAAGGAAAAAGCTGCCTGTTGCTACTTTGAATATCTAGAGGGAGCTTGGGAGAGGACAAGAGGCACCAGACTGGTTGATAACTTTCTTCTTTGGTTAAAAAGCATTGTTGAAGAGAGGAGCATCCTCTATAAAACAGCACAGTTGCTACTATATATATATATATATATATATATATATATATATAAAAACTGAGTGAGCTGTTTCCTGGTAACACAGGTCATTGCTTGGAAGGGGTCAGGGGGAATGGGGAAAACATTGCATAGCAGGAACCACTGAGCACCTTGTCTCCTCACCCAGCAGAGAAGGCTAAGGAGGTGCAGAAGAAGAGGTGAGAAAAAAGCAGAGTGGAAGGTGGAAATTCTTCTTGATACACTGTATGCATCAGAGTTTGATCACTTATGCATAAAAGTTTGATCACTGTATGCATATACTGTATGCATAAAGTTTAATCACTTTGTCAAGATTTTTCAGACAAAAATTGCTGATTGTTTAACTCCATATGTTCCCTCCACTGGGAGATCCTAGCTACCTTTTGCCTGTGGAGATCAGGGCAACCACCGGTGTGTTAGTTCCCATTCCAAAGAACAATCTTACAAAGACTAGCACCACACATGGAACTGCTTCATGTACTAACATGGTACATTGTATCATTAGTTTGCTTGCTTGGCCTCCTTACATTTCTGTGGATATTCTAATGTCATTAATTAATGCCAGATAATCAAATGATTATAAATGACATCTATTATTACACAAATAATAGATGCTCATTCTAAAAGAGAACTTTTAATGCAGATAAGATCACCTGAAGTCTTAAAGACAGATTCCCAAATGAAGTCAGTGGTGGAGGGGTCCCTTTGGCTCACAGCACTATTGGAAGGTCCAAGCTACACCCAGGCAGACACTCACACAGCAAATTTCAATGGATTAGCTGATTGGCAGCTTAATCAATTTAGGTATGCTATACTCTTTTGGAGAAGCTAATTTAAAACAATGTTTTTATGTGCATGTGATGCAAACTTGGAAAATATGTTAATATCAGACCTTTAACTCTGTGCACAAATAACTTCCTACAGGTGGCATTACTGGGAATAAGAATATTCACATTTCCTTATATGCAGGAACCACTGAGCACCTTGTCTCCTCACCCAGCAGAGAAGGCTAAGGAGGTGCAGAAGAAGAGGTGAGAAAAAAGCAGAGTGGAAGGTAGAAATTCTTCTTGATACACTGTATGCAACAGAGTTTGATCACTTACTTATGCATAAAAGTTTGATCACTGTATGCATATACTGTATGCATAAAGTTTAATCACTTTGTCAAGATTTTCCAGACAAAAATTGCTGATTGTTTAACTCCATATGTTCCCTCCACTGGGAGATCCTAGCTACCTTTTGCCTGTGGAGATCAGGGCAACCACCGGTGTGTTAGTTCCCATTCCAAAGAACAATCTTACAAAGACTAGCACCACACATGGAACTGCTTCATGTACTAACATGATACATTGTATCATTAGTTTGCTTGCTTGGCCTCCTTACATTTCTGTGGATATTCTAATGTCATTAATTAATGCCAGATAATCAAATGATTATAAATGACATCTATTATTACACAAATAATAGATGCTCATTCTAAAAGAGAACTTTTAATGCAGATAAGATCACCTGAAGTCTTAAAGACAGATTCCCAAATGAAGTCAGTGGTGGAGGGGTCCCTTTGGCTCACAGCACTATTGGAAGGTCCAAGCTACACCCAGGCAGACACTCACACAGCAAATTTCAATGGATTAGCTGATTGGCAGCTTAATCAATTTAGGTATGCTATACTCTTTTGGAGAAGCTAATTTAAAACAATGTTTTTATGTGCATGTGATGCAAACTTGGAAAATATGTTAATATCAGACCTTTAACTCTGTGCACAAATAACTTCCTACAGGTGGCATTACTGGGAATAAGAATATTCACATTTCCTTATAGTGATCAGGTGATAATTTCATCAAGGAAAATAGTAGATCTAGGTTAACATAATTTTTCACAAGTAATATTGTTAAGAACTGGATTGTATCTTTCTAAAACATACAAGTTGAAGTTCTAACCACTAGTACTGAAAAACGTGACTGTATTTGGAAACAGAGCCTTTAAAAAAGTGATTCAGTTAAAATAAGGTGGGACTTTCCTGGCAGTCCAGTGGTTAAGCCTTTGCCTTCCAATGCAGAGGATGCAGGTTTGATCCCTTGTTGGGGAACTAAGATTCCCACATGCCTCATGGCCAAAAAAACCAAAATATAAAAAATAAGCAATACTGAAACAAACTAAAGACTGTAAAAATGGTCTGCAAAAAAAAAAAAAATCTTTATAAAAAAATAAATGAAACAAGGTTATAAGGATACCTGGAGTAAACTAAGTACTTTACTTAGAGAGTAATGGACCAGTGAAATTTGGTCTCAGAGTTCAAACTGAAAGAGGGCAAAGGCTAACAGAGTTTTGTCCGAAGAGCACATGTCATAGCAAACACTCTTTCCCAACAAAACAAGAGACAATTCTACACATGGACATCACCAAGTGGTCAATACTGAGATCAAATAGAGTATTTGTTGTATTCTTTGCAACTGAAGATGGAGAAGCTCTATATAGTTAGCAAAAACAAGACTAGAGGTGACTGTGGCTCAGATCATGAGCTTTTTATTGTAATAATCAGGCTTAAATTTGAAAAAAAAATAGGGAAAACCACTGGGCCATTCATATATGAGGTAAATCAAATCCCTTATGATTACAGTGGAGGTGACAAATAGATTTAAGGAATTAGATATGATAGAGTGCTTGATGAACTATGGATGGAGGTTTGTAACATTGTACAGAAGGCAGTGACCAAAATCATCCCAAAGAAAAAGAAATGCAAGAAGGCAAAGTGGTTGTCTGAAGAGGCTTTACAAATAGCTGAGGAAAGTAGAGAAGCAAAACCAAGGGGAAGAGGAAATGATATACCCAGCTGAATGCAGAGTTCTAGAGAATAGCAAGGAGAGATAAGAGAGCCTTCTTAAATGAACAACAAAAAGTAGAGGAAAATAATAGAAGGGGAAAGGCTAGAGATCTCTTCAAGAAAACTGGAGATATCAAGGGAACATTTCATGCAAAGGTGGGCTCAGTAAAGGACAGAAATGGTATAGACTGAACAGAAGCATAAAGATTAAGAAGAGGTGGCAAGAATACACAGAAGAACTATACAAAGTAGTTCTTAATGACCGGGATAACTATGATGGTGAAGTCACTCACCTAGAGCCAGTCATCCTGGAGTGTGAAGTCAAGTGGGTCTAGGAAGCATTACTACAAACAAAGCTAGTGGACGTGATGGAATTTCCATTGAGCTACTTCAAACCCTAAAAATATGATGCTGTGAAAGTGCTGCACTCAATATGCCAGCAAATGTGAAAAACTCAGCAGTGGCCACAGGACAGGAAAAGTCAGTTTTCCTTTCAGTCCCAAAGAAGGACAGTGCCAAATGTTTTTCAAACTACCAGACAATTGCATTCATTTAGCATGCTACTCAGGTTATGCTCAAAATCCTTCAAGCAAGGCTTCAGCAGTACATGAACTGAGAACTTCCAGATGTACAAGCTAGGTTTAGAAAAGGCAGATATCAGAGATCAAATTGTCAACATTCATCGGATCACAAAGAAAGCAAGGGAATGCCAGAAAAGCATCTACTTCTGCTTCGTTGACTACACAAATTTTGACTGTGTGAATTACAACAAAATGTGGAAAATTCTTAAGGAGATGAGAATACCATACCATAATACTTGTCTCCTGAGAAATGTGTGTACAGGTCAAGTAGCAACAGTTAGAACTGGGCATGGAACAATGGGCTGGTTCAAAATTGGGAAAGGAGTAAGACAAGGGTGTATATTGTCACCCTGTTTATTTAACTTATATGCAGGCTACATTATGGGAAATGCTGAGATGAATAAATCACAAGCTGGATTCAAGATTACCAGGAGAGATATCAATAACCTCAGATATACAGATGATATCATTCTAATGGAAGAAAGTGAAGAAGAACTAAAAAGCCTCTTGATGAAGGTGAAAAAAGAAATTGAAAAAGCTGGCTTAAAGGTCAACATTCTAAAAACAGAGATCATGGCATCTGGTTCCATCACTTCATGGCAAATAGAAGGGGAGAAAGAGGAAGCAGTGACAGATTTTGTTTTCTTGGGCTCCAAAATCATTGTGGATGGTACTGCAACCATGAAATTAAGACACTTGATCCTTAGAAGGAAAGCTATGACAAACCTAAACGGTGTATTAAAAAGCAAATACATCACTTGGTAGACAAAGATCTATATAGTCAAAGCTGAAGTTTTTCCAGTAGTTATGTATGGATATGAGAGTTGGGCCATAAAGAAGGCTGAGAACTGAAGAACTGATGTTTTTGAATTGTGGTGCTGGAGAAGACTTTTGAGAGTCCCTTGGCCTATACGGACATCAAGCAACTCAATCCTAAAGGAAGTCAACCTTGACTATTCATTGTAAGTAATGATGTTGAAGCTGAAGCTCCAATACTCTGACCACCTTTTGTGATGAGTTAACTCATTGGAAAAGACCTTGATGCTGGGAAAGATTGAAGTCAAAAGGAGAAGAACTGGCAGAGGCTGAGATGGTTAGATAGAATCACCAGCTCAATGGACATGAATTTGAGCAAATTCTGGGATATAATGAAGGACATGGAAGCCTGGAGTGCTGCAGTCCATGAGGTCACAAAGAGTCAGACAGCACTTAGCAACTGAGCAACAACAACAAGGTTGTAACGATGGGTCTTAATCCAATCCTACTGGTATCCTTGGAAGAAGGATAGGACATACATACATGCAGAAAAAAAGGTAATTTGAACATACAGGGAGAAGATAGCCAGCTACAAGACAAAAAGAGAGGCTTCAGAAGAAACCAATCCTGCCAATTCCTGGATGTTAAACTTTTAGCCTCCAGAGTTGCAAGAAATTAGAAATCTGTTGTTTAAACCACCCAGTCTGTGATATTTAGTTGTGGCATATCAGACTAAAGCACATGCTAGTACCCCAGTGGCTGGAGGGTATGAAGCCATATATGCCCTCTGTTCAGATGACTCAGAAGCTTTCCTGGGTCAAGTCAGTTCTCTCTGAGCTGCTGTATTGGTGTTTGAGTTTTCCATGCCCAAAGTACAAATAAATATGGAACTGAGCCTTACATAATGACTTTGAACTTTCTGCTGATCTCAGGGAGTTGTGCCACCTGAATTCTTGGATTGCAGCCTGGTTTCTGCCTGTAGGCAGATGTTATCTGTTACAGCTCTGCATGGCTATGGTTCAGCCCTTGTTAATAGGTTTATTACTTTTGTCTCTCTATTGATGACAGGGAAACAATTAAAAAGAGGATATCATTATGTTATGCGAAAGGATTCATAGGGATCTGTGTATACTTGACCCCCATGGTGGTAGACTGTGAAACAGGCTTACTAGA
Organism: Aepyceros melampus; assembly: GCA_006408695.1. NCBI lineage: Eukaryota > Metazoa > Chordata > Mammalia > Artiodactyla > Bovidae > Aepyceros > Aepyceros melampus. The sequence continues at coordinate 375,821 of SJXQ01006588.1, forward strand.
AAACTTATGCTACTGATTCAAACCAAAGTCCCTATACTACCAAGGAGCTTCTGATCAGGACTAAGATGTTACTCAATAAATTTGGCATGAAGTGAAGCGCAGTGAAAGTCGCTCAGTTGTGTCTGACTCTTTGTGACCCCAGGAACTATACAGTCCATGGAAATTTGGCATAGCAAATGTGTTTGTAAACTTGCTCCAACTCTGAAAGTTGGAGAAGATATGACAAACTATTGCAGGTAAAATTCACCAAGTACCCTGGGCAGGCACCTAGGAGCATCCCTGATCTTGCCAAGGGATGCTTTCATAGGAAGCTGTGTGTGTGTGCTTAGTCACTCAGTCGTGTCTGACTCTTTGCAACCTTGTGGATTGTAGCTTGCCTGGCTCCTCTGTCCATGGGATTCTCTAGGCAAGTATACTGGATTGGGTTGCCATGTTATCCTCCAAGGGATCTTCCTTACCCAGGGATCAAACCTGTGCCTTCTGCATTGCAGGAAGATTCTTCACCTGCTGAGCCATCAGGGAAGCCCATAGGAACTTGAAGCAGGGTCAAAGGGACACAGTGTCAGGCAGATTCCATCCAGCAAAGAAGTCTTATCTCTCATGGCAGAAGGATTGAGGAGTGCACCTAGGAGCATCCCTGATCTTGCCAAGGGATGCTTTCATAGGAAGCTGTGTGTGTGTGCTTAGTCACTCAGTCGTGTCTGACTCTTTGCAACCTTGTGGATTGTAGCTTGCCTGGCTCCTCTGTCCATGGGATTCTCTAGGCAAGTATACTGGATTGGGTTGCCATGTTATCCTCCAAGGGATCTTCCTTACCCAGGGATCAAACCTGTGCCTTCTGCATTGCAGGAAGATTCTTCACCTGCTGAGCCATCAGGGAAGCCCATAGGAACTTGAAGCAGGGTCAAAGGGACACAGTGTCAGGCAGATTCCATCCAGCAAAGAAGTCTTATCTCTCATGGCAGAAGGATTGAGGAGAGATGATAAGGATTCAGAAAGCAGGGTTTGTGGATCTTCTAGGCTACTGGTGCCACAGGCTTCCTGGTTTGTTTCCAGGATACGTGGAACTTTAGTAGTTAGCAAATAAAATGGAAAAACAGAGGGGGTGTCAGAGAGCTGATCCAGTTGCAAACCACTAGTAGTGGTACTAGTCAAGCCAAGATACATAACTGGAAACTTTATGCCTGGCCTGTCATAACATTCTATACTCACAGGGAGAATAATAGCAATTCATAGCACAGGCAACTCAAGGAAACCTTGTGTAAAAATCATAAATTAATATAAACCTTTGGTGCGGCTAAAGAAAATGGTTACTGCTACTCAGGGTTAGAGATAATAGCAGTAGCAAAGCTACAAAAACAAACAGAGAAAAGCACTCAATAAGTGTCGTGTGTGGGTGCCTAGTTACTCAGCTGTGCCTTACTCTCTGCGACCCTTTGGACTATAACCTTTCAGGTTCCTCAGTCCATGGGATTCTCCAGGCAAGAATACTGGAGTAGATTGCCACGCCCTTCTCCAGGGGATCTTCCTGACCCAGGAATGGAACCCAGGTCTTCTGTGCCTCCTACATAAATAACTGCCAGCAACATATTACCCAAGCATGGTTTGAATACACACCCCATTTGTGGAAATATTTGGGAATGACATAGATTTTTTTGCAGTAACTATGGCCTTTCACCTTGTGAGGGTACTATTATCACCCAGGCCTCACAAACTAAAATATAGTTAGTGATCCACAGGCCAGAGAGTCCAGAATGTAGTAAAAGTTAAGACTACCATCCCAGTTAATATTGGCTCTGAAAGAATTCATTATTAGGTCTTCTGTGCCTCCTACATAAATAACTGCCAGCAACATATTACCCAAGCATGGTTTGAATACACACCCCATTTGTGGAAATATTTGGGAATGACATAGATTTTTTTTTCCCCCCTGCACACTGTCCCTGAAAGGAGCAGTAACTATGGCCTTTCACCTTGTGAGGGTACTATTATCACCCAGGCCTCACAAACTAAAATATAGTTAGTGATCCACAGGCCAGAGAGTCCAGAATGTAGTAAAAGTTAAGACTACCATCCCAGTTAATATTGGCTCTGAAAGAATTCATTATTTATGGCCCATTTAGGGCAAAGTAATCATAACTATACCACCTTAATAATTTTCTTCTTATAGCTCATTGGGCAGTATTCTTCTATAGGTTAATATATTTAAAGGACAATGTGCTAATTTTTTAGTATCAGAGATAAAGCTAATAGCTGGTTATTTTCCTCTAACAGAATTGACCTTTGAACACAGAAAATATCTCCAGATATTTTTCAAACTGAATCATTTTTCATTACTACCTCTCTGAACCCTGGGCCAAACAGGGAGAAAGTTGAGTTTCCTAGTCCTGTGAGCATAAAGTTTATATTTCTCAAGTCTCCAGCAATATGGTACATGTTAGTCATACCTAGATATGAAATTGTTCCACATCACCCAATCAGAGGAGGAAGTACAGTTATATGTTTTGATTAAAGCAGAGATAAAAACAAAAACTTGGACTAAAGTATGCATCCTATTATATCAGGACACATCATATGACATGGTTAGCTAGTCGTAGGCCTTATCATGTAAGGTATACTTTACAGGTTACACTTTCAGCATAATTTTCTAAATGTCTCAAGTTCTATCATCAAAACCCAATGACAATGACATTACCATAAAATGACAAAGATCTCTGAAAATGAGCTCCTCCAAAAAAATTTTTTTTGAATATAAATATTGTTTATTTCAGAACTCTGAAAATCAACCAAAGATTTGCAGCAATCCAGGCAAAATTTATTCAAGAAAATCTGTTGACTCTCAGTTAAGCACAGCAACTTTTGTGGCATTTTAACTTGCCCCACTCCCATTCCCTGTTCTCCAACTCTGTGGCAGCCTTGAAAATTAGCAATCCCAATGCTGGCTCAGAGGTTAAAGCGTCTGCCTCCAATACAGGAGACCCGGGTTCGATCCCTGGGTTGGAAAGATCCCCTGGAGAAGGAAATGGAAATCCACTCCAGTATTCTTGCCTGGAGAATCCCATGGACGGAGAAGCCTAGTAGATTACAGTCCACGGGGTCGCAAAGAGTCGGACAGACTGAGCGACTTCACCTCACCTCACCTCACCTCAATGCAGCCTGGTGGCCATTGGAGGGAGCAGAACAGGAATGCATTACTTTCAAAGCCTCATTACCAAAGAATTGTCACTATTTAACTTGCTGATAGTTCCTAGAAGATCCCGCTTACAAGATTGCCTGTACTGACCTAATTTGGAGCTCACTTGGAGCAAAAAATTCTTCACCTAGGGGATGTTTGTCAAAAGCAATTACAGGCAAGGGTCTTAACTTCATACTGCTTGACATAAAGTAAGGTAATGGCTGATGCAGACAATAGACCAATCAAAAAGATTAAAAGGAAAGCTGAGGAATGAGATGTCCATAACATTTCTGAAAAGTTGTGCTGTATTCTGAGAACCTAGGAGACCATACACAGGTGCACTTGCCCAGGTAAGACTTGGGAGAAGCTAAGCTGTCATATCTAGATAACTTTGAAGATCTACATACAGTGAAGGAAAATTCAGAAGAGTTAACTGCCTTATGGAGTGCTAAAAACAGGCCTGGATATAAACACAAAGCCACTCAGCAAAGACTGGGGGATTTGTTGGTTCCTGATATTTAAGGAAATATCTGTTCAATCATTATTCAAGCCAAAGTAAAGCTAACAGAGTAAAGATACAGTGATCACATACAATTAAAAACACTGGATTTACAGAATTAAGTCAGAAGTCCCTACTGATAAAAAGATACCAACAACAGCAGACTCTGTTGGGGAGAGGCTTTGACTCTGAAAGGGGAGAATCTGGTTTCTAGAGTTACCACACTGCATTATTTTTAAGTTTCCAGTTAACCACAACAACAACAAGAAGAAAAAAAGAGACATCCAGATAAACAACAACATGTTATCCATATACAGGGGGGAAAAAATCAATAAATAGATATGACTCTTAAGGATGCCCAGACATTGGGATATCAAAAAGAGAATATCGTTAAATATTATTAAAACACAAAAATTACATATAGACATACACACACACAAACCATATATATATATATATGTATGAATATATTTTTGAGTATATTATATATATATAATGTAGAAATTTTTAATTTGAAAGTATGATAGCTGAAGTAAAACATTCACTAGAGGGGCCCAAGAGCATGTTGTGTAAAAGAAAGAATTGATGAACTCGAATGTAGCCCATTTGAGATTATCCTGTCTGAAGAGTTGAAACAAAATATGATGAAGGAAATTTGCCAGAATCTCAGATATGTGTAAGAGCATATTTTCAGTTTTCAGTTACACAATGGGAGTCCCAGAAGGAGAGAAAGGAGGGAAAGGGGCAGAGCCTTTTGAAAGGATATTATGCCTCAGTAATTTGAGTATAAAAATTATACAGATTGTATACTTTAGTCACAGTGTGACAAAGTTAGAAATCAATAATAGACTAAAACTTGAGGACTTACAATATTTAGTATAAATTAAATATATCCTCCTAAATAGCCAATGACTTAAAGGAAAAAAATCACAAGAAAATTTGAAAATATTTTGAGAATAATGAAAATGAAAACAGGCAAAGCTTATTCTAAAACTCCACAAAACTTATGAGATGGAGTGAAACAAGATTTAGAAGGAAATTAACATCTGTAAATGTATATATCAAAACATCAAGTTTCCTCAAGAAAAGAAGCTGAATTTCCACCTTAAAAAGATTGAAATAGAAGAGCAAATAAATTCCAAACCAAGCAGAAAGAAGGAAACAATAAAAACAGAACAGGAAGAATGGCATTGAAACATGTCTAATATCATATATGAAAAGAATCGCCAGTCCAGATTCGATGAATGATACTAGATGCCTGGGGCTGGTGCACTGAGACGACCCAGAGGGATGGTACAGGGAGGGAGGGGGGTTCAGGATGGGGAACACGTGTATACCTGTGGCAGATTCATGTTGATGTGTGGCAAAACCAATACAATATTGTAAAGTAATTAACCTCCAATTAAAAGAAATAATTTTTTAAAAAAGAAATAAATGAAATAGAAAATAAAAAATAGAGAAAAATGTCCTTTTCTTTAATTTTTATTTTATATTGAAGTATATTTGATTAATAATGTTTTGTTAGTTTCAGGTGTACAACAAAGTGATTCAGTTATAATATGCATGTATCTATTCCTTTTCAAATTATTTTCCCATTTCAGTTATTACAAAGTATGAATCAGAGTTCCTTGTGCTATACATAGGTCTATGTTGGTTATCTCTTTTAAATATAGCAATGTGTACATGTTAGTCCCTTAGACAAAGACAGATATAAATGATATCACTTATATGTGCTCTCTAAAAGAAATGATACAAATGAACTTATTTACAAAATAGAAACAGACTCACAAATTTAGAGAATTTTTTTTTTTAAAGGAAAGTGTCCCTTTGAATGAATGAATTGATGGACAAACTTTAGCTAGGCTGACTGGAAAAAGGAAAAAGTGAAGAGTTATCACTTATGATGATGAGAAGTGAAAGAGGGACATTATAACTGACCGTAAAGGGAAAAAAATGAATTATAAAGAAATAGTAGTTAACCTGGATATCATAAGTAAATTTCTAGAGAGACACAAACTACCAAAACGGATTCAAGAAGACATGTAAAATCCAAGTAGCTATAACTAATAGAATACTGGGCAGCAAAAAAAAAAAAAAAAAGCTTCCAACATTGAAGAGGCCTGGACTGAATGCATTCTCTGGAATTCTACCAATTGGTCTTAAAATATTTAAAAAAAAAAAAGAGCAGGGAACTTGTCATAAGTTATTCTAGGAGGCTGATTTTGTCTTAATACCAAAACCAGAAAAGACTTTATTTTTACTTATAATAGCATTGAGGATTGAATCTCTGGCCTACCTCATATAAGAATTAACTCAAAATTGATTGAAGACATAAATGTAAGGGGTAAAACAATAAATTTTTTAGAAGGGAAAATAAGTATAAATATTTGTGAGTTTATATTAGGCAACATTTTCTTAAATATGACATCAAAGCACAGGCAATCAAGAATAAAATATAAATTGGACATCTTCAAATTAAAAAAAAAAATGTGCCTCACAAGACATTCTCAAGAAAGTGAAAAGATGACACACAGAGAAAGATAAAATATTTGCAAATCATGTATTTGATAAGGTTCTAAATTCAGAATATAAAAAATCTCATAACTCAATGATAAAGAGAAAACTAGATTTCAAATAGACAAAGATTTGATTAGATATTTTCCCAAAGATTTTATACAATGGCCATGAGCACATGCTCAACATTATTAGTCACTAGGTAAATTAAAATAAAAACCAAAATGAGGTATTTTATACCTGCTAGAATAGCCAAAATCAGAAATGGAAAATAGGAAGTCTTGAGGAGGGTATGGAGAAGTTGGTTCTGAGAAACTGATGGTAGGAATGTAAATTATTGCAGCAGCTCTGAAAAGCAGTTTGGCAGTTCCTCAAAGGCTAACAACTAAATAACCACGTGACTTAGCAATTTCACACTCAAATATGAATCCAAGATAAATTAACATATATTTGCACAAAAAACTTGTATACAATGTTCAAAGCAGTATTATTCATAATAATCAAATATGGAAACTACCCAAAAAGGATGAATGGATAAATGATATATGCTATATATATATAATGGCATATTACTCATTCATAAAAAGGAGTGAAATATAGATATGCTACAACATGGGTGAACCTTGAAAATACATTGCTAAAATAAAGAAACCAGGCATAAAGGCTACATATTGTATGTTGTCATTTATATTGAATGTCCAGAACAGGAAAATCCATAGGGACAGAAAGTAGTTTACTGGTGTCCGGGGGCCAGAGGAAGGCAGAAATGGAGAGTGACAGATAATAGGTATGAGGTTTCTTTTTGAGGGTAATGAAAATACTCTGGGTAGTGGTGATGACTGCACAACTTGGACTGTACTATTGGGCTTCAAAAACAATGCAGATGGTGACTGCAGCCATGAAATTAAAAGACGCTTACTCCTTGAAAGAAAAGTTATCACCAACTTAGATAGTATATTGAAAAGCAGAGACATTACTTCTCCAACAAAGGTCCATCTAGTCAAGGCTATATTTTTTCCAGTGGTCATGTATGGATGTAAGTGTTGGACTGTGAAGAAAGCTGAGCACTGAAGAATTGATGCTTTTGACTGTGGTGTTGGAGAAGACGCTTGAGAGTCCCTTGGACTGCAAGGAGATCCAACCAGTCCATTCTAAAGGAGATCAGCCCTGGGATTTCTTTGGAGGGAATGATGCTAAAGCTGAAGCTCCATTACTTTGGCCACCTCATGTGAAGAGTTGACTCATTGGAAAAGACTCTGATGCTGGGAGGGATTGGAGGCAGGAGGAGAAGGGACGACCCAGGATGAGATGGCTGGATGGCATCGCTGACTCGATGGACGTGAATCTAGGTGAACTCCGGGAGTTGGTGATGGACAGGGAGGCCTGGCGTGCTGCGATTCATTGGGTTGTAAAGAGTCAGACACGACAGTGAGCTGAACTGAACTGATAGACCTCTGAATGGTTTAAAGGGTGAATTTTATGATAGGCTAATATAAATTTCAATTAAAATATCTACACACAATGTTTTAAGAGGGCAAAGCAACAAAATAATGGGAACTTTCCCCCCATATTTCCAAAAAATAATTTTTAAAAGATGTAGCTATAAACCCAATGAATTAATTGCATGGTATATGAATTATATCTTCATAAAGCTGTTTTTTAAAAGTATAAATACGTGAAAGTAAAGAAAACCGAAACGATGTGGATGGATAAGATTTGTGAACAGATTTTTGAAGATTAGACAGCTGTCAAAAGAAGGCAACTGAGTTAATAGTGTAAAAAAAAAGCTGAAACCTAAGGGCTTGCAGAAGGCAATGTAAAGAGAAGAAAACTAATCCATACTATGAAATCTAGGAAATGATCAAGAATAGGGACATCTAGTTACCCTAGAAGGGATAGGTGAACTGTGGCACTGAAAATAAGATAATTGATCAGACTTCTCTATGAAGGACCAGTCAAAATTTCAAGTTCCTTTTTACACCCTAGCAGAGACCATCTTTAATCCTTTGCAGAAACTGAACTGAAAGTCTCCAGAGATAACACACGCAGAGAGTGTGCGTGAGGGGCTGCATGAAAAAACAGGGAGATACCCAGAAATTCTATACAATGTGGTGACAGCAACCCAGCCCTTGATTAGCTCCCAGACTGAAGGAACACTTGCTAACTGTCATCAGGGAAAAGATTAGAGAGCTTTCCCCTGGAATACCTTCGGGTAAAAGAAAGAATACTTACTGTTTGTTATTTATGTTTAGGTATCTCACTGTGAGAGTTAATTTGATGTGTCAAATTTGCTAGGCCATAGCTGGTCAAACATTTTCATTATTCCGATATGTCTCTCAGGATGTTTTGGATGAAACTAATGTCAAAGAATGTTCAAACTACTGCACAATTGCACTCATCTCACACACTAGTAAAGTAATGCTCAAAATTCTTCCAGCCAGGCTTCAGGTGTACATGAACCGTGAACTTCCAGATGTTCAAGCTGGTTTTAGAAAAGGCAGAGGAACCAGAGATCAAATTGCCAACATCCGCTGGATCATCAAAAAAGCAAGAGAGTTCCAGAAAAAACATTTGTTTCTTCTTTATTGACTATGCCAAAGCCTTTGACCGTGTGGATCACAATAAACTGTGGAAAATTCTGAAAGAGATGGGAATACCAGACCACCTGACCTGCCCCTTGGGAAACCTATATGCAGGTCAGGAAGCAACAGTTAGAACTGGACATGGAACAACAGACTGGTTCCAAATAGGAAAAGGAGTACATCAAGGCTGTATATTGTCACCCTGCTTATTTAACTTCTATGCAGAGTACATAATGAGAAACACTGGGCTGGAATAAGTACAAGCTGGAATCCAGATTGCTGGGAAAAATATCAATAACCTCAGATGTGCAGATGACATCACCCTTATGGCAGAAAGTGAAGAGGAACTAAAAAGCCTCTTGATGAAAGTGAAAGAGGAGAGTGAAAAAGTTGGCTTAAAGCTCAACATTCAGAAAACAAAGATCATGGCATCTGGTCCCATCACTTCATGGGAAATAGATGGGGAAACAGTGGAAACAGTGTCAGACTTTATTTTGGAGGGACTCCAAAATCCCTGCAGATGGTGATTGCAGCCATGAAATTAAAATAGCTTATGCCTTGGAAGGAAAGTTACGACCATCCTAGATAGCATATTCCAAAGCAGAGACATTACTTTGCCAAGAAAGGTCCATCTAGTCAACGCTATGGTTTTTCAGTAGTCATGTATGGATGTGAAAGTTGGACTGTGAAGAAAACTGAGCACCGAAGAACTGATGCTTTTGAACTGTGGTGTTGGAGAAGACTCTTCAGAATTCCTTGGACTGCAAGGAGATTCAACCAGTCCATTCTAAAGGAGATCAGTCCTGGATGTTCTTTGGAAGGAATGATGCTAAAGCTGAAACTCCAGTACTTTGGCCACCTCATGTGAAGAGTTGACTTATTGGAAAATACCCTGATGCTGGGAGGGATTGGGGGCAGGAGAAGGGGACGACAGAGGATTAGATGGCTGGAGGGCATTACCGACTCGATGGACGTGAGTTTGAGTGAACTCCGGGAGTTGGTGATGGACAGGGAGGCCTGGCATGCTGCATTTCATGGGGTCGCAAAGAGTCGGACATGACTGAGCAACTGACCTGAACTGAACATTTCATTTGGTGGACTAATTTAAAAGCAGTTTTTCCACCATAATGTGGATGAGCCTCATACAATGAGTTAAAGCCTTGAATAGAACAAAAGACTGACCTTCCTATGGGCAAGAGGAAATTGTCAGCAAAGACCCTTAGATTTGAATTACAGCACTCCTCTTCTCTGGATCTCCAGCCTCCCAGGCCATCCTGCAGATTTTGAACTTCCCAGCCTTCATAATCTCTTGAACCAATTCCGTAAAATAAATCTATCTCTGTTTCTAATTATATATAATATGTATGTGTGTGTGTGTAAGCTATATATATAGCATAAATCTATACTATATATATATATATATATAGCCTCATACAATGAGTTAAAGCCTTGAATAGAACAAAAGACTGACCTTCCTATGGGCAAGAGGAAATTGTCAGCAAAGACCCTTAGATTTGAATTACAGTACTCCTCTTCTCTGGATCTCCAGCCTCCCAGGCCATCCTGCAGATTTTGGACTTCCCAGCCTTCATAATCTCTTGAGCCAATTCCGTAAAATAAATCTATCTCTGTTTCTAATTATATATAATATGTATGTGTGTGTGTGTAAGCTATATATATAGCATAAATCTATACTATATATATATATATACACACATATACATATGCTGATTCTCTCTAGAGTACTCTGACAATACTCCTCTGAAGTAAAGCCCAGATCATCATCCTATCCATTATGATGAGGTCCATCATTCTCAGACATAAACAACATAGAATTTCAATCTTAATAACACTTCAAGGCCCAAATACTTACATCTGAGGAAAATCTGAGATCAAATAAAAGAGATCAAAGGGATTTCAGAAGAGAAAATAACAATGCAAGAGTAAAATTTTTCCAAATTAGAATTAACCCTCATAGCAATGAAATAATGCAGTTTATCCATTATAGAAGGAGAAAAATAAAAAGAGGTAGATAATAAGTAAAATTTCTTAAATTTACAATATGGTTATTAAAATTTAAAAATCTGATAAGTTCTATGAAGCTATTGTTGAGGAAAATCTTCAAAAAATACATCATAAGGAAAGCTGGGAAATAGGAAATCAAATGAGTTTTAAACAGATTTTCAGACATGACAATTTTTCTTGCAAATGAGCATGACAGTCATAAAAATATAATGAATTTTTCTGGATATACATAAATTAGTTGAAAGTATCAAAACATATTTGGCATGATAAACATAAATTCAGTATCAAGGTTAACAGGGAAGAGAGGGAAGGAAGTTAATTGTGTCATAAATCCATAAATGCTGCTCTGAAGCAAAAGTAACCATCTGTTGCTTTGTTTCATTGTTTTTTTAAACAGAGGAGCTACATAATTGTTCATATTATCCTCTATACCTCTAGGTATACTAGGGTTGTTTTTTTTTTTTTTTTGAAAAATGGGTAAGTAGATGAAGAAGTTGATATTTGACAGATTCCTGTCAATGTATGGCAAAACCAATACAATATTGTAAAGTAATTAGCCTCTAATTAAAATAAATGAATTTATATTAAAAAAAGAAATCAATATTTGTATCAAAACAATCTGAAAAGTAAGGAGATGGAAGGACAGAGTGGGATGAGATTGAAGTGGATTGAAGGGGAGAAGGAGCTCATGAAATATTACGATCAGTGAGAAAGCAGGTGAACATTTCAGAACAGGAAGAACACAATGTGGGAGTCAATAGGAAATGGCTCCAAGGTCTCAGGTGTTGGAGTGAGACTTACGAAGATGCAAACTAGTTTCCCCCCAACAATGCCTTCGGTGATTGAAGAATCAGGGACCTGAGCTCTTCTCATGGCTCTGCCCTTCTGTAGGGAGGTGAGTGGGCTTACCCGATGGCTCTGCAGGTAAAGAATCCATCTGCAATACAGGAGACAGAAGAGAAAAAGAGAAGCAGGTTCAATCCCTGGGTCAGGAAGATCCCCTGGGGAGGAAATGGCAACCCACTCCAGTATTCTTGCCTGAAAAAGCCCATGGACAGAGGAGTGTGGTGGGCTACAGCCCAAAGGATCACAAAGAGTTAGACATGACTGAGAGGCTAAGCACACGTGCAGGGAGGTTGGCATGAGTCAGTATCTGCCCTGAGACAATTTCTTCATCTGTAAAAGACTAGAACTACGTACATTAGTCCAGTCACATTTTCATGAAAAGCTTTGCGGTTTCTACTTCTATAGTGCATAGAATTACTCTTGTTTTCTAGTTGTAATATTTTATTCTTAAAAATAAAATAGAAAAAGTCTCCCCCTACTGAAGCTACTATGGCATTTTACGTTTCATGTATCTAGGATCAACATTTTTGGTCCTTTTTTTTTTTTTTTCCTTTAATATTCTGGTCTCTATTAATTTTCAAACATTTCCTTTAATTAGATTTTTCACACTAAACACAATCAATTTTCCTATTCTTTTGCTAAATGTTATTTTCCAGTGAATTTCATTCATTAATAAGGGAATTTCCAGGAATGTCTGAGAAAAAATAATGTAAGAAACAGAGTCAAAATATGATGCTACTAATTATCACTGCTGAAATTTACTCAGATTCTCTAATCTGTAGCTAAAAAAGAACCATACACACTTGTTATATTTATATAAGATGTTTCCCATTTCAAAGGTAAAATAAGAATCAGAAAATAAAAGTCCTAATAATATATTTGATTCAAACAAAAAGCAAAATCACTTAAAGACCAAATAACTTCAACAAAGTTAGAAGAAATGTCTTTTACAACTGAGGTATTATTCAGGACTAGACCATTTTACTTGGGAAAGCCAACTTGGGTAATGTAATAGAGAGTCTTGACAGAATTTCCCCAAAGTTTCATTTCAATAACTGCTTTACATTAAATATTTACCAAATCAACTGCATTTTTCCAGTAATATTCTTTTACTAGTATATGTATATATGTGTGTGTGTGTGTGTGTGTGTGTACATATATATGTGTATGGGTATGTGTGTATGTAATATACAAAAGTATTTAAATATATGTATGCCTGCCTGCTAAATTGCTTCAGTTGTGTCCAACTCTTCGTGATCCTATGGACTGTAGCCTGCCAGGCTCCTCTATCCATGTGATTCTCCATGCCCTGCTCCAGGGGATCTTCCTGACCCTGGGATCGAACCCATGTCTCCCTCAATGCAGGCAGATGCTTTACTGCTAAGCCACTGGGGAAGCCCCATATTTAATATTTAATTTAGCTGTGTTAAATGCCAGTATCTTTATCTATTGAGCTTTTTGTAGAGTTCTGTTTAGTGTTTTCACATCTCCAGTGTTAGGCACTTTGGAAATCAAGAGCAAAGAAGTGAAAAAAGAGGAAATATAAACTAATAAGATGAAAGGACTCATCCTTGTGAAAGGATTAATGAAGCCTTTGAATAGAAGCTAAACCCCAATTAAATAAATAAAAATAAGTAAAAGTAAAAAGTCCAAAACTCTATATAAACATGTTTTTTTACCTTCCTTTGTTTTGGTAATCATGATAAAAGGATATGAGTCTAATATATCAAATCCTTCAGATCATATCCTTGTAGTGCAACCCCTCCTGACTTCCTCCTCTGTCTCTTTAAACATCTGTCCATTAGCAACAGTAAGCACCGCACTGAAAAAAACTGAATTATTGGGTAAATGAATTGAAGAGAAGCATAACTGTAAGTGGATGTAAAATGAGCAAAGTGGTAAATTGTTAAAAAAAGAAAAATAAAAATAGTCTCTACTGCTGAATATCACATCAACTCAGCCTTCAGGAATACTGACCAGCAAACAATTCTTGGAGAAACAGACAGTGTGATCATTCAGGACACTCAGTTAGGTGGCCTAATGCCAATCTTTGTTATATTCTAGGATGTCTGATCTTTTGGATGAAACAAAGGACCAGGAATCTCAGGGCAGTGACAATCCTTGGGAGGATTGTAACAAAGATTATTTGTTTCAGAACAGAACCCACCGATAGCCTGGTAATACAAGGGAGAGAATCAGCCAAGTTAACTAGAGCTGCTCTTATCCAGTACAGCAGCAACTAGCTAAAGGTGAATTTGAATGTTTCAGTAGCTCTTGCCACATTTAAGTACTCAATGACTGATGTACCATTCCACACAGACATGGAACATTCACACCATCTCCAAGAATAGGCAGTATTGGCATCACCCAGAAGTTTTCAGAAATGCAGGAACTTGGGGCCTAGTACATCTTCATGTGATCTGTGTGCACATTAAATTATGAAGAATATTGGTCATCATTCCAAGGAGCTCATTCCGGGGCTCTAGTCATTAAAAGCTAAATAAAATACACGTCAGAAAGCTGAGACAGAATAGCTCAGTAGATGATTATTCAAGAACTATCTCAAGTCATCCAAATATCCTTGGCTGTGTAATCTCTTTTTGTGGAGATAAGATGACTAAAATTATATTCTGGTTAAAATTGGGTAGATGATAACAAATATACTGACAAATGAATAGGAATAACAAATTCCAATAGTACTTACTATGTGTCTGACACTTTGCTGGGTATATTAGGTGTTTTCTAAATTATTCCACATAAGTGATCTTGAAATGGTTTGAGTGATGATATAATTTAGCCTCACCAAGTATAAAAATTATGCCCAGGATCACATAGATAATAAATAACAGAGCCAAATTTGAAGAAAATGAAAAGAAAAGATTTTTCCCCTTAATCAACAAAAATTAAGAAATATGTGCTGTTATTTATGTTTCAAGTCTTGAAATTTTAACCATAATTACTACTGTGGCAGCAATTATCAATAAATAAATCTTATCTGAGATTCAACTAAGAGAATATGACTAAGAAAGATTTTTGCCCAGACTCAGCAGTGGTGAAAAGAAATATTTATAATTTCCTTAAAAGCTTTTAGTCTTTTGGAAAGGCTGTAATCTGCATTAGCAGAGGTTGTACCCTTGACGTGACATTCAGTTTTATCCTCTATGAATTTGGAAAACTGAACTTCAGTTTCTTTTTGCCTCACTTAGTTGAAGGACATTTTTCTGCATGCAATATTAACTGTTAACTCCTACTGTTGCTTCCCCAGAATTAGACAGCACTATGATCTCTCATTAGCTATGAGAGCAAGCTGCAAAGTTCTTAGTAATGCAGGCGAAATTGAATGTTCTACTGGTAAGCATAGAATTTCATTTTGCAATGAAGCTATCATATCAAGGCAACAGTTAAGAAAACAGGATTTGAATAATTTTTATACTGACTAGCACAAGCAGCTGCTTGTTCACTAGATTTATTGCCACAGGCTGCCCATACACAAGTTAAAGTATATGAATTCTTTAAACCATACCCAAAATTGCAAAAGCAGCAGATAAAACTGGTATTTAACAAATGAATTTTTCATTTTAAGCTGACAATGCAAGCAATTCTTTCCTTAGTTTAGATTTTAAAGAAAAATAGAAGCCTATAAGTGAAAAGAAAATTTAAAGAAGATTAGCCAAAAGCAACTATTCTCCAATAAAATTAATAAAAATGAATGAAAAAAATGTTAGCCAAAGGAATTCTCATTAAGTATATAGAATAGTTCCATGTATAGCCCTTTGATATCAACTATTTATTACTTATTTACCAATTTGCCCTATCTTAAAAATTTTAACACATTTCCTATATTGTGAGTTAGCTTATGTATTTACACATACTACAAATATCTATTTAATATTTAAATACAAATGGATGATTTTATATCAAAATGATTTGATAAAAGAGCACATATACTTTCACATTTTGTTCAGTTCAGTCACTCAGTTGTGTCTGACTCTTTGTGGCCCCAGGGACTGCAGTACACCAGGCTTCCTTGTCCATCACCAACTCCCAGAGCTTGCTCAAACTCACATCAGTCGAGTTGGTTATGCCATCCAATCATCTCATCCACTGTCATGCCCTTCTCCTCCTGCCTTCAATCTTTCCCAGCATCAGAGTCTTTTCCAAGGAGTCAGTTATTTGCATCAGCTGGCCAAAGTATTGGAGTTTCAGCCTCAGCATCAGTCTTTCCAGTGAGTGTTCAGGAGCGATTTCCTTTATTTTTTTTTTAATTTCAAATCATTTATTTTATTTTTAATATAAATTTATTTATTTTAATTGGAGGCTAATTACTTTACAATATTGCTTTGGTTTTGCCATACATCAACATGAAACCACGACGAGTGTACACATGTTCCACATCCTGAACCCCCCTCCCACTTCTCTCCCCATACCATTCCCTCTGGGTCATCCCAGTGCACCAGCCTTGAGCATCTTGTATCATGCATCGAACCTAAACTGGCAATTCTTTTCATATATGATATTATACATGTTTCAGTGCCATTCTCCCAAATCATCCCACCCTCACCCTCTCCCACAGAGTCCATAAGACTGTTCAATACATCTGTGTCTCTTTTGCTGTCTCAAATACAGGGTTGTTGTTACCATCTGTCTAAATTCTATATATATGCATTAGTATACTGTATTGGTGTTTTTCTTTCTGGCTTACTTCACTCTGTGTAATAGGCTGCAGTTTCATCCACCTCTTTAGAACTGATTCAAATGTATTTTTTAATGGCTGAATAATACTCCATTGTGTATATGTACCACAGCTTTCTTATCCATTCGTCTGCTGATGGATATCTAGGTTGCTTCCATGTCCTGGCTATTATAAATGGTGCCACAATGAACATTGGGGTACACGTGTCTCTTTCAATTCTGGTTTCCTTGGTGTGTATGCCCAGCAGTAGATTGCTGGGTCATATGGAAGTTCTATTTCCAGCTTTTTAAGGAATCTCCACACTGTTCTCCATAGTGGCTGAATAGTCATCAAGACAGTATGGTACTGGCACAAAGACAGAAATATAGATCAATGGAATGAAATAGAAAGCCCCAAGATAAATCCACGCACCTATGGACACCTTATCGTTGACAAAGAAGGCAAGAATATACAATGGAGAAAAGACAATCTCTTTAACAAGTGGTGCTGGGAAAACTGGTCAACTACTTGTAAAGAATGAAGCTAGAACACTTTCTAACATCATTCATAAAAATAAACTCAAAATGGATTAAAGATCTAAATGTAAGACTTGAAATTATAAAACTCCTAGAGGAGAACATAGGCAAAACACTTCCGACATAAATCACAGTAGGCTCCTCTATGACCCACCT
>SJXQ01006589.1:10913-89273 GCA_006408695.1 Aepyceros melampus
CTCTTCTTAATATCTTCTGCTTCTGTTAGGTCCAGACCATTTCTGTCCTTTATCGAGCCCATCTTTGCATGAAATGTTCCCTTGGTATTTCTAATTTTCTTGAATAGATCTCTAGTCTTTCCCATTCTGTTCTTTTCCTCTATTTCTTTGCATTGATCACTGAAGAAGGCTTTCTTATCTCTTCTTGCTATTCTTTGGAACTCTGCATTCAGATGCTTATATCTTTCCTTTTCTCCTTTGCCTTTCGCCTCTCTTCTTTTCACAGCTATTTGTAAGGCCTCCCCAGACAGCCATTTTGCTTTTTTGCATTTCTGTGCCATGGGGATGGTCTTGATCCCTGTCTCCTGTACAATGTCACGAACCTCATTCCATAGTTCATCAGGCACTCTATCTATCAGATCTAGACCCATCTTAATATACCTAATATTACTATACTCATCTTTTACTGAATGCCTCCCCCATTTTTTTAAAGAAGTTGTATAATATAATAATTAAACTTGCAGGATATAGAAATAATCTGTCTAGGTTCAAATCCTAGCTCATTTAGTAGCTGAGTGACTTTTCAAAACTTAGTTTGTCTCAATTCCATCATCTGGTTATATTTTAGGAATTTTAGGATTAAATGAGATAATGTATGTAAAGCTCTTAGTATAGTATCTGATACTGTTATTAATAGTAATTGAGTATATTCATTATACTTTTTACACATTAGTCTTTGGTGGTAAAACATATTTTAAATGTATTCAAGTATTGCTCTTAAGACTGTTTTAAGAAAAACATTTTTTATCATCTGTATTCCATGTTCAAGAAGAGAAGAAGAAACGATTTTAGAAATTATATGAGAAAGTATGTTGAATTGTACAATTTAAATTGTAAGGGACCTTTGTGCAACTTCTCATTTTACAGTGAAAGAAGCCAAGACTCAAAGAGATTAAATGACTTGTCCAAAATCACATATCTAATTAATGGCAAGGCTAGAAATAGATTCCATATCTCTTGATTCCCAAGCAATACCATTTCTATAAAATGAAATTGACTTTTAGTTATCAGTGGAGAATTGAAAATCAAACCTATAATATATGAACTCTTTCAACTTTCCATCCCACATCTATATATTTTTCTGTTTCTGTACTCATCCTTAACTGTTTTAAAAAAAGAATTTTCTTTTCTTCTATTTAAGGTTTATCCTTTCATCTATAATCTTAAATTTTCCCGTTCTGCGCCCCCTGGAACTTTTGGAGACTAGCTGTCTCTCTTCTTTTGCCCTTATTTTCAATATCTTCTCCCTAAGGTCTCTTTCTTTCCAACATACAAATATGCTCAAGTCTCTTCCTTCTTTAGCTGCCAGTCCCCATCAAGCCAGGGCTCTCAGGTAGTAAAGAATCTGCCTGCCAAGCAGGAGAATTGGGTTCAGTCAGGAAGATCCCCTGGAAAAGGAAATAACAGGCAACCCACTCCAGTATTCTTGCCTAGGAAATCACATGGACAAAGGAGCCTGGTGGGTGACAGTCCATGGAGCTGCAAAAGAATTGGACATGACTTAGCAACTAAACACCAGGCTTCCCTGGTGGCTTGGATGGTAAAAGCATCTGCCTACAATGTGGGAGACCCGGCTTCGATCCCTGGGTCGGGGAGATCCCTGGAGAAGGAAATGGCAACCCACTCCAGTATTCTTGCCTGGAGAATTCCATGGACAGAGGAGCCTGATAGGCTACAAGTCCATGGGGTCGCAAAGAGTCGGACACGACTGAGCGACTTCACTTCACTTCACTTCACTTAGCAACTAAACAGCAACAGCCCATCTAGCCAGATGGTCCTCTTCTCTATATTTCCATTGTACTTTGTACCTACTTCTCTTTGTAGAACATAGATATGTATGTGTTATCAAGGTACAAAAGTAGAATAATGTGAACTGGAGTTGGAGGTAGAGTGAAAGGATAGAGAAAGTTTTGGATAGTGTAGAGGTTATTTAAAGTGAAGAAAAATTTTACTGGAGTGAGCTTATAAGAGTATAAGGGGATTCTTTCAGGCATTATTAAAATTTAATTACATAAAGTTTCAATTAAATAAATTATATTAAAAACTAAGACTGTAAATATTAAAAACTAACCATTTCCTCATTATTCTACTACATTTTACTATTATCTCTCGGAGAAGGCAGTGGCAACCCACTCTAGTACTCTTGCCTGGAAAACCCCATGGACGGAGGAGACTGATAGGCTGCAGTCCATGGGGTCGCTAAGAGTTGGACACGAGTGAGTGACTTCACTTTCACGTTTTACTTTCATGCACTGGAGAAGGAAATGGCAACCCTCTCCAGTATTCTTTCCTGGAGAATCCCAGGGACAGAGGAGCCTAGTGGGCTGCCATCTATGGGGTTGCACAGAGCAGACACGACTAAAGCGACTTAGCAGCAGCAGCAGTATTCCTGGTGGCTCAGTGGGTAAAGTCTGCCTGCAGTGCAGGAGGACCGTGTTCGATCCCTGGCTTGGCAAGATCCCCTGCAGAAGAAAATGGCAACCCACTCCAGTATTATTGCCTGGAGAATTCCCTGGACAGAGGAACATGGTGGGCTACAGTCCATGGGGTCACAAAGAGTCAGACACGACTAAGTGACTAACACTAACACATGAGATTTACATCTATATTTGTATCTATACGATGGAAATACTTCATAAAGAGGTGCTATTGTGCATTTCTTCCCAACTTTGCATTCAGTTGTGTCACACTTCTAGCTTGAAATCAGTCACAGTGGGAATCTTTACATCATAGAAGTCAGCAAACAATACAAATCATGGCTTGACTTATTGTTTATACTTAAGAAAGTGATGGAGAAAATGTTAAAAGTGCAGGTTATAAAAGTGCAGGTCAGTGTCATGTCTGTAGCCCTTACATTGTGGATAGCATGGAAAATTGAAAGAATATTCTTCTAGCATTGGAAAATTATTACCTAATTCAGCAAAGAAGTTGTTTAAGTCTTTGGTTGAATGAATGAAGTTCCAACATGTCTTTGTTGTTTTACTTTTATTAAAGAAAGAAAGTGAAACTGCTCAGTCATGTCCAACACTTTGCAACCCCATGGACTGTAGCCTACCAGGCTTCTCCATCCATGGGATTTTCCAGGCAAGAATACTGGAGTGGGTTGCCATTTCCTTTTCCAACTTTTATTAAAGTCAACAAAATATCAACCAACGTGTGAATTGACAAATGAATATGAGAATTATACTTATCAATTGCAACCACATTGTTGATACAGAACAAGAGTTTGGCAAAATTCAATGAAAACATTCAGTGATAATCAGTTAGATGTGTGGAATTTACAACTGAGCATGCTATGTATTTTATCATGTGTAAATTGTGTGCTACACATCCTTTGAATTCAGTTCAGTCGCTCAGTCGTGTCCGACTCTTGCGACCCCATGAATTGCAGCATATCAGGCCTCCCTGTCCATCACCAACTCCTGGAGTCCACACAAACCCATGTCCATTGAGTCAGTGATGCCATCTAACCATCTCATCCACTGTTGTCCCCTTCTCCTCCTGCCCTCAATCTTTCCCAGCATCAGGGTCTTTTGAAATGAGTCAGCTCTCCGCATCAGGTGGCCAAAGTATTGGAGTTTCAGCTTCAACATCATTCCCTCCAATGAACACTCAGGACTGACTCCTTTAGGATGGACTGGTTGGATCTCCATGCAGTCCAAGGGACTCTCAAGAGTCTTCTCCAACATCACGGTTCAAAAGCATCAATTCTTCAGTGATCAGCTTTCTTTACAGTCCAACTCTCATATCCATACATGACCACTGGAAAAACCATAGCCTTGACTAGATGGATCTTTGTTGGCAAAGTAATGTCTCTGCTTTTCAATATGCTATCTAGGTTGGTCATAACTATCCTTCCAAAGAGCAAGTGTCTTTTAATTTCATGGCTGCAATCACACATCCTTTACATATAATAAATATATACAATACATATATATACACAAGATTTTTTGGAGAAACAAATTATCACTATTTATTAACACACTGCTATGGAAAACTGCACAGGTAAAGACATTGAGTTTCCATAATAATCATATGTGTTAGGTACTATTATTATCCCTGTTCTGCAGAAGAGAAAACTAGGCTCAGAGTTTAAATTACTTGTGTAATATCATCCAACCAGTAAATGAGAGAGGTGGAATTTTCACCTGGGTAGTCTGACTCTAACCCAGTCTACATACAATGGGTAGTCTGGCTCTAAACTCAGGTTATATACAGTGGATAACACTGAGGATGTTTTAGCAGCAGAAAAATAAAGATATATTTTCATAGCAATACTCAAAATTGACTACTTGTAAGGAAAGGAGATAGGATAGGAAGCCCATTTTAGAAGCTATTACAATCCAATCTTGGAATAAGATTATTCTTATGCAGGAATTAAGAAGGAAAATTATTTTTTCTAGAAAAATACCTTGAAAATTAAATTTAGTGTAGCAATCAATCACTACATGTAATGTAGTAAATAAAACTGGTTGACTACAATACTCAATAATGCTTGACCCCAGTGCTTTAGAAAACTACTGCTCAAGACCTCTGTTTAGTATTAATAGTTGAAAAATGTGTTTCATATGTCAATAGATAATGATGCTTATGGTTTTAAAAGTACCTATACTTACTTATTGGAGAAGGCAGTGGCAACCTACTCCAGTACTCTTGCCTGGAAAATCCCATGGACGGAGGAGCCTGGTAGGCTGCAATCCATGGAGTCGCACAAAGTCGGATATGACTGAAGTGACTTAGCAGCAGCAGCATACTTACTTATACAAACACATGACAGATTTTTCTTGATGGACCTATTCTACAACTTTAAGTGAAAAAGCTCCTCAAACAATTCTGTTCAACAGAAATCTTAATGCATCTGGAAACTAGAATTTGACAGATGTGATTAAAAGTAATTTTTCATTTTCAGAAGTTTTGAAAGTGAACTTTGAATTTGGAAATGAAGTTTGGGATGACTTTGATGATGAAAATTTAGTAGAAATTACTAGCTTTTCAGCTGAAACTGAGAAGACAAAAACATCAGGTAAATAGCATGAAATATATTTCATTTGTATGTATTTTTGTATATATATATTGTATGTATTTTATTTGAAATGTCTGTATTTTAGAATGAAATAATTCATGAGAAATTCCTCGAATGTTTTTCAGTCAAGTTTTTGAAACTAATTTTATTTGCCTTTTTGGTGCATGTACTTAATTAGCTTTGATTTATTCAGATTATAATTTTTAGCAAAACTAAAAGTGTGGCCCTCTCACAAATAACATTTCCTATCCCTAGGACAGAGGTCAAGGTTATTCCATAATGATGATATAGCAAAT
Organism: Aepyceros melampus; assembly: GCA_006408695.1. Lineage (NCBI taxonomy): Eukaryota > Metazoa > Chordata > Mammalia > Artiodactyla > Bovidae > Aepyceros > Aepyceros melampus. The sequence goes on from SJXQ01006589.1 coordinate 16,272, forward strand.
GAGCTTTTTCTATTCTGTTGTCCCTTCTCTTGTTAAAGGCTGTATTCAAATTAAGATTTATTGAATTTTCCCTTGTAAAAGGGAAAATTTTAAGATTTAAGATTTCGCATGGTCTGGTAATGTTTTTGAAAGACAAAAATGTTCCATTTTTTTTTAACTTTTTATTTTGCATTGGGGTACAGCTTGATTAACAATGTTGTGATAGTTTCAGGTGAACAGTGAAGGGGCTTGGCCATACATATACATGTATCCATTCTCCCCCAAACTCCCATCCCATCCATGCTGCCACATAACATTGAGTAGAATTCCATGTGCTATACAGTAGGTCCTTGCTGGTTGCTGGGGTTGGGAGGGGCAGGAAGGAGGATGGGGGGAAGCAATAGTTAGGGAGTTTAGGATCGACATGTAAACAACTGCTATATTTTAAAATATTCCATTTTTTAAAAATATTTTTATATGCTAGTAAACAATGTAAAAATATTATTTCTAGCAGAAATAATACATGAATTGACTTTTCAGGAATAAATAATTAAGAGGAAACAATTAGTTTCTCCTGTATTAGATATTGTGTTTAAATCATATACAATCCAAAAATAATGGAACTAGGCCTTTGAGTTACTGGCAAATTCAGCCTATTTCACTAAAACAGAGAAGTGAAAGAAAACCTTGGTAAGTATAAGACAAGATAGCGAGATGGAGAGACTCTGTCCCAGGATGGCTGACAGCAGGAAATCAGCCCTTTACAGATCACTGAAAATACTGAATAACTTCAACTTGATCATTTACATGGCTTATAAATGAATAAAAATGGTTTGGGGGCCTTTTAATATAGTGACTAATAAGCTAACGTATGTGTTATGTAGTTTTACTCCATTAACTTCACTCCTTTGTTTTATATATGTACAGTAAATTTAATTGTTGAGAATTTTTCATTCTTTCTTTAACCAGATCCTATCTGTTTGGAAAGAGTCCTTGTAGAACTTGTGAAAAACTTTATTCATCTGTTTCTTGGTATTTAATTTAAAATGTTATCTCTTTACTTAGGATTTGGAAACACTTTGAGTTCAAGTACTGGGGAAAGTAAGCTACCATTCCAAGAATCAAAAGGCCAATTCCAAGAGAAACGTCTAAGAGGCAAGTTTTAGAACTTTGGTTTCAAATACTTACGACTTTATATTTTTATGACATGTAAGTAGAGAGGAGGATCATGTCATTAGATGGTAGAGGAGCAGTAGGGTATCAGCCAAGCTAAGCCCTCTTAATCTTAGAGCAGTGTTTCTCAAAGTCCTCTTGTCAGACCACACAAATCAAAATTACCTTGTGTGTGTGCATGTGCATGCGCACTTGCTTAGTCACTCAGTTATATCCAGCTCCTAGGGGAACACATTAAAAATGCACATTCCTGGGCCCCCATGCTAGACTTACTGAATTGTGGTCTCTGGGGCTGAGGTGAGGAATCTTCCCTTTTCACAAGATGTGAAAACCGAATAAGAGTTTGACAGGGAGATGGACTTCCCTGGTGGTTCAGTGGTTAAGAATCTGCCTTCCAGTGTAAGGAACACAGGTTCGATCCCTAGTTAGGGAACTAAGATCCCACATTCTGTGGGGCAACTAAGCTCATGCACTGCAACTTCTGAGCCCACGTGCTGTAACGGAAGGATCTCACCTGCTGCAACATAGATCCCAAAGATCCTGTGTGTTGCATCTAAGATCAGACACAGCCAAAATAAATAAACATCACAAAAACAAAACCGAGTTTAACAGGTATAAAAGAAAAGACAAATAGCTGAAAAAAGAAGCGAAGCGAAAAGCAAAGGAGAAAAGGAAAGCTATACCTATTTGAATGCAGAGTTCCAAAGAGTAGCAAGGAGAGATAAGAAAGCCTTCTTCAGTGATCAATGCAGAGAATTAGAGAAAAACAACAAAATGGGAAAGACTAGAGATCTCTTCAAGAAAATTCGAGATACCAAGGGAACAATTCACGCAAAGATGGGCTTGATAAAGGACAGAAATGGTAGGGACCTAACAGAAGCAGAAAATATTAAAAAGAGCTGGCAAGAATACAAAGAAGAACTATACAAAAAAGATCTTCATGACCCAGATAACCACGATGGTGTGATCACTCACCTAGAGTCAGACACCTGGAATGCAAAGTCAAGTGGGCCTTAGGAAGCACCACTAAGAACAAAGGTAGTGGAGGTGATGGAATTCCAGTTGAGCTAATTCAAATCCTAACAGATGATACTGTTAAAGTGCTGCAGTCAAATTTGGAAAACTCAGCAGTGGCCACAGAACTGGGAAAAGTCAGTTTTCATTCCAATCCCAAAGAAAGGCAATGCCAAAGAATGCTCAAACTACTGCACAATTGCATTCATCTCACACACTTGCAAAGTAATGCTCAAACTTCTCCAAGCGAGACTTCAATAGTACATGAACTGTGAACTTCCAGAGGTTCAAGCTAGATTTAGAAAAGGCAGAGGAACCAGAGATCAAAATGCCAACATCTGTTGGATCAACAAGAAAGCAAGAGAGTTCCAGAAAAACATCTATTTCTGCTTTATTGACTATGCCAAAGCCTTTGACTGTCAGGAACACAGCAAACTGGAAAATTCTGGGAGAGATGGGAATACCAGACCACCTGACCTGCTTCCTGAGAAATCTATATGCAGGTCAAGAATCGACAGTTAGAACTGGACATGGAACAACAGACTGATTCCAAATCAGGAAAGGAGTACGTCAAGGCTGAATATTGTCACCCTGCTTATTTGACTTCTATGCAGAGTACATGATGAGAAACGCTGGGCTGGATGAAGCACCAGCTGGAATCAAGATTGCTGGGAGAAATATCAACAACCTCAGATATGCAGATGACACCACCCTTATGGCAGAAAGTGAAGAAGAACTAAAGAGCCTCTTGATGAAAGTGAAAGAGGAGAGTGAAAAAGTTGGCTTAAAGCTCAACATTCAGAAAACTAAAATCATGTCATCTGGTCCTATCACTTCATGGCAAATAGATGGGGAAACAATGGAAACAGTGGCAGACGTTCTTTTCTTGGGCTCCAAAATCACTGCAGATGGTGACTGTAGCCATGAAATTAAAAGATGCTTGCTTCTTGGAAGAAAAGCTATGACCAACCTAGACAGCACATTAAAAAGCAGAGAATTACTTTGCCAACAAATGTCTATCTAGTCAAAGCTATGGTTTTTCCAGTGGTCATGTATGGATGTGAGAGTTGGCCTGTAAAGAAAGATGAGTGCCAAAGAATTGATGATTTGAACTGTGGTGTTGGAGAAGGCTTTTGAGAATCCCTTGGACTACAAGGAGATCCAACCAGTCCATCCTAAAGGAAATCAGTCTGAATTTTCATTGGAAGGACTGATGCTGAAGCTGAAACTGCAATACTTGGGCCACCTGATGCAAAGAACTGACTCATTGGAAAAGACCCTGCTGCTGGGAAAAATTGAAGTCTGGAGAAGGGGATGACAGAGGATGAGATGGTTGGATGACATGACCGACTCAATTAACATGAGTTTGAGTAAACTCCTGGAGTTGGTGATGGACAGGGAGGCCTGGCATGCTACAGGTCATGGGGTCGCAAAGAGTTGGACATGACTGAGCAACTGAACTGTATGCATTCCAGGTAGAAGAGTGTATGTAAAGGGATAAGGTTTGAAAAGGCATCTGGTGCTCAAGGGTTAGTAAAGTGGGACAGTGTTGCCACAGCATTAAGGCTGAGATTGCTGAGGTCTGTGAGGGCCATGAATACCATATTTAGATACCTGTGCTGTATCCAGTACATCAGGGTTCACAGACTCAAACTGCTTCCAGATCTGATGGGCCAAGGGAATAACCACTGCTCAGAGTTAACCAGATGTTGCAGTGCAGGAACTTTAAGTCTAGTGTTGTCAGATTTTCTGATTTTCAAAAAAGCTAAGAATCCAAAATTTATGTGACAGCTCCTGACATTTAAATTTTGACAACTAACTTTTTTAAGTATCTGCAGCACCCCTTATCCAAAAAATAATAATAATGCTTATAGACCGATTGTAGCCTAGCCGGCTCTGGGTTCTGATCTCCATGGTAGGCAGTGAAGAACCATCCAAGATATTTAAGCTATATAAAGCTATTTAAGCTTATAACTATTAAGGTTATATAATTCAATCAGAAAAATACCATTCCAGAATGATATGCAGAATGAATTGTAGAGGGTGGGACCACCAGGAGCATAGTGGCCAGTGAGAAAGGCAAGCTATGAAAAGGCCTCAACTGGGGCAGAGGTGATAGAAACTGAGAGATAGAATTGAATTTTTGAGTCATTTCAAGAGTAGATTTAGAAATTGATAGAATATTGCAGTAAAGGAACAGGGAAGAATAAATGACAAGTGGGTAGACATAAATATTACTTAAGGATATAGAGCATATGAGACATTTGAAAAAAATAATATTAGAAATGTTCAATGTAAAGTATCTTTGTAGAAATGTAAAATACATTTGTATGTTGCACCTGATTAGAACTTAAGAGAGAGAAGTTATAGCCAGAACCAAAACCTTCCCACAGAGAAGAAATATTGGTAACTTTTTATTCAGGGTTCAATTTTCTACTAAAGAGTTATTTCTCTTTAAAATTTTTTTTTAAGTTTGTAAGTGACATATGATATTTTTGCTATTATTTAGTCATTTTACTGAACATTAGTATCAAATCACAGAATCATAGATTTCATAGAATTCTAGAGTTGAAAGGAATTAAATGTCATTTAGTCTGTCTAGGGAAGCCTTACAAATAGCTGTGAAAAGAAGAGAAGCAAAAAGCAAAGGCAAAAAGGAAAGATATAAGCATCTGAATGCAGAGTTCCAAAGAATAGCAAGAAGAGATTAGAAAGCCTTCTTCAGCAATCAGTGTAAAGAAATAGAGGAAAAGAACAGAATTTCGAGATCTCTAGAAAATCAGAGATACCAAGGGAACATTTCATGCAAAGATGGGCTCAATAAAGGACAGAAACGGTATGGGGTATGGATCTAACAGAAGCAGAAGATATTAAGAAGAGGTGGCAAGAATACACAGAAGAACTATACAAAAAAGATCTTCATGACCTGGATAATCATGATGGTGTGATCACTCATCTAGAGCCACACATCCTAGAATGTGAAGTCAAGTGGGTCTTAGAAAGCATCACTACGAACAAAGCTAGTGGAGGTGATGAAATTCAGTTGAGCTATTCCAAATCCTGAAAGATGATGCTGTAAAAGTGCTGCACTCAATATGCCAGCAAATTTGGAAAACTCAGCAGTGGCCACAGGACTGGAAAAGGTCAGTTTTTATTCCAATCTCAAAGAAAGGCAATGCCAAAGAATGCTCAAACTACCACACAATTGCAGTCATCTCACATGCTAGTAAAGTAATGCTCAAAATTCTCCAAGCCAGGCTTCAGCAATACGTGAACCGTAAAGTTGCAAATGTTCAAGGTGGATTTAGAAAAGGCAGAGGAACCAGAGATCAAATTGCCAACATCCGCTGGATCATGGGAAAAGCAAGAGAGTTCCAGAAAAACATCGATTCTGCTTCATTGACTATGCCAAAGCCTTTGACTGTGTGGATCACAATAAACTGTGGAAAATTCTGAAAGAGATGGGAATACCAGACCACCTGACCTGCCTCTTGAGAAATCTGTATGCAGGTCAGGAAGCAACAGTTCGAACTGGACATGGAACAACAGACTGGTTCCAAATAGGAAAAGGAGTACGTCAAAGCTGTATATTGTCACCCTGCTTATTTAACTTATATGCAGAGTACATCATGAGAAACGCTGGACTGGAAGAAACACAAGCTGGAATCAAGATTGCTAGATGGGAATACCAGACCACCTGACCTGCCTCTTGAGAAACCTATATGCAGGTCAGGAAGCAATAGTTAGAACTGGACATGGAACAACAGACTGGTTCCAAATAGGAAAAGGAGTACGTCAAGGCTGTATATTGTCACCCTGCTTATTTAACTTATATGCAGAGTACATCATGAGAAACACTGGGCTGGAAGAAGCACAAGCTGGAATCAAGATTGCTGGGAGAAATATCAATAACCTCAGATATGCAGATGACACCACCCTTATGGCAGAAAGTGAATAGGAGCTAAAAAGCCTCTTGATGAAAGTGAAAGAGGAGAGTGAAAAAGTTGGCTTAAAGCTCAACATTCAGAAAACTAAGATCATGGCATACAATCCCATCATTTCATGTGAAATAGATGGGGAAACAGAGGAAACAGTGTCAGACTTTATTTTTTTGGGCTCCCAAATCACTGCAGATGGTGATTGCAGCTATGAAATTAAAAGACGCTTACTCCTTGGAAGAAAAGTTATGACCAACCTAGAGAGCATATTCAAAAGCAGAGATATTTGCCAACAAAGGTCCATCTTGTCAAAGCTATGTTTTTTCCTGTGGTCATGTATGGATGTAAGAGTTGGACTGTGAAGAAAGCTGAGTGCCGAAGAATTGATGCTTTTGAACTGTGGTGTTGGAGAAGACTCTTGAGAGTCACTTGGACTGCAAGGAGTTCCAACCAGTCCATCCTAAAGGAGCCCAGGCCTGGGTGGTCATTGGAAGGACTGATGCTGAGGCTGAAACTCCAATACTTTGGCAACATCATGTATAGAGTTGACTCATTGGAAAAGACCCTGATGCTGGGAGAGATTTGAGGCATGAAAAGAAGGGGACGACAGAGGATGAGATGGCTGGATGTCATCACTGACTCGATGCATGTGAGTTTGTGGTAATTCCGGGAGTTGGTGATGGACAGGGAGGCCTGGTGTGCTGCGATTCATGGGGTTGCAAAGAGTTGGATATGACGGAGCAACTGAACTGAACTGAACCTCTTTTGAAAATGAAAAAATCAAGTCACAGGTAAGTTATTCACTGAGCATAAGATTACACAAATAGTAAATGGCATTTTTTTCTTTCAATTCCATGTTTTTCTGACTCCATAGAACATGTTACTCTCTTTTACAAAGTTATTTTATTTTTTTTTAATTGAAGTTGCCAGTCATAACCATGTTAATAAATGAAACAGATGAAGGATTAACAATTTCATGTGACTGCTTCTTTTCTTTCGGGGTATCCCACTGTCTGAGTTCTCAGATGTTTAAGAATTTCTGAGTGAGTGTTACTCAATATTACAATCTCATATTGCAGTTGGAAACAAAATCCCGTTAGGGAATTCCTTGGTGGTCTAGTGGTTAGAACTTCATGCTTTTACTAGCACATGGCAGAGAAGTTAAGACTCCACAAGTTGTTCAGGGTATGATAAAAGTAATAATAATAATGCAGATTTTTTAAAAATCCCCTAAGTTAAATTCTGCTTCTATCGTTCATTTATTAGGTTGATGATCTTGAAAAAGTTAGCAGATTTCTGAGCCACATTACTTCCAAATTGTGATATTTCCCAAAGAGTCTAAGGTTCATTCATCAGTTTGTCTCATATCCATCGGGAGTTTTATGTTTCTCACATGCCTTGCCAAGCTACTCTTTATAAAGGACATCCACTTCCCCCCACACACACTTTTATTATTTATTAATCTTACTCTTGGTATATTTCTCTCTATAATGAATTACATTTTGAAATTATTTCATTTATTTTATTTAATTTCCTTTGTCTCCATTGAATTAGAAACCTTGTCTGTATGATCATTATTTTATATCCAATGCTTAGTACTTTTCCTCACACAAATATCAGTACTCAATAACTATTGACTGAATGGAGAAATGATTGAAATGACTACTGTTCAGTTTGAGTCATATTAGAAAAGCAATAGAATTAACAAATTGTTTCCTTAATTTTATTCTGATTGGCATGTGAGACATATTGCAACTTATTAGTCTCTAAGTGAGGTAGAATATTTGCATTGATTTAAAGTGTTGATCTGCAATGGAACAAAATAGAAAGCCCAGAGATAAATACACACACCTATGGACAGTTTATCTTCGACAAAGGAGGCAAGAATATACAGTAGATTTAAGACAATCTTTTTAACAAGTGGTGCTGGGAAAACTGGTCAACCACTTGTAAAGAATGAAATTAGATCACTTTCTAACACCATACACAAAAATAAACTCAAAATGGATTAAAGATCTAAACGTAAGACAAGAAACTATAAAACTCTTAGAGGAGAACATAGGGAAAACACTCTCTGACATAAATCACAGCAGGATCCTCCATGATCCACCTGCCAGAATAATGGAAATAAAAGCAAAAATAAACAAATGGGATCTAATTAAAATTAAAAGCTTCTGCACAACAAAGGAAACTATAAGCAAGGTGAAAAGACAGCCTTCTGAATGGGAGAAAATAATAGCAAATGAAGCAACTGACAAACAACTAATCTCAAAAATATACAAGCAGCTTATGCAGCTCAACTCCAGAAAAATAAATGACCCAATCAAAAAATGGGCCAAAGAACTAAATAGACANGACAAAGGAGGCAAGAATATACAGTGGATTAAAGACAATCTTTTTAACAAGTGGTGCTGGGAAAACTGGTCAACCACTTGTAAAAGAATGAAATTAGATCACTTTCTAACACCATACACAAAAATAAACTCAAAATGGATTAAAGATCTAAACCTAAGACAAGAAACTATAAAACTCTTAGAGGAGAACATAGGCAAAACACTCTCTGACATAAATCACAGCAGGATCCTCTATGATCCACCTCCCAGAATACTGGAAATTAAAGCAAAAATAAACAAATGGGATCTAATTAAAATTAAAAGCTTCTGCACAACAAAGGAAACTATAAACAAGGTGAAAAGACAGCCTTCTGTGTATTCTTGCCACCTCTTCTTAATATCTTCTGCTTCTGTTAAGTCCAGACCATTTCTGTCCTTTATCGAGCCCATCTTTGCATGAAATGTTCCCTTGGTATCTCTAATTTTCTTGAAGAGATCTCTAGTCTTTCCCATTCTGTTCTTTTCCTCTATTTCTTTGTATTGATCGCTGAAGAAGGCTTTCTTATCTCTTCTTGCTATTCTTTGGAACTCTGCATTCAGATGCTTATATCTTTCCTTCTCTCTTTTGCTGAAGCTCCAGTACTTTGGCCACCTCATGCGAAGAGTTGACTCATTGGAAAAGACTCTGATGCTGGGTGGGATTGGGGGCAAGAGGAGAAGGGGACGACCGAGGATGAGATGGCTGAATGGCATCACGGACTCAATGGACGTGAGTCTGAATGAACTCCGGGAGTTGGTGATGTACAGGGAGGCCTGGCATGCTGCGATTCATGGGGTCGCAAAGAGTCGGACATGACTGAGCGACTGAACTGAACTGAACTGTGTCCATCTTTTACTGTCTGAGTCATATTCTTGACACTATTAAGTCCCTGGCACTTCTGGTCTAGACAATGAACTGATGAGCAAAAGCTCAAAGGTGGGGAGTTGCATTGCGATCCCATAAGCATCTACTGGAACCATGTCGTGTAAATATGGGTGAGGTTCCTACAGTGCCTGCTCTACTAGGTTGGTGACATAACTTCTCTGTTTCATCTGTGAAAAAAGGGCACAATCATCAGATTTCACAGTATTTTCAAAAGTGAGTTGGCATTGCATGAGTAAGATGCTTAACACAGTATCTAACATAAAAGGGCACAAACAGGAAAAGCATGCCTATGTTTCACTTTTAAAAGATAGTTGACAAAAGATATGTTTAAATCTATTTAGGAAACTCTAAAAAAATTTAAAGGCAATCAGTTCCCTGAACCACATGATTAAAGTTTGTGCAAAATAATATTTGAAGTGCTTTTATCTAGGGAAAGAAGTGCTATATTTGCAGGTGGGTTTAGGTATAGGGGTGAATTATGAGTCCACTTACTAAGTAGTAAATGTGTATTAACTCTTGGGAAAGAAAAGGTCAAGTAGAAGGAGGGAGGAAGTGAATTAATTACAAAGCATCCTGTTAAGTAATTGTAAGAACTTAAGAAAAGGCTAAAGGAATTATTATGCTGCCAGATGCTGAATGTGGCCATGTCTGTGTTGAGCAAGTAGGCCAATTTACTTAACCAAGAGAAGAAATAAAGAATACAGAAAAAGAAGAGAGCCAGAAACAATGAAATCATTAGCTGTCTCTTGGTGCATTTATCTAGCAGAACTGTTTGTTCCTTGTAGAGATGCTCTCTGTAGGCACCTATGTGTGTACTGCTTATGTTTAAGTTATCAACAATATGTTAAAAAGAACTCTTCCTTGGATTCCATGGCTGTGTACCTTTCATGTATAGTAAAACAACAAAATACACATTATAAAAGCAAACCCCAATACAAAATAAAATAGCTTTAAGTGGACTAGAGTATTTTGTTTGATATAACTAGGTAAATTAAATGTTCTGGCACTATTTCCTGGCTACTGTCCATGGGATAGCAAAGAGTTGGAACTGACTGAGTGGGTAACACACACCCACAGGACTATTTCAAACTCAAAGTTTCATGTCAGGCTCATCTGAGGTTTGAAATTTGGTAGCATAGTTTTCCATGTGAAACATACAAAAAGATGCAGAGACCTGAGTTCAAATTATGGCTGCATCCTTTAATACACATTAGAAATAACATAACCTCTGTAAGCCTCTTTTCCAGGATTACATGGTACGAGTCATAAATATCACCCTGGATGAAAGATGCCTTTGCCATTCCACTTGAGCACAATCCAGCTCTTCCTGGTGCTTATAGCATCATAACTCAGAGATAATTCATTTGATCAATGCATCTGTAGGATTTTTCATAGTTCAGTGCATGACATATGACATAGTTTACACACATAGGCTATGCTCAACAAATTATTATATGGTACACATTCATAGATTTATAAATTGTATACTACCAGCTATACCATGTATATAGTCATTTATTTACAATATTTATCAATAAACCATCATATATAGGACTCTGTTCAGGGACCACAGAAAAAATGCAGTTAAGATATAGCCATAGTCCAAAAGTTGATTTTTTTATTAAGAAATATGTTTATAAAATGAACTATATAATGAATTATAACAGGAAGAATGCTGTTGGAAATGTTTGAAAGAAAAATATAAAGAATTAATGACAGTAATATCTAGAGGTGACTCTGTTGATATCAGTAGCATATATCAAGATAAAAACCAGAATCTGGAGCCACAGTCTTTGGATTTGAACTCCAATTCTGCCAGTTATTATCATTATTACTTTGGGCAAGTCAGGTAACTTCTATATGCTTAAAATTTCTTCATATTTAAAAAGAGATTCTTATGTAGAGTACATTTTTCTTTAACACAGGGCAAGCAATTAGTATAGTGTATGGAATGTGGCAAAGGCTAATTAAATGTTTAACTTTACTGAAAGTGAAAGTGAAGTTGCTCAGTCTTGTCTGACTCTTTGCAACCCTGTGGACTGTAGCCTACCAGGCTCCTCCATCCATGGGATTCTCCAGGCAAGAGTACTGGAATGGGTTGCCATTTCCTTCTCCAGGGGATCTTCCCAACCCAGGGATCGAACCCAGGTCTCCCGCATTGGAAGCAGACGCTTTAACCTCTGAGCCACCAGGGAAGCCCTAATTATTATTATTTACTAAATTTTGGATTAAGTGCTTAACAACACCACCTAATCCTATTAGTACTATGAAGGAAGGCTGTTGTCATCTCCACTTTATGGATGAGTATACTTGGTTTAAGACATTACTTTAACTTGTCTAATTTTAAGCAGATAATATATAGCTTCAGAGGGTGAGATGGCTGGATGGCATCACTAATGCAATGAACATAAACTTGGGCAAACTTTTGGAGATGATGACGGACAGGGAGGCCTGGTGTGCTGTAATTCAGGGGAGTCACAAAGAGTCAGACATGAATAACTGGGCGACTGACCAACAACAACATATAATTGAGACAAGTTTTCTTTTATGTGATCCCATTTCAAGCTTCTAACCATATTGCTCTTTGAAAAAGTAAGCAAAGCAAGGAGTAAAGCCAGAATAATGTTTTTGCTGGAAATTCAGACTTGGACAAATAAAATACATGGGGGTGAAAAAAGGATTAACAATCTTATAACTGTGTCTGAAAAACAGTAGATGGGGCTCATAATCCATTTAGAAGGTCTTTCAATGTTTGGGTGGTTGATAATATAATAAAAATTACATTAATAGTTAAGTTTTATCCATTATTTAAGAAAGTTAGAAAAAATAACCCCTCTTTTTAAAATGACTTATTACCTTCCCTTATGTAAGACTGAATACATACTTAAAGTACATACATACTTATGAAATACATACATAAGCCAAGTATCTCTCCTTTTGTTCTTTTTTTTTTTTTAATCAACTCAAGAATCTGAATAATTTAAGTTCCTGAAATCAAGGAAGGACTCAGGATCTGACAAGCAATGTGATCTGACAAACAGTGTCTGAATTCTAAGCAATCTCCTGTGAAAGTTTGGAAAAGCAAATTGGCTGATTCCAGTTAGGTAGAACTAGAAAGATGATCATTGAAGATCAGTTTTACCTTGAGGCTACGAAAGAATGCACAAACTACCATTCTTCTATAACGAGTGCTTCATTGAAAGTAGATTTAAAATACCTTTGCCCAGTACCTTATATTTTACTTCCTTCAAATCTCTTTTTCTACTGGTGGCCATCCACTCAGTTACCTGTTCCAGAAATAAGATATTAAACATATTCAGCAGTAAGCAGTAAAAATATTCAGACTAGCCCATCTTATAGAAAATACATAATCAGTGACTAAAGATGGGGAAACAGTAGAAACAGTGTCAGACTTTATTTTGGGGGGCTCCAAAATCACTGCAGATGGTGACTGCAGCCATGAAATTAAAAGACGCTTACTCCTTGGAAGAAAAGTTATGACCAACCTAGATAGTATATTCAAAAGCAGAGATATTACTTTGTCGACTAAGGTCCGTCTAGTCAAGGCTATGGTTTTTCCTGTGGTCATGTATGGATGTGAGAATTGGACTGTGAAGAAGGCTGAGCGCTGAAGAATTGATGCTTTTGAATTGTGGTGTTGGAGAAGACTCTTGAGAGTCCTTTGGACTGCAAGGAGATCCAACCAGTCCATTCTGAAGGAGATCAACCCTGGGATTTCTTTGGAAGGACTGATGCTAAAGCTGAAGCTCCAGTGCTTTGGCCACCTCATGCGAAGAGCTGACTCATTAGAAAAGACTCTGATGCTGGGAGGGATTGGGGGCAGGAGGAGAAGGGGACGACCGAGGATGAGATGGCTGGATGGCATCACGGACTCAATGGATGTGAGTCTGAGTGAACTCCGGGAGTTGGTGATGGACAGGGAGGCCTGGTGTGCTGTGATTCGTGGGGTCGCAAAGAGTCAGACACGACTGAGCAACTGAACTGAACTGAACTGAAAGATGGGTTAATGAACCTCTTGAATCATGAATGGGAATTTGCCTTATCTACAGCAATTAACATGTTTGAAAACTAGAATTAATAAATAATCATAGAAAGTTCAGCTTCAATCACCATTACAAATGTTTGTATTTATTTTTGCATAACAATTGACATCTAATTAGCATGTTAAGAGCTGCTTGTGTTTAGATATTAATCAGACATCTTTTAAAAATCTTAGAGTTGTTTATTTAGGTAAGCTTGGCATAAGCATAATTGTAATTACTTATACCACTTCAGGACTTACCTCTTATGAAACTGCTGGAGCCATAACCATAAACTTCTTGTTTTTTTCATTTATTCATTCAAATAAAATGTATCAGAAACAAATTACTTTTAAAATACAGGAAAATTATTCCAGCCCCTCTGGAAGGATGTTTGTCCATATCTTTATTATTTCAGAATTTGAAAAGAAAAAGTTTGGGGGAGAGGTTTGTAATCACATGAGTCTGAGTGAACTCCGGGAGTTGGTGATAGACAGGGAGGCCTGGCGTACTGTGATTCACGGGGTCGCAAAGAGACAGACACGACTGAACTGAACTGAACTGAACCTCAAATAACTTTCAGCTAAGAACAAATTACCTTTTGTTTTTGCCCTTATTTCCTTTATCCTATAATGAGTTAGGTTTTATCTGATCTTACCCTTTTTTGTATTCCCAGACAAATGAACTAATACCATTCTAGTTATTCCCCCCTTTTTTTTCCTGCTGAATATTGACCTGATATGAAAAAGAATACTACAATTTCTGTGAGAATGACAATTTCAACCAGTCTAATTCATCACACTGCTATCATTTCTTCCCAGTGTTTTCTTAGGAATTTATCAGAAGTATCTGCATTGAAAAACCCATCTATCTCCTTTCCTTCTGGTGTAAACTATTCTAACCAGGAAGATTATTCTGAAAAAAATTAAATTCTGACTCGATTGTGTTATTTTTAAAACACTCATTTAGCTCAGATCTTAAAGGCAACAAATTTTTGTTTCTTTATTCTTAGTCCCAAAGTACTAGATTTCCTGGCCAGCTTTCTTATTGTTATCTTGTTTCGCCTGAGCTAGTTTGTTGTATACTTGAGCACAAATTGCATCAATGTATAACCTCAATTTTTAAAAAATCATTCTTTAGAAAATAATTGTAGGAAACAATAATCTCAAACACAATACCTATACTGTGAGGTCAGTGAAGCTGAAAAATGTCTCTGCTCAAACTGGTAGTGACCCATCAGCTTCTGACAACTCCTGCTACTCTGTTGGTACTTCGGGGGATGTACTCAAATATATGATGGCTCTAAGCACTCTTCATTATTGCACATTAAGAAAAAGTTTAATTAAAAATATGATGAACCCATCCAAATGAATTATCACTTTGCAAGCTGAAAAGGGCCTTTTTAGTAATTTTATTTGAACTTTATTCAGATGGTGAAAGTGAAAGTGTGAAAGTGTTCATCCCTCAGCCCTGTCCCATTCTTTGCAACCCCATGGGCTGTAGCCCACCAGGCTCCTCTGTCCATTGGATTTCCCAGGCAAGAATACTGGAGTGGGTTGCCATTCCCTTCTTCTCCAGGGGATCTTCCTGACCCAGGGATCAAAGCTAGGTCTCTTTCATTGGGTCTCTTGCATTGTAGGCAGATTTTTCAACCGTCTGAGCCACAAGGAAAGAAATTCAAAATAGGCCCTTTTATCTCCTGATTGGGGAATTGAACCCCAGTCTCCTGTGTGACAGTCGGGGATACTCACCACTATACTGAGAGCCTTGTCATAGATCCCCAATAATAGTTTCTTTCAAGAAGCATTACTTTTTCAAAATGTTAAAGCTAGTCTCTTTTGAAGGATCAGATATTTTAAACAATCCCAATGACAAATATTATACATTTCCATTTTTCAAATATCAGGCAATTCACTTATACACACAATATCCCATGAAGAATTTCTTGCTATGAATACAGATTCATTCAACTCAACAGATATTTTTAGGGATCACCATTATAGATCAGCACCTGCTCTGCCTTAAATACAGGGGTAGAAAATAGAGTCTCTGCTCTTAAAAGTGCAAATGCTGGGGAGCTTTGAGGGGTACATTGGAGTTGCCTAATAAGGACAAGAAAGTGTATTTGGACAGCCAGGACAAGAAGTAGGTATACTATTGAAAGTCCGGGATAGCTTTTAGGGGGAGCCAGGCTGGGAGAAGGCAATGGCAATCCACTCCAGTACTCTTGCCTGGAGAATCCCATGTACGGAGGAGCCTGGTAGGCTACAGTGAATGGGGTTGTGAAGAGTCGGACGTGACTGAGCGACTTCACTTTCACTTTTCACCTTCATGCACTGGAGACGGAAATGGCAACCCAGTCCAGTATTCTTGCCTGGAGAGTCCCAGGGACTGAGAAGCCTGGTGGGCTGCCCTCTGTGGGGTCGCACAGAGTCAGACATGACTGATGTGACTTAGCAGCAGCAGCAGGCTGGGGGAACCATAGTCAAACACAGAGAGTTCATGTGTTATGGAGATGATCCTGAGGTCTTATCCTAGATGTTACAGGTAGTTAATGATGAACTTGAAGTAAGTAATTGCTTTGCTCTTTCAGCCACAGAAAAAAATTCTCACATTAAAAAAAAATCAAGTATAAAATATTTGGTTCTATAACCATTGATTACACCCCACTACCCTTGATCAGTTAATAAATGATTGCCAGGAGAAATATCAATCATCAGATATGCAGATGACACCACCCTTATGGCAGAAAGTGAAGAGGAACTAAAGAGCCTCTTGATGAAAGTGAAAGAGGAGAGTGAAAAAGTTGGCTTAAAGCTCAACATTCAGAAAACGAAGATCATGGCATCTGGCCCATCACTTCATGGGAAATAGATGGGGAAACAGTAGAACAGTGCCAGACTCTATTTTTGGGGGCTCCAAAATCACTGCAGATGGTGACTGCAGCCATGAAATTAAAAGACGCTTACTCCTTGGAAGAAAAGCTATGACCAACCTAGATAGTATATTCAAAAGCAGAGACATTACTTTGCCGACTAAGGTCCGTCTAGTCAAGGCTATGGTTTTTCCTGTGGTCATGTATGGATGTGAGAGTTGGTCTGTGAAGAAGGCTGAACGCCGAAGAATTGATGCTTTTGATCTGTGGTGTTGGAGAAGACTCTTGAGAGTCCCTTGGACTGCAAGGAGATCCAACCAGTCCATTCTGAAGGAGATCAACCCTGGAATTTCTTTGGCAGGAATGATGCTGAAGCTGAAACTCCAGTACTTTGGCCACCTCATGGGAAGAGTTGACTGATTGGAAAAGACCCTGATGCTGGGAGGGATTGGGGGCAGTAGGAGAAGGGGATGACCGAGGATGAGATGGCTGGATGACATCACAGACTCAATGCACGTGAGTCTGAGTGAACTCCGGGAGTTGGTGATGGACAGGGAGGCCTGGCGTGCTGCGATTCACGGGGTCGCAAAGAGTCGGACACGACTGAGCGACTGAACTGAACTGAACTGAAAAAAACTAAGTTAATTAAACTAACAAACTATACAAGGCACTGTGGATGCTGGGCAGTATGAAAGACGCAGCGTAGCAAACATCAACTCTGCCTTTAAGGAATGTGATTTCCGTGGATGGACCTAGAAATGGTCATACAGAGCGAAGTAAGTCAGACAGAGAAAGGCAAATATCATCTGATATCACTTATATGTGGAATCTACAAAAAGGCTACAAATGAACTTATCTATAAGTTACAATTGTAGAAAATAAACTGATGGTTCCCCAGGGGTAAGAGAGGTAGGGAGGGATAAATTGGAAGACTGAGATTGACATATACACACTATTATATATAAAATAAATAACTAATAAGGACCCACTGTATAGCAAAGGGAACGCTACTCAGCACTCTGTGATGGCCTATATGGAAAAGAATATAAAGAAGAATGGGGATGTATGAATATGTATAACAGATTCACTATGCTGTACACCTGAAACTAACACAACATTGTAAATCAACTATAACCCAATAAAAACTTTTAAAAAACGGAGCACTGTAAAACAACTATACTCCAGTAAAAATTAAAAAGCAAACAAACAAAGGAATGTGATTTCCAGCTCAGACATCGATAAGACATGCTTAACTGCTGTGAACTTTACCTCTTTTCAGAGAATCTACGTTTAGAATTCTCACAGCAAAAACCAATAGAGTGGGTACCTTCTTGTTTTAGTCATGAATTTAGTAATGAATTAGTATTCTTATTTAGATCTCTTTGTAAATTCTAAGCAATAAATACAAGTGACCTGTTGATCCCCAACTCAGAAAATATCTATACATATCACAAGTTACTGTATCACAAGTTTCAAAAAAGAGTAGATTCTTTGAAAACAAAAATATGAGTGATCTGTGCTTTCTTCACTTATGAGCTTTTATAAATGACAAAGAAGGGTTTTTTTTTTAATAACCTAAGAGAATTCTCAGCAGAGGATTCCATAATCCTATAATTATTCTATAATCATCATCCACTGGTCAATACCATTTCTGTGTCTGCCTAATGTGACACTAAAAGGCACTCATCAAATTATCGAAGTGTTATATTTCTATGCTTCTGCTTCATCTAGAGAATGAATGGTTTCTAAAACAAGAAGTAGAAATCTTATTTCAAATCTCTACTTAACCTCCTTAATGGCATAGATGAGAACAAGGTTATGTCCCATCTGAGACTGGAGCGTTTAAACTGCCTGCTCTGACATTATTCTGATGTCTGGGGTTAAATGCCTGCCAAAGCAAAAGAAGCTCATGAACCAAGACATTCCTCTCTGCCTATTCCTGAGAATTCACATGCTGTTCTGCCAGTTTCTGAGCCACTCCCACAACTGTGGCAGATTCTATATGTGGCTCCTAAGCCGATCTCCTCCATCTCCTGTGGTCAGCCCACATCACCTCACCAGAGTTTGCCTTTCCTCACGTCACATCAATCCCTCCAGTTTACAACCAGGGAACCTGAGTCATTCTAAATGATCTCCTGCATACCCCGCCTACCTCCTTCACTCTAGAACTCATGCTTTAACAGGACCCTGTCCCCCTATTTTCTCTCAACAATCCCTGCTGGGGACTCTCATAATTTTATATTTGAGCTACTTTTTCTTCACCCTTAATTTCCTAGACTAAATACTCGTCCTTTTTTTAATTGTTCCTTCCCCCCTCTTTCTGTCTTACAACATATCTCTTCTAATTCCTTTACCTCCGATTGCCAATCCAGTCTGTCCGGTCTAGTCAACTTTACATAGGAAGCCTCCCTGATCTCCTAACCCTCCCTGGTCACCAAATATCTTTTCACAGAGCAATCTTAGACCTTACTGAGACTTATTGTTGCAGTTTTAAGGTAACAAAGTTTTTATGCATTAATAGCATGTAATCTCAGTGTATTCCTTAAAATAAATCAGTGAAATAATTTCTTGTTTTGCAATATTAGTAACGAAGGCAACATTAAAGCCTCAGTTCAGTTCAGTCGCTCAGTCGTGTCTGACAATTTGCGACCCCATGAACCGCAGCACGCCAGGCCTCCCTGTCCATCACCAACTCCCCCAGTCCACCCAAACCCATGTCCATTGAGTCGGTGATGCCATCCAACCGTCTCATCCTCTGTCATCCCATTCTCCTTCTGCCCTCAATCTTTCCCAGCATCAGGGTCTTTTCCAATGAGTCAGTTCTTCGCACCAGGTGGCCAAAGTATTGAAGTTTCAGCTTCAGCATCAGTCCTTCCAATCAACACCCAGGACTGATCTCCTGTAGGAAGGACTGGTTGGATCTCCTTGCAGTCCAAGGGACTCTCCAGAGTCTGCTCCAACATCACAGTTCAAAAGCATCAATTCTTCGGTGCTCAGCTTTCTTTATAGTCCAACTCTCACATCCACACATGACCACTGGAAAAACCACAGCCTTGACTAGATGGATCTTTGTTGACAAAGGTGTCTAACCATTTTTAAGTCTCGGGCACTGACCCATACACCTGAAACCCCTCATTTGATACAGTTCTTATTATAATGCTATGAATTATTATATAATCATCCCCATTTTAAAGAGCTGGGAACGGAGACCAGTAATTCTCTTGCCTAAGATCACATAACTATTAATAGCAGTGCCTGTGCTTGCACACAGAGCTAATTTCACAGCTAATGTTTCAGTTGATCTCAATTTGACCCCTAAGTCATGATTTTGTGTTTGTTTGTTTAAAGAGAAGGAGAATAAATAAATAAATAGGAGGAGGAAGAGAGAGAGAAAGGAATAGGACAAGGATCTTAAAGGAATCCTCCTTCCGTACGTTCTTCTTTTAAATTGTAGTATAATTGCTTTACAATGTTGCATTAGTTTCTGCTGCACAAAAACATGAATCAGCTATATGCATACATATATTCGGGCTTCCCTCACATCTCAGTTGGTAAAGAATCCTCCTGCGATGCAGGTGACCTGGGTTCGATCCCTGAGTCGGAAGGATCCCTTGGAGAAAGGAAAGGCCACCCACTCCAGTATTCTGAGCTGGAAAATTACATGGACTGTATAGTCTATGGCGGTCACAAACAGGTGGACACGACTGAACCAATTTCACTTTCAGTTCACTTTCATACCTATATTGCCTCCCTTTTGAGCCTCTCTCCCACCCACCCCTGATCCCACTGCTCTAAGTTATCAGGGAACTCAGAGCTGGGCTCCCTGTGCTGTATAGCAGCTTCCCACTAGCTATCTAATTTATGCATGGCAGTGTATGTATGTCAACGTTTCCCTCTCAACTCGTCTCACCCTCTCCTTCCCTTGCTGTGTCCACAAGTCCATTCTCCACGTCTGCCTCTCTGTTCTTGCCCTGGAAACAGATAAAAGGGTTCCTCCTTCAGGAGCCTGTTATACAGATCAACCAAGAAAGGGCCTGGGACAGAGTAGGCACTTAATGCTAATTTCTCTTCCCACTTTTACACATTCTTTGAGGACCTACTCATGCCGGGAGGTGTACAAGGTGCTTAAAAGATGGATGTAGAGAAGTGATTACGGAGATTGTGGACCCAGCTCTCATGGAGCTTGCCGTCTAGGGGAAAAAGTTGCAGTTCCCAAGTGCACGGTATAAATTATCTACGCTAATTCTCACGTGCCACTTCCCACACCATCCCTGCTTTCTTAAATTGTCCTCTCCTTCCTCAGAAACAGTCTGCTTATGCCTCACCTAGAACACTTGGTGTGTTTCCGTTTGTATACAGCTATTATCCTTCAATTTACATTTCCTGTTTGAGGGTAATGGTCTTGAGACTGGGTCTTTTTTCTCCCTATCTTTGCATTCTTGCCAGCCATTAGAAAAGAAAAAAGGCTTTGCTGTGTGGCATGTGGGCATGTGAGATCTTTGTTCTCCCCAACCAGGGCTTGAACCTGTTCCCCCTGCATTGGAAATGTGGGGTCTTAACCACTGGATGGCCAACAAAGTCCCCTTTGCCTGCTATTAATGCAAAGAGGCCCTCAATAATTGTGTACTCAATTCAACAACAGAAAGATACTGTAAAATTATGTCTCTACCCCCTGAATGTTTCAAATCAAGGCAGTATGACTTCACTGATTTGGTCATATTCTTCTTACAAATGCCATCTTATCAATGATTTATCTGCCACTCTGTGGCAAACTTTTCTTGGATATGATTAGTCAAGATGTCATTACTTAGGCACATGCGTGACTAAATGATCCCTTATCTTTTGCAGTAAAGACAGTTCCTTTTAAACATTTGTCATAAATTTCGGTTAATTTTTACATACTAGAATTTTGGTAGAAATAATACTTAAAAAAAACTGAAGAAATATATTCAGAACATAATGCATTCTACTTATTACAAAGTCATAGTTCTTTTATCCTAAGAATTATGGGGAGGGAGGAAG
Source organism: Aepyceros melampus (assembly GCA_006408695.1). Lineage (NCBI taxonomy): Eukaryota > Metazoa > Chordata > Mammalia > Artiodactyla > Bovidae > Aepyceros > Aepyceros melampus. Next base: position 37,571 of record SJXQ01006589.1, read on the forward strand.
GAGTGAAATAAATGCTGGCTGTGTGAGATACATGCTAGAAAAATCTTAACTACCCTGTGGCATGCATCAGAGCAGCCACTCCTGCAGAGGAAGTCTCATTAACTCACCTTTTCACAGAATTATATTTGTGTTTCGGTATTATACATTCGGTATTCACTTTTCAGCAGGGGACCATCACTTTCTTCTTCAAAGCTTACTTCTAACCTCTAAAAAGCATACAAAGAATGAAGAAATCCGAGCTATTACGTCACTACAAGATTGTGCTCGAAACGTTAGTCATGCCCTGCTGATTAAGAAATTAATCACCTCCCCAGTGCAATGTCATCTCAGATCTGGAGGAAACGAGAACCCAGGAGTGGGAGATGTGCTCAGTGTTTCTGAATCTGATTAAACAATTCAGTAAACATTTTACAAAGATCATCAGTTCTCAAGGACCCAGGAAAATGATATTTTATGCCATGAGAAAGAACTTTAGAGGAATTCCCATTTCTGGTTAAGTTCACCTAAGGATCTCTCTTCCCGAATGAAAGTCTTAGAGGATCTATTTGAATATTACTTAAACTAAAATGAAACGGAAAGGAAATTCATGACAGACATCTTGTAGAGATAGGAATTGAAAGCCCAAGAGGACATTTTCATTTGTAGGAAAAGGACCCTGAGAAAGAGGAACTTTCTAAACAAATTTATTGAGAGAGACAGACAGACAGAGACAGAAATATCAGGCAAAAAAAGCCTGAAGAGAAAATCTCTCTTAATTACTCATTCCTTCATTCATCTGTTCATTTTTAGAGGAGAATGCTTTAATCATGATTCATGATTTCTTAATGTAATAAATTTAATGTGACAAAGTGAAGTCAAATTTATCCAGTGTAAATAAAAACTTAGCCTATTCTTAAATCCATATATTAATTACTTCCACATTTTTATGCTTCTCTTCTGTTGTGTAAAGAATGCTTGTTGTACAAAATTCAAAAATAAAAAGGTAAAATAAAAGGTGAGGTCTGGCGTGCTGCAATTCATGGGGTCACAAAGAGTCGGACACGACTGAGCGACTAAACTGAAAAGGTAAAAGTCCCCAAAACTCCCATGTTTCAGAAAAACCACTCTTAACAGTTTACATTAACCCATTTGTATTCATGTTCTAACATGCAAATTGCTTATAATTCTTACATGTAAATTGCTTATAATTTACTACAGTGTAGTAGAGCATAATACATAGAGTAGTGTACTATGCTGACTATACCAGAGCGTAGTGTGGTATAACACACTTCATACATTGCTTGCAACTGTAATTTTACCACCTAATCTCACTGTATTTATTTCCAAACCAAGTCATCGCTTCAAATGGTACATTCTATTGTTTTATTGAATCCTGACCAATCTTACATTAATGAACATTTGAAGTGCTTCCAGAATTTTGTATTTTGGGATGACATAAATCTGCCTCAGGGAACATCTTTGTATGTAAATTTTTGCACACCAGTGTGAAATTTTTCATAGAAATGCAGTGGCTTAGATCAAAACTCATCCCAAAATATTGTGCGATTGACATTTCTTCAACAATGTGTATGGTCACCAAAGCTGAGTATTTAACAATCTTTTGAGTTTAGTCCAGTTTAGGAGAGATGTTAAAGCTCGTTGTTTGAATTTACATTAAGGAGGCTGAGAATCTTTGTAGACTGACTACTTTTATTTCTTTGTTTAAAATTGCCCACCTCCAGCCCATATCTTTGACTCATCTTCCTATTTTTATTTATTATTTTGTCATGGTGTTCTAAGAACTCTTTATTCTAGAGATGTTTATCACTTATCTCAGTATCTAGGTATCCATTTGCCCTTAGATCTAGTTATCTTTCTCCCCTATGGGTGTGTGGGGGAGGGGGAGGGTGCTGATCTCTGCATACCACTTCCCCAGTCAGCTGTTTTCCAGCTGAGGATAGAAGGTTGGAAGGTGTGGAAGGAAGAATAATACCCTTCAAAGATGTCTCAGTTCCCAAGACTTCCTTGGTACAATGGCTAAGATTCTGCACACTCAATGCCAGGGGCTGGACTTGATCCCTGGTCAGGGAGCTAGGGGTTTCCCTGGTGGCTCAGATGGTAAAGAATCTCTGCAGTACAGGAGACTGGGTTCCAACCCTGGGTTGGGGGATCCCCTGAAGAGGGCATGGCAACCCACTCCGATATTCTGGCCTGGAGAATTCCACGGACAAAGGAACCTGGTGGGGCTAGAGTCCATGGTGTCACTAAGAGTCAGACACAACTGGGTGACTAAGCACGCACAGTACAGTAACTAGATCCACAGACCGCAACTTAACTAAGACCCAGTGCAGCCAAATAAATAAATTTTTTTTCTAAAAAATAATTTGGAAAAAATGCCTGGGTCCTAACCCCTGGAAACTGTGAACATGTTATGTTACTTCAATTCAGTTCAGTTGCTCAGTCACGTCCAACCCTTTGGGACCCCATGGACGGCAGCACGCTAGGCTTCCCTATCCGTTGCCAACTCCCAGAGATTTTTCAAACTCAAGTCCATTGAGTCGGTGGTGCCTTCATCCTCTGTCATCCCCTTCTCCCACCTTCAATCTTTCCCAGCATCAGGGTCTTTTCCAATGAGTCAGTTCTTCGCATCAGGTGGCCAAAGTATTGGAGTTTCAGCTTCAGCATCAGTCCTTCCAATCAACACCCAGGACTGATCTCCTTTAGGATGGACTGGTTGGATCTCCTTGCAGTCCAAGGGACTCTCCACAGTCTTCTCCAACATCACAGTTCAAAGGCATCAATTCTTCGGGGTTCAGCTTTCTTCACAGTTCAACTCTCACATCCATACATGACTACTGGAAAAAACCGTAGCCTTGACTAGACAGACCTTTGTTGGCAAAGTAATGTCTCTGCTTTTTAATATGCTGTCTAGGTTGGTCATAACTTTTCTTCCAAGAAGCAAGTGTCTCTTAATTCCATGGCTGCAGTTACCATGTGATTTTGGAGCTCAAGAAATTAAAGTCTGTCACTGTTTCCATTGTTTTCCCATCTATTTGCCATGAAGTGATAGGACCAATTGGATGCCATGATCTTAGTTTTCTGAATGTTGAGTTTTAAGCCTACTTTTTCACTCTCCTCTTTTCACTTTCATCAAGAAGCTCTTCAGTTCTTCACTTTCTGCCATAAGGGTGTGTCATCTGCATATCTGAGGTTGTTGATATTTCTCCCAGCAATCTTGATCCCAGCTTGTGCTTCAAGTTATGTTACTTGGCAAAAGGCAATTGAGTTGCAGTATGATGTTTGGGAAATCAGTTGACCTTAAAGAAGGAGAGCATGCCTAATCAATCCAGGTGGGTTTAAGGATCCTGAAAAGTGGAATAGCGAGTCAGGAGACCTGAAGAGATGGTCATATGAAGAGGACATGAGCAGTCATTGCTGGCTTCAAAGACAGGGACAGGGCCATGACCCAAGGCTGGTAGCCTCTAGGAGCTGGAAAAGCCAAGGAAACACATTCTCCTCAAGAGCCTCCAGAAAAAGATGCAGCTCTGCTGAATTTGGTTTTAGCTCACTGAGGCCTGTTTCAGACTTCTGAACACCAGAACTGTAAAATTAAGAGTGCATGAAAAGCACTCAGTTGTGTCCGACTCTTTGTGACCCTATGGACTGTAGCCTGCCAGGCTCCTCTGTCCATGGAATTCTCCAGGCCAGAATACTAGAGTGAGTAGCTGTTCCCTTCTCCAGAGGATCTTCCCAACCCAGGGATTGAACCCAGGTCTCCCACATCACAGGCCGATTCTTTACCGTTTGAGTCAACAGGGAAGCCCTGTAAAAGTTAATGTAATTTTAAAAAACATTTTTACTTTATTTATTTAGACTGTGCTGGGTCTTCGTTGTGGGATATAGGCTTCTCAAGTTGCAGTGTGAGGGCCGCATGTGCGATCTAGTTCCCTGCTGCTGCTAAGCTGCTTCAGTCGTGTCCGACTCTGTGCAACCCCATAGACGGCAGCCCACCAGGTTCCTCCGTCCCTGGGATTCTCCAGGCAAGAACACTAAAGTGGGTTGCCATTTCCTTCTCCAATACATGAACGTGAAATGTGAAAGGGAAGTCACTCAGTCGTGTCCGTCCCTCAGCGACCCCATGGACTGCAGCCTATCAGGCTCCTCCATCCATGGGATTTTTCCAGGCACGAGTACTGGAGTGGGGTGCCATTGCTTCTCTGACCAGGGATCAAATCTGGACCCCCTGCACTGGGAGCACAGAGTCTTAGCCAATGGACCACCAGGGAAGCCCCTAAGTTTGTGTAATTCTAAGCCACGTAATTTGCTGTGATGTGTTATATTGGCAATAGGAAACTAATACAGAAGGCCAGGGAAAGAGATAAACCACCGCTATCCCCTACTTCAAACAGCATCTCCAGCACCCACTACTGTCCTCAGGAATGATTTTGGCTTCAGCTAGCTTCAAGAACTCTGGTTATAACAGAGTCTGGAAGCTTTTATTTTTAGCTTTCTAGCCTCTGTAACACAGGAAGGATTTCTAGTAGGAGGCTGAGAATGGATATTAAAGAAATTAAGCAATCTATCTGCTAGAAACACAGACGGTATATTTCTGGAAGGAAATAAAAGAAAGTAGTGCAGCGGTTGCAACTGCGGAGCTGAACTGAACTGCTGAAGAATGCAAAGGGAAGGACAGTTTATTGTCATTGCATAATGCTTTGTAACTATTGTGTGTTTTGTTTGTTTGCTGTTGTTTTGGCTACATTGAGCAGCATGGGGGCTCTTAGTTCTCCAGTTATAGTGGAAGCATGGAGTCCTAACAAATGGATCACCTGCAAAGGCCCAGTTTGTAACTATTTAAATTGATACTTTGCACATGTAAAATGAAATAATTTTTTAAATAGAATAAGGCAAAACAAAACCAAGTAAACTAAAATCAATATAAAAAGATCTCCAATGATTCTGATAGAGCTGATCCACAGACCAAGATAATCACATCAATTAATACTCTTTGAAATAAATGTGTTTTCTATTTGGTCTAGCTGAACATAGGTGAAACAGTAGTTGATAATTGTTGGAATTTAGTTTTATACTACTTTTATTATTTTTTATATCACTTATGTGTTAAATATTTCCTGTTACTTAGATATTGTCTTAATATTGCATTTTGCACTGATTTGCTACTTTCCCATTTCCCAATGTGACTAAAGTTATATCTAATATATACACAGAAGCAGGAAGGCAATGGCACCCCACTCCAGTACTCTTGCCTGGAAAATCCCATGGATGGAGGAGCCTGGTAGGCTGCAGTCCATGGGGCTGCTAAGAGTCGGACATGACTGAGCGACTTCCCTTTCACTTTTCACTTTCACGCATTGGAGAAGGAAATGGAAACCCACTCCAGTGTTCTTGCCTGGAGAATCCCAGGGACAGGGGAGCCTGGTAGGCTGCCTTCTATGGGGTCACACAGAGTCGGACACCACTGAAGTGACTTAGCAGCAGCAGCAGTAGTAGCATACACAGAAGACTGACTTTCAATTATCCATCACTTGGATCAGGCTGATCAGTTAGCCCCAATTCCATAGCCGGAACCACAATTCCTTGTTGGCACCCGCAAATTGCAAGCATGATTCCAAAAAAAGAACAGTTCTGTAGGGTTCATTTCAGTTCAGTCACTCAGTTGTGTCCGACTCTTTGTGAGCCCATGGACTGCAGCACACTAGGCCTCCTTGTCCATCACCAACTCCCAGAGTTTACTCAAACTCATGTCCATTGAGTCGCTGATGCCATTCAACCATCTCATCCTCTGTCATTCCCACCTTCAATCTTTCCCAGCATCAGGGTCTTTTCCAATGAGTCAGTTCTTCGCACCAGGTGGCCAAAGTATTGAAGTTTCAGCTTCAGCATCAGTCCTTCCAATCAACACCCAGGACTGATCTCCTGTAGGAAGGACTGGTCGGATCTCCTTGCAGTCCAAGGGACTCTCAACAGTCTTCTCCAGCACCACAGTTCAAAAGCATCAATTCTTCAGTGCTCAGCTTTCTTTATAGTCCAACTCTCACATCCCTACATGACTACTGGAAAAACCATAGCCTTGACTAGACAGATCTTTGTTGGCAAAGTAATGTCTCTGCTTTTCAGTGTGCTATCTAGGTTGGTTATAACTTTTCTTCCAAGGAGCAAGCGTCTTTTAATTTCATGGCTGCGATTACATCTGCAGTGATTCTGGAGCCCCCCAAAATAAAGTCTGTCACTGTTTCATTGTTTCTATAAGGTAGTCTTGCAAAAATCAAACCTATTAAGCTATGAAAATATTTTGATGAGTAAATTAAATATAATGCTGAGCTCGAGAGACCAGAAAAAGGAATTGTGTAAAAAAAACAGGGACATAAATGGGGAATCCAGAGGAAGTGGTATTTGACTGGGGAAGATAAGTCAGTTTACAAAGCATGTGGGTCATTAGTCGGACAAGTCCTTTCAAACAGCAGAAACTGAGCAATCAGTCGCAATGAGGAACCAAAATTTATGAGGAGGCAAGTCTGCTGAATATATGCATTTAAAAATCATCAAACATATAAAACCTTGATTATAAATACAGGTCTTGACAAAACCTGCTTTGGTTGGTTGGTTGGTTGGTTGGTTAGTCACTAACTCGTGTCTGACTCTTCTGTGACCCCATGGACTGTAACCTGCCAGTCTCCTCTGCCCAAAGGATTCTCCAGGCAAGAATACAGGAGTGGGTTGCCATTTCCTTTACCACAGGCTTAAACCCTAAGGTTTCCAATGTACATAGTGAATGAGTCTCAATATTAGTAATATAAAAGAAACCTACTAGCAGGAATTGAATAGAAGTAGTAATCCAAGGCTTTCTCACTGAGAAATGTGTATACAGCTCTCAGTACAATCAGGTTGCTGATTTCTCTAGGCATGTCACTGAACTGGCTTGTGGATTCCCAGAGGTTAAAGAACTTAAGTGGAAACAGTTTAGTCAACCATGAGGAAGTGAAGTGAAAGCTGCTCAGTCGTGTCTGACACTTTGTGACCCCCTGGACTATATAGTTCGTGGACTTCTCCAGGCCAGAATTCTGGAGTGGGTAGCCATTCCCTTCTCCAGGGGATCTTCCCAACCCAGGGATCGAACCCAGGTCTCCCGCTTTGCAGGCCGATTTTTTACAAGCTGAGCCACAAGGGAAGCCCCTAGTCAACCACAGGGGACCACAGCAGTGATCTGGGAGAAAGCAAGCTGATTTCCCTTCTATAGCAATTGAGAAATTTCTGAGAAAAAGGGCTTTATTCCCCACCCCTACAAGCCCCCCCCCCCACTCAGGTTTAGAGAGATATAATTAGTGTACAAGAAACTGGACCATAACCTATGAATAATATTTGGTGATCTGGGGACTTATGTATAAAACCTTGTTACCATCTCTGTAGTTCAGGTAATAAAGATACCAATCACTTCCCAAAGCTTCTTTACATACCCTCCAACCCTTTTTCTCCTGTGGTCACATGTGATTTATCTTCTCAACAATTTTTTAAATTTAATTTTTAAATTAATTTTTATTGAAGTATAGTTGCTTTACAATGTTGTGTTTGTTTCCACTGTACAGCAAAGCGAATCAGCTATGTGTTTACAGATCTCCCCTCTTTCTTGGATTTTCTTCTCATTTAGGTCACTATCAACCAATTTTTAAGTATATAACCTACCTGCAATGCGAGTCAATCCTTGGGTTCGGAAGATACCTTGGAAATGGAAGTGGAAACCCACTCCAGTGTTCTTGCCTGAAGACTCCTATGGTTGAGGGAGCCTGATGGACTACAGGTCCTGGAGTTGTAAAGAGTTGGACACGACTGAAGCAACTGAGCACACAGACACAAAGGCACAAAATTATACAGCAAATCTCTGGAACATAGTCATATTAATCACAACAGACTCGACAAAAGTCACAACACTTTGGAATTGGGCCAGGGCTTAATCAGGAAAAGCAGCATGTACCTTGGTGTGGAATCACTTTAAACAGGTGCTCCATGTCACTCACACAAACTAGCTACAGAAAGATTGCCTTCAAAAGTTAATCACTAACTAGAACCAAGAAGAGCATTCCCGGCTGCTCTCAATACTAACAAGGGCCTGCAGAAATCGCTGTACACCCGCATAATTCCCTGGGGAATTCACTGGGTGTGGAGGAAGAAACTGCTTCAAGTGGTGATCTGACCCATGACCAGAAATCTGACTTCATCGAAGGACAATATTGACCGACACTTGGTTAGATGCAATCTCGGCCATTTAGCAGGAAGAACTGAGGAGGCTGAAAAGCCAACTGCCTGGGGCTAAGGGAGGCAATCCAGACCCCCAGAGGTTTCAGGCCTTTGCTGAGGGGAACTGTAAGAAAGCTGAATATATGCATTCTGGCTGGTTCTGTTCTGGGCATGCCCAGCAGAAATGATCATGCCCATTCTTTGTCAAGAATGTTTGAGGCCAAGATACCGGGAAACGTGGCTGCTGGCACCAGGTATCTGGCGCAGTGGTAAAGAATCCTCCTGCCGATGGAGGAAACGCAGGAGATGCGGGTTGGATCCCTGGAGTGGAAAGATCCCTTGGAGGAGGAAATGGCAACCCGCTCCAGTATTCTTGCTTGGAGCATTCCATGGACAGAGGAGCCTGACGGGCTACAGTCCATGGGATTGCAAAGAGTTGGACATGACTGAGCCTGCTCACACACACCAAATAGAATAATTCTGGGAATGCCCGATGGTTAGGACTTGGTGCTCTCACTACTGGGACTGAGTTCAGGCCCTGACTGGGGGAACTAAGATCCTGCATGCTGTGTGGTGTGGCAATTTTAAAAAATAAAAGAATAATCCTGTTGTCAAGACATTCACCTCTGCAGTGTAATTTCACCTTGCTGAGAGGCTCAAAGTAACTGCTCAAAATTACTGTCTGGATCTCCTCTGGAAGTTCTTTGGTCACAGAGGTGTTCTGCCCATTTTGTGAATCCCTAAGTGCTTTCTTATCCAGAAACAGGTGGATGGGATGTGTCCCATGGTGGGCAGAGGGGGGAAGGAAAGCCGGAAAGTGACTAGAGCAATGGGTCCATTTATTATTATTTTAAGCAACAGACTCTCCTTTATTTTCCCAAATGAAGTTTTATGCATAACTCTGACCTAGAAAAGGAGACTTTTGGGATTTGAAGCTAGATGGTTGGGGTTTAGGTCCTTCCTGCTGGACACTGCTCCCTCCCCCCACCACCACCACCATTTGACCCTTGTAAATTTTAAAAATTATTACAACTGAGATGAATTCCTTTAACACAGTGAGTGTTCTCTTGGAGCTGTCAAAACCCATGCAGTGATGACTAGGTTAAGCCGTAATCTGATTTAATAACCCTTGGTATGAGTTAGTTTAAATCAGATTTCTGTTTTTTCCTAGAAACTGGCTAAAACAAATACACCAGAGAATGCTAATTTTAATAAAATAGAGGGAAAATGAGTTTTCAAGCATTTGGCTAATATGAGGTGGGGTGGACATGACGGAATCCCTCAGGAGGGACTCGGCACTGGATTTGGTTAGAAGAGACAAAGGTAGGATATGGTGACCGGGAGGAGTGACCTACTGCCACCTTATGCGTCACTTAAGCCATTTACTGACTGTATGACCCTGGGCAAGTTACTTGACCTCTCCGTGCCCTGGGCTCTTCATGATAACATAGCCATGATAGTAGCACATATCTTACAGTGTTGTTTTGAGATCAAACGAGTTGATATTTTTTAAGCCTTAGAACACGGTCTGAAGCACAGAGCACTCTTCCTATTTTTTTTGGCCACACCACGTGGCTTGTGGGATCTTAGTTTCCTGACTGGGATACTATGCCATTGATTGAGAAATTGGTCTAAGATTTAGAGATACTGTGTAAACTCACTACTTCTGATTATCATGAATGTGTTGGCTGCTAATCTCGTCTTAACCCTCCCTGTGATTCTGTAGGAGAAATGTGGAAGTACAGCGTCATACTGCGAAATGAGGCCAGAAAAGGCATTGAGTCCAACCACTTGTCTGGTCCTGAGGGTATCCTTGCCAAACAGAATTCAGTCTATGATTCAACCCTACTCTTTTTTTTTGGGGGGGGGCAGTCTTTTTACATTGAGGGATAATTGCTTTAGAATGTGTTGGTTCCTGCCATATAATAACATGAATCAGCCATAAGCAGACAGTGAAATGACAAAAAGATATGTTACAGAAGAAGGAACAAGGTAAAAACCTACAAGACCAAATAAATGAAGAGTAAATAGGCAACCTATCTGAAAAATAATTTAGAATAATGACACTAAAGAGCCTTACTTTTTCAACTGGAATCAGCTACTAAAAGGTAACTAACATAGTACAGCAGAAAAAACATGTAGTAAACCTGTTCTGAATGTTGAGGTCTTGACTTTGTGTGTGTGCTAAATTGCTTCAGTCATGTTGAACTCTGCAACCGTATGAACCATAGCGTGCCAGGCTCCTCTATTCATGGGATCCTCCAGGCAAAAATACTGACCCAGGGATCAAACCCTCATCTCTTGCATCTCCGGCACTGGCAGGCAGGTTCTTTACCACTAATGCCACCTGGGAAGCCTTGAATAGTCTCAATGAAACTAAAAGACATTATAGGATAGTCAGGTATCCCAGGCAACTGATGAGACTTAAATGTTCCCTAGGTCAGAGCTTCTCTGACTACGCTGTATACCCACATCATGTGGGGGTGTTATTGAAAATGCAGATTCCATAGTTGGGGAGGGGGCAGCTGAGATTCTAGACTTCTAATAAGTTTCCAGGTGATACTGATGCTTCTGGTCCAGCCAGAAGGGACCCCAATAGCCTCTCCAGAGCTGGCAGGAGAGTGTTAAATAACAATCTTACTAAACTTTGTTCAATGAGGTAAAGTATGTTGGAAAACTATCAAGCCCCAAACACAGAACACATACTATATTAGCAGAATCTCTCTAGCTTCTTATCTCATTTCAGTTTCTGGAGTGTGTATTTACCTGGCAAACATAAAATACCATCATCATCAACAACAAAGACTTGTGTTTATCCCTGATCCATCTGTCTCCTATCTAAAAACACACTCCCCACTGAAACATCTTTTGAGCTTTGGGAAGCCGTGAAAGGTGTGGTTATATATAAACAAACACCAAAGAGGAAAGATGGGTACACAAATGGCAGGTGGTAAGGAAAAGCTGGCAGAAAAAAACCAGAGAACATTTGCTAACCAAAATAAACATCTATATAATAAAAATTAATACTATTTACCTTAGGTCATGCCTGAATGGTCTAGTGGTTTTCCCTACTTTCTTCAATTTAAGTCTGAATTTGGCAATAAGGAGTTCATGATCTGAGCCACAGTCAGCTCCCAGTCTTGTCTTTGTTGACTGTATAGAGCTTCTTCATCTTTAAGGGATTTGATTTAGGTCATACCTGAATGGTCTAGCGGTTTTCCCTACTTTCTTCAATTTAAGTCTGAATTTGGCAATAAGGAGTTCATGATCTGAGCCACAGTCAGCTCCCAGTCTTGTCTTTGTTGACTGTATAGAGCTTCTCCATCTTTGGCTGCAAAGAATATAATCAATCTGATTTTGGTGTTGACCATCTGGTGATGTCCATGTGTAGAGTCTTCTCTTGTGTTGTTGGAAGAGGGTGTTTGCTATGACCAGTGCATTTTCTTGGCAAAACTCTATTAGTCTTTGCCCTGCTTCATTCTGCATTCCAAGGCCAAATTTGCCTGTTACTCCAGGTGTTTCTTGACTTCCTACTTTTGCATTCCAGTCCCCTATAATGAAAAGGACATCTTTTTTGGGTGTTAGTTCTCTTTCCTTACTAATAAACCACCACCTTTGTTGTTAAGGATTCATAGAGAAGGGCATGGCAGCCCACTCGGGTTTTCTTGCCTGGAGAATCCCATGGAGAGGAGCCTGGCGGGCTACAGACCACAGGGTCACATAGAGTTGCACACGACTGACCACAGCACAGCACAAGGAGTCATAACCCACCTCTATCCCCCAGACCTTTCAATATACTTAACGGCTTCATCTCGTAGTTTTAGCCTTGAAATAGTAGAAGCACCACATTGCCCAAGCAATCAAGTTCTAAACGTGCAGTACCTATTACTTAACTCTAAAATGCACTTTCTTCTTGATCTCTGTGACAGGCTTCATTTCATGACAAATCTGTCCTCCCACTTCTCTAGATCCCTAGTTGGGTTTGTGGGTTAAAATGCTAAGCTTTTACTCTGGGAGGCACTGTTGATCTTTGTTGTAATTTTTAGTTCTATGATATCTTAATTCCAAAGTCATTTAAACAGTGAGAAAAACAAAGCAGTGCTTTATTTGTAGTCCCAATCTAAAAAATGGGTTGTATTGTCAGAATTTATTATAAACCAGTTGTTTAAAACCCATATGGAACCAGTACTACACATGTGGGCCAGCCTAACCCCAAAAAGTTAAATATTAATGGAGTTATCCCTTATTAGAGCAGAGGAATCTGAGGGTGGTGTCCTATTAGGGAACTTAAAATTGAATTTTTCTGCCATTTTCCCCAATGCGATTGTTCAGTTTTGAGCCCTAAAGCTGAGTGGTTCATATTTTAACCTGTGGGGCTTGTTAAGCAGAGGATGAAGTAATCACTTTTGAGTTTTGAAGAATAGATGCAACAATGTAGAAAATGTGCTCTCGGGCTGAAAGCTGAGGACACAGAACCTCTGAGGAGGTTACTGCAATTGTCAAAGGAAGTGGTGATAATGTTGGGGAGAAGCAGATGGATCTCAGGGACAGAGGGCCCAGCACTTGCTGACAGATAGGATGTGATTAGTAAATGGAGAGAGGGGGCAATATTTGGGTTTGCAAAACACTGTGTCTATACAGATGGTCAACATCCTTTGCCTTTGCTCCAGCTATGCAGTGGTGGTGGTCTTCCATCTAAAAGTTTATAAAATAGACCAGTGTCTGTCCAGAGAAGCTAGGACCACAAAGACAGGATTCCCTGTCTCACTATTAAGGATTTAATTCCCGTGCCTCTTTTGGATCAGATTTTGTGACCTGGGTTAGAGTTTGGCAAAGAACTTCCTTCAAACACCCTACTGCCCTGTGGTTTGATGTCAGAAACACGCCAATCAACTTCAGCCTTGTCTCTTGTGACTTCTCTAAACCTGAAGCTTCAAAATTAAAGTCATGCCTAGAGATGTTTCACATCATTAGTGCTTGAGAGAATTTACAGAGGAACAGAATTTTAGGGTTTCAGTCAAAGGTTTGGGCCACTGGATTGCTAGACCTGTCAGCCTATCAGTGATGCTGGAAAAGAAACAGAATGAGCCTGAAGAGCAGGCTGACTCTGCCCAGACTTTCTGCTAAGTACTACCTCTCCCCACCCCTCCCAATAAACAGGAAACATAATGACATGTATTTTGAACTGTAAGAATGTTAAGAAATTCCTCTGTCTCAGCAGTCCACTGAGAGGCTGGAGTTGGGCAGATTCAAGACATTATCCTGAGTTCTAGAACCACGGTTTCACTCTTTCTCCCTCTCTCCTTTCTTTCCAAAGTTTTGGTAGAAAGTTGACGTCAAAGTAAGTCTGACACTAAATCAATTTGTGATTTCTGAAAAGATTGTGCCTTTTTAAAGGAGCAAGTTGCATCTTTAACCTATATCTAATTGTTAGAATCTGGCAAAGAGAGACCTACAGTCCCCATGTGATGTGGCATCCAAACTTTGGTTTTATTTCACAAATATGGGCCAATTTGGCCTAAGTCAGGATATTTCACATTGTGTCCCTAGAGATTTACTTACAGTGTTTGTGACAATAACATTTAATTTGTATCTGTTTTACAGATTCTGGGTGTTCCCTTATAACACAGCGAGACTGAGATATTAAAAAAAAAGAAAATGTAGAGTGTTTTTAGAGTCTTACATGTTAGAAACTGATGTTTTTTAAGCATCTCTCAAAACTGACTGGTGAAGTATGTTTTCTAGGTAGCAGAGCTCACCAGTGATTTGAAGTGAGCTTCCATTTGAAGTGAGCAGCGCCTTTCTGAAAATGGCTGAGGGGAAATAAGTGACATTTTTATTCAACCAAGAGTAACTGGAGACTTATTTTTTCTTCCTTTAAAAGTAATTTAAGTTCTCCAGGGGATTGGTAATTAGGTCTCTTGGCATAGCATGGTTATCTGATCAGACTGTCATGCCCATAAACACTGAAAATATGGGACGTTGATTCATTTATAGTGTTTTCAAGGGAGGTGATGGGCTTTCAACTCCTTTCTTGCTCTTTCTCACTCTTTCTCTCTTTGTCTCTCAAATGGGGGCTTTTCAAACTTTAGACAAGAGCAATGTTGAAAAAATGGGCCGGTTATATTTTGCTTCTCTGTCTCTACCAGGCTAATGGCTCCCTATTTGATCATTTAAACACTGGTCCAAATCCAGATGGAATTAGATGCCCCTTACTGCAGTCAGACAGTCTGTAACGTTTGATACAGATCTTCTGAGTGGACAAGATGAGATTAGATTGGTCTCTCTGGAGCCAACACTATTCACTTTGTAAGAAAAGTTATCCTGGAGGCCTGAGGACTGCCAAAAGCAAAGGAGAAACAGCCCAAGCTTTTCCTCTTATCAAGATCCACAGTTGGTTCCACATTAAGCCGTGGCGCACTCGATGGTAAAAGGGTTTGAATAATGAATTGGATCAGAAGCCAAGAAGGAGGTCTCTGCCACCCACGACTGGAATATGAATTTCATGTGTTGTAACTTTATTACCATTTTTTGTTTAACATATGACAGAGACTGAAATGTCTGGCATGGAGTCAGTGGCTATTTTTACTTATTGGGGTTTTTTTCATTTAATATCTGTTGAGCCCCACAATATGCCAGGCCCTGCACTACCAACCTCCATGGACTATGAAATTTAACCCTTAGAATAATCCTCATGTTTAATCCTTTACAATTGTATAGAGTGTTATAGTTTATAAGGCACTTTCATATTTATCTTCACATAACACTGTCACCTCGGAAAAGGCAATGGCACCCCACTCCAGTACTCTTGCTTGGAAAATCCCATGGACGGAGGAGCCTGGTGGGCTGCAGTCCATGGGGTCGCTAAGAGTCAGACACGACTGAGCAACTTCACTTTCACTTTTCACTTTCATTCATTGGAGAAGGAAATGGCAACCCACTCCAGTGTTCTTGCCTGGAGAATCCCAGGGACGGGGGAGCCTGGTGGGCTGCCATCTATAGGGTCGCACAGAGTCGGACACAACTGAAGTAACTTAGCAGCAGCAACACTGTCACCTAAAAGATGGGTATCATTGTCTTCATTTTACAGCTGAGGGGACTGACATGGTAAGAGCATCTAACCCATCCTCCATGAGTCTTGCTTCACCAGACTCTGATGTCCTTCTGCTATGTTCCTGTCTTTCCAAGCAAAGGCTCTGATAAACAGTGGCAGTGGTTCTCAGAGTGTAGTCCTATCCCTGGACCAGCAGCATTAGTATCACCTGGAAGCTTGTTGAAAGGCTAATGCTTTAGCCCCAGAACCTTCTGAGTGGGTCAGTGATCTGTATGCTAACAAGCCCTCCAGGTAGTTCTGACACTGACTAAAGTTCAAGACCCATTGGACTAGAGCACTGGTCCAGAGGTGAGAGGGCAAGCTCACCCAGGTTAACCTGTATAAGACCTCCCATAATAAAAGGTTGTGAGCCAGAATGTTGTCTGGCTCCAACATTGTCTGTTTTGGGGTTCCTTATTGTAGTCTGAGGCTTCCCAGGTGGCTCAGTAGTAAAGAATCCACCTGTCAAGCAGGAGATATGGGTTCCATTCCTAGGTCAGGAAGATCCCCTGAAGGAGGGAATGGCAACCTGCTCCAGTATTCTTGCCTGGAGAATTCCATGGATAGAGAAGCCTGGCAGACTATAGTCCATGGGGTTGCAAAGAGTTGGATATGACTTAGCGACTATAACATAGTCTTAGATAGTTCATTTTGGTTAATTCCTTTCTGAAATATCCCTGAGAGACAGGCAGTTCAATAAGAAGATAAAGGTCTCTGGATGTCTTGTGAAGTAAGGCACAAAGTCTGCCCCATCTAGTGAGTTTTTATTTTCTGGATGAGATGAACAGGAGGGATGGTCCTCAGAATGACTACTAGAATGTCCAAATCAGGATATCCAGAAATATACCAGAAAGTCCAAAATTCCTATCCAGAGTAAGCATTTTGCACCTGGGTCTTTCGTAGCCCAAGTTCCTTGTTCACTCCCAATACTGCACTGTGATGGAGTTAATGGCAGCAGGGCTCCTTGCTCCCTGCCGTGCAATATTTGTGCAGCTATGGCTTGAGGCAGTATGGGGGTACCTGCAGCCACTTGGAAATTCTTAGTGCTTTCCTCATCAGCTGAGATCCATAGCCTGTGGTCCCATGTAGACTCTTCTAGCTGTGTGGAGTAAACAAAAGCACCCACCTATTTCTCATGAATTTCATCTGCATTTTTTTTTCCTCCTTGAAGCAAGAGCCCAAACCAAGGCTTAGACCATAGCTCAAAGATCTTCCAGGAGCTCAGAACTGAGCCCCATCCGCATAGCAAGGCTATTCCTTCCACAGTCTCTAGAGACCAGCAAAGCGGCAGATTGAGCCCTTAGGTGCAATGTGTTCTCTTCAACATGTTCTTTTTGAAAGAAGAAAACTGCTGTCCATGTACAGAGCACCTCCTCTGTGCTGGCACTCAGTTCTTTGCACATGTTATTTCATCCTATTGAAACTCCAAGGAAGATACTACGATTAGCTCTATTTTACAGATGAGGGAAATGAGGCTCACAGAGGTCCACTTTCCCACAATCACATGACTGGGAGGTGGTGAAGGTAGGATTCAAATCCAGGTCTGACTGCAAATTTCTAGCCTCAACCATCGTGTGACACAGGCTGTGACAGACGGGACAGCAGAGGAGGGGGTCTGTTTTGAAAGTCTTGCCACATGTCTATGTCAGCCTCTTTCCTACAGTCCCACAGGGCTTGGCACCAGGAGAAGCGGGACCCTGGAGCTATGGCACTGTCCATGTGGGCTACAGCTGCGGCTGTAACTCAGCACAGGCTGCCTCCCCCGGGGAGGCTCGAAACTAGAAGCTGGGAGAAGCACACTTAGGCCACTTTGGTGCTTTGAAATGCTTCCTCCGAGCTTTTGTTTCTTGATATCTCATACCCTGGTCAATAAATGGTAGTTTTTGTGTTGTTTTTTTTAACAATCACTTTCTCGATTTATTATTTGTCTTCAAAATAATTTCTAAGTTACAATAATAACAGATCAATATTTGAAGTTAACCACGGCAGAGGGTTTCTATTAATCTGTTAGGTGATTTTTCATTTCATTTTTTATTTTTAACAACAAAAACATTTTGTATTGGGGCATAGCCAATTAACAGTGTTGTGACAGTTTCAGGTGAACAGTGAAGGGACTCAGCCATACATACACATGTACCCATTCTCCCCCAAACCCCAGTCCCATCCAGGCTGGGACAACACTGAGCACATAACATTGAGCAGAGTTCCATGTGCTCTACAATAGGTCTTTGTTGCTTTTAAATATAGCAGTGTGTACATCATTTCCCAACGTCCTTAACTGTCCCTTCCCGCTCCCCTCCACCCCCACAACCATGGTTTCATTTTCTAAGTTAGTGAGTCTCTCTGTTTTGTAAGTAAGTCATTTGTAAATAAGTGGTAGTTTTTTTGTTGTTACTATTTAGTAGGAAACAGATTCCCAGATTCAGTGTTAGGAAAATCACTGTAGATGCTGTAGGTCTGCCTTTTTTTTTTTTTTTTTTTTAAGTGTTTTGTTCGTTTGTTTTTGGCTGTGCTGGGTCTTGGTTGCAGCACATGGGATCCTTAGTTGTGGTGTAGGGAAAGAACAACTAGGCAAGATGGTGGTGGCCAGGCTTTCTCACTCATGTCCTCTCACTCTCTCCGTATGTTCTGTAAATAATGATGTAACAGCTGAGATCATTTATAGCACTGGGCATATGGACCTGTATAAGCACCACCTGAAAACTCTCGGATGTTGTGTTGCAGCATCAGCCATTGGAGAATAAAGTATATCTGCCTTGCTGCTGCAGAAAAAAAGAATGTCTGCAGTCCTTATGGCTCCTAGCGTCTTCTTCCAGCTTCTTCCTATCTGCTTCCTAGCTTGTGCCTTTCCTACCCTGGATTTAGTGATCTGCAAGACATGTGGCATGCTAACTCTTAGTTGCGACATGTGAGAATCTAGTTCCCCGACCAGGGATCAAACCTGGGCTCCCTGCATTGGGAACGTTGATTCTTAGCCACGGGACCAGTTCCTTGGTCTGCCTTTTAATGTGCAGGCCAGTCCCAGTCCTGGGTTCCTGGGCCAGCCTGGGGCCTCTTAAGAGTTCTTCCAGTTTCTCTGGTTCTAACTGGGACCCCAAGTGCAAACCTTGCCCTTGCCCTTGCCCAACAGCCATGGTGGCAGGAGGTGGTCCAGGCTGCTCTGGGGAGGTGGGAGGTGGAAGTTGCTAAATCTCGCTCCAGTTGCTACTTGGAGCGAGCTTGGTCCATATCCAACCTGGGGACCCAGCAAAGTCTAGTTGTCCCAGCGTCTCTGCCCCCTCCCAACTCTCTCTCTCTACATACCCAGGGCCTTTCTGCAAAGAAGGGTGTGGAGATATCCAGGGCTAGTGAGTCTAGCCCTCTCAGAGTGGGCAGAGCTGGAAATCTGCAGTGCATACAGGTCCTGAAACCAAAGGACTAAAACCTCTTCTTTGTGGGAATCTGGCACCCTGGGGAAGAGAGAGGGCACCTTGGCAAGTGTGCCAAGAATTCACTTGGTAGGTGGTACCTGCTCCGAACTCTCCAGAGATCTGAGAATCTGGTTATATCCCCTGTTACAGCTTCTCCCCATGCCACTGTGCAGTTCACCCCCTCTCCCCCACCCCCAACATTTCCTTTGTGTATCAGGGAGGCTTTCCAGCGCCTCCCCGGCTGACAGATCAGCCATATGAGTCAGCCTGCGCCTCCCATTTAGTCACTTAGGCCTCTGGAGTCCGGGTGGCCCAGGCCTAATGCCAAACCCACTACTACTAATAGCAATACGATTATAATGGCTTTTATTCTTAAATTTCCTTTCTTCCAGGAGCCTCAAGCTCTTTCACAAATGCAAGAATTATGCTGCAGGCCAAAAAATAGAAACCGAGAGAAAACATGCACCTTATTCCAATTCTATTCCTCCTTCAAGGCTTTGTATAGTTGCTTTGAAGGTGAATGTTAAAAATTTTATAAACTTGAGTGGGTGGGGAGGGTATGGATGGGGAAAGGAGACCTGAGGCTTTGCATGGCCTCAGACCCCACCTGCTTTCCATCTTCTTTTTCTAGGGCTTGGCAGCTCCAAGACCTTGGAACTCCATGTGGACGGTCTAGCGGGCTTGGTCTTGGGAGAGGAGATGAAGTTCAGTATGATCATGTTTGCCTCTGGTGCCTCCAGGGCCCAGCTTATTGTTGTGTGGCTTAGGATAGGCAAAGAACTAGGAGCCAGACAACATCACTTCCAGTTCTGACTACCCCTCTTTCTCACTGGGGCAGGAGGCGGGGGTGGTTCAGGCAACAATCTGCCAGGTTTTGTTTCTTCTCTGTTGGTCTGTGGTTTGGGGGAGAATACTAGCTAACTGTCAAGATTTGATCTGGTTCAAACTTATTCTCTACATCGATGACAAAATTGTCTTCCACAATTTGCTCCCTCCCTCAAAAAGTCTCAGCACTTCCTGCCACTGTGGGAAGGGGTTTCAGCTTCTGTAAAGAAGCATGTAGGACCTTCTACGATATGTCTGATATGAACCTCTTTCTCAGCCTTGTTTAACACTGGCCCTCTCTCATAACCTGGGCACACAAGACTGCTCAAACGCACTTTCATGTTTTTGACCAGTTTCTTTTCTTCTTAAGTCTATATGGAAATCCTTCTCACCATTCAAGGCCTGGATCAAATAGCATTCCTGGGGGTTAGAATTGATTGTTCCTGCCACTATACCTACACAACCCACTGGTTGTGCCTGTTTAGTAACAGTGGTATGTGAAGCACATGCTTTGGAATGAGACAGACCTGTTGTGTTGAGGGAGGAAAGGGATAGGCAGAGCTGACTCCATCCTGAAAAAGAAGGAAACTCCATCTTGGCACTTTCAGTGAGCTTTGGACTGTGTGCCTGGTAGCAATGGGGATAACATACCCATGGCCAAACTGGCCTCCTGGAATGATAAACACCAGATTCCACACCAAGATTTCCTGTCGCCAAAAAGAATGTAATAATCTCCTTGTAGTCAATCACCTTTGTAATCTTTATGGCACCCATTGGTGTAGGCTACAATGTATAACCAGCTGACCCTTCTGATTATGAATCACGGCTGTAATCTGACTATATCTCCCTTTAACACTTTCCAGGCTAGGTTTAAGGAATGTGGGGATGTAGGCTTGAGCAGTGGAGAAGGAAATGGCAACCCACTCCAGTATTCTTGTCTGGAGAATCCGACGGACAGAGGAGCCTAGTGGGCTGCCATTTATGGGGTCGCGGAGAGTCGGACACGACTGAAGCGATTTAGCAGCAGCAGGCTTGAGCAGTACCTTTAGGCATATAGTTCAGTTCAGTGGCTCAGTCAGTCCTACTCTTTGTGCGCCACGAACCACAGCACACGAGGCCTCCCTATCCATCACCAACTGCTGGAGTCTACCCAAACCCATGCAAATGGAAATCAAAAGAAAGCTGGAGTAGCAATACTCATACCAGACAAAATGGATGTCAAAACAAAGACTGTGATAAGAGACAAAGAAGGACACTCAGTTCAGTTGCTCAGCCATGTCCAACTCTTTGCGACCCCATGAACCACAGCATGCCAGGACTCCTTGTCCATCACCAACTCTCGGAGTCCACCCAAACCCATGTTCATTGAGTCAATGATGCTATCCAACCATCTCATCCTGTCTTCCCCTTCTCCTCCTGCCCTCAATCTTTCTCAGCATCGGGGTCTTTTCAAATGAGTCAGCTCTTCGCATGAGGTGGCCAAATATTGGAGTTTCACCTTCAACATCAGTCCTTTCAATGAACACCCAGGACTGACCTCCTTCAGGATGGACTGGTTGGATCTCCTTGCAGTCCAAGAGACTCAAGAGTCTTCTCCAACACCACAGTTCAAAAGCATCAATTCTTTGGTACTCAGCTTTCATTGTAGTCCAACTCACATCCATACATGGCTACTGGAAAAACCATAGCCTTGACTAGACAGACCTTTGTTGACAAAGTAATGTCTCTGCTTTTTAATATGCTGTCTAGGTTGGTGATAACTTTCCTTCCAAGGAGTGTCTTTTAATTCCACGGCTGCAATCACCATCTGCAATGATTTTGGAGCCCCCAAAAATAAAGTCAGCCACTGTTTCTACTGTTTCCCCATCTATTTGCCATGAAGTGATGGGGCCAGATGCCATGATCTTAGTTTTCTGAATGTTGAGCTTTAAGCCAGCTTTTTCACTCTCCTCTTTTAATTTTATCAAGAGGCTCTTTAGTTCTTCTTCATTCTGCCATAAGGGTGGTGTCATCTGCATATCTGAGGTGATTGATATTTCTCCCGGCAATCTTGATTCCAGCTTGTGTTTCTTCCAGCCCAGTGTTTCTCATGATGTACTCTGCATATAAGTTAAAAAGCAGGGTGACGATATACAGCCTTGATGTACTCTTTTTCCTATTTGGAACCAGTCTGTTGTTCCATGTCCAATTCTAACTGTTGCTTCCTGACCTGCATACAAGTTTCTCAAGAGGCAGGTCAGGTGGTCTGGTATTCCCATCTATTTCAGAATTTTCCACAGTTTATTGTGATGCAGAGAGTCAAAGGCTTTGGCATAGTCAATAAAGCAGAAATAAATAGATGTTTTTCTGGAACTTTCTTGCTTTTTTGATGATCCAGTGGATGTTGGCAATTTGATCTCTGGTTCCTCTGCCTTTTCTAAAACCAGCTTGAACATCTGGAAGTTCATGGTTCACGTATTGCTGAAGCCTGGCTTGGAAAATTTTGAGCATTACTTAACTAGTGTGTGAGATGAGTATAATTGTGCAGTAGTTTGAGCATTCTTTGGCATTGCCTTTCTTTGGGATTGGAATGAAAACTGACCTTTTCCAGTCCTGTGGCCACTGCTGAGTTTTCCAGATTTGCTGGCATATTGAGTGCAGCACTTTCACAGCATCATCTTTTAGGATTTGAAATACTTTAACTGGAATTCCATCACCTCCACTACCTTTGTTCATAGTGATGCTTCCTAAGGTCCACTTGACTTCACATTCCAGGATGTGTGGCTCTAGGTGAGTGTGAGTGATCACACCGTCGTGATTATCTGGGTCATGGAGATCTTTTTTGTACAATTATTCTGTGTATTCTTGCCACCTCTTCTTAAGGTTTTCACAAAAGTCAGTTGGGGTCCTTGGCTAAGAGCAGACTCTGCCTTGTAATAAACTTCACTCCACTATTTGCCTTGTCATTCTGAGTGAGTTTGTTTCCCAGAATGTGTGGCTACAACAGTGTGACTTTTGGAAAATCATAAATCATTAAGTTTCCTTGTGCTACAAAAAATAAAACCAAAGCCTACCTTACCTGGCATGCTGCCGTCCATGGGGGTTGCAAAGAGCTGGACACAAGTGAGCAACTGAACAACAAGAGCAAACTTACCTTAAGCGCTGTGAGGATTGAATGAAGTCATGTCTCTAAAATCACTAGGTAAGATAAGCTGAAGGCCTTGATGTTTCCTAACGTTGCGTTCCAGGTGCTGTCAGCCTGCCCATGTTCCCCACTGAGTGGTCAGCTCTCAGTCAGGCCTTGCTGGCCATCCTGGCACTGAGGCCACGCAACTCCAACATTGTGTCCCGTGCACGGTGGGCATTCAGTAGACATTTCAGACATTGATAAAGCACTTGATTTTTTTGTTCCTCAGTTTCTCTCTCTAAACAATAGTGACAATGAATAACCAAAAAGAACATTCTAGACTCTGAAGAAAACCTCCCTCCCAAAGTACTCCTCCCAGGACGGAGCCTGTTGTTAATTGGAAATTAAATGGCTCTCAGCTAAACAGACTTCTCCTTTCATGGGGCCCCCTGCAAGGCAGTGGCTGTTGGGGAGAGAGTTACACCTCCTTTGAGGATAATAATGACTGCCCCAAACTCCTTTGGAAGAATGTTGGAAGATAAACGAGATAATCCACCTGACAGCTTTGTGAGCTCTTATGAAAAAGATACCCTTGAAATATAGGATACAGGTGTGTCTGGCTTTGGTTTGTGAACTGGGGGGATTTTATGAAAATCTGCACCTACAAAACAGACAAATTAAGGGGTGAAAATTAGCATCACAAACAGCCTTTTGGCTTAAAAGACTCACAGCAGGATCCCTTTAAATAGCCAGCTCCCCTAGTGTATTTAAAATATGACTCAATTTGTAAAGAATTTGATTTACATATACCCAGTGAGGAACGCGTCTACTGCAGAAGGGGAGGCACATATGTTTTTTGTAATAAAGATTGATAACTGTGGGGCTTTAAAAATATAAAATATTTCTTTCTTCTCATGATCTTTAATCATGCAGTTAACACTTACATGGCTAGGAAGCTGCTCTGAAAACTGCAGATGTGGCTGTGGAGGTTGGGACAGACTCTTTGGAGCATGCTTCCCGGGGAGAGCAGGTGGGGACGGGCTCAGCTGATGGAATGGAAATAGAGTAAGAACTGGCTTGAGATCACATCTGAATGTGACATGCTGTTCCTAATTGGGTTAAAGCCTTCCCAACTTAATAGAAGATTAGAAAAATCACCAAACAATGAATCTTTAGTGTCTGAAAAAGTAAAAATCAGCCTTATGTAGAGGAGGGATCATATATAGCAGATGCAGAAGCCAGTAGATATGAGTGAGCTCATTGTTCAAATGTTTTCTTTTGGAAAGAGAAGGAGCGAGAGAGCGAGAGCGAGAGCGAGAGCGAGAGAGAGAGAGAGTGTGTGTGTGTGTGTGTGTGTGTGTGTGTGTGTGCGTGCGCGCGTGCGTTTCAGCCTATGCTTGGCAGGGTTGAGTGAAGTATGCTAGTGGGAATAATGACCTCCCAAAGATGTCCATGCCCTAACCCCCAGTGCCTGTGAATGTGCGATGCTACATAGCAAGGGAGAATTAAAGTTGCAGATGGAATTAAGTTTGCTTATCACTTGACCTTAAAATCAGGAGATGAGCCTGAATTAGTCAGGTGGGCCCAGTGTAATCACAAGAATTCTTAAAAGATGGAAGAGGAAGAAAAATCAGTGTCGGGGATGCTATGTGAAAAAAACCTCAACTTGCTGTTTCTGGATTTGTCAGAAGGGGGCCAAAGAATATGGGCAGCCTATGGAGGCTAAAAAGGTAAGAAAATGGATTCCAAAGAGAAACACAGCTTTGACGACACCTTGATTTTAGCCCAGTGAGACCTATTTCGGCCATCTGACTTCAAGACCTGTAAAATTATAAATCTCTGTTATGTCACTGTGTTTGTGGTAATTAGATTCAGCAGCCATAGAGGACTAATATGGGGGTGGGAAGGAATTGGGATAGGGTGGTTCTCTAGCTCACTGGGCCCCTCCTGCGGAGGAGGTAGGAGATGTACAAAACCTCTGAGTGATTTTGTGAACATAGACAAAACATTCAGTGGCTACAAGTCCCTGTGCCTAGTACCACATTCTACCCAAGAGGTAAGAGGCAGCGGGAAATGGAACACTCTGGGCTGGCCCTTGAATCATCCTGTGCTCCACAGAAACAGGGAAAAGACCTAGACTTTCTTCTTCTGCTGCTGACTTCCCATTTGCAGGCCAGCCCTTTAAAGCCAATGCCATGGCACATACATAAACAATTCCAAGTTCTTCCTTTGTTTCTAGGCCCCTCTTGACCTCAGACTCTTCCTCTCCAAACAGAGCCCCGGTTCTAGCACACTAACCCTCTCAGAACTCCTCGTGTCTCTCAACCCCTTCTTTTGTCCTCCCAGAGCAGGCAGGTGTGGCTGGCTGGCCTAACAGCCTAGGAAGCTGATTCCTATTGGAGGGGCAGCGAACACCAGTCTGCCTTTGAGATCTGCTGAACCACAAGGAGACTGCACTTCACTCTGTGCGTGCCCCCCGCCCCGCAACCCCTATGGCAAGTAAACTTCAGTGGCTCCACTACTGAGCATCTGACTGGTGGTTGAGTGGGGAAGGGGAGTAAGATCGACTCAGAGGAAAAGGAGTAGGAAGCCTCCTTTGGTTATAAACTCAGCTGCATCCCCCCAGCCAGCTTTTCCAGCAGTAGAGCTGATGTTTTGATCCCTCAACTGGTTCTAAACCTACCAGGCAGAAGGGTACAATTAATTGACCCCAACAGTTACTCATGAGCAGAGTCTCTTTGAGAGACTCAGAGTTCTGAATTCCAACATTGCCTCATGGGGAGAGAAATATGAGTGTGAATTGCTGCTCATTACCAAGTGTGTGATGTGGAGCAAATTAACTTCTCTTTCATTTTCTTCATCTCTAAAATATAGTTAATAATAGAGCCTGGCTCACGGAATTGTAAGGATTAAATGAGATGATCCTGTAATAGTCGCTAGTTTATAGGAATGGTAGGAGAAAGCAACTACTACTGTTACCATTATTTTTGTTGTTGTAAAAGGATGGTAAAACAGACCCTTTCTGTGATAGTTTCAACTTAAGACAAGGGCCAATTTTTTCAGTTTTTCGTAGTGAGATGCTGGCCACCAAAGCAGACATGCAAAGATGACCCAGACTGGTGTTCCAACCATTCGCTGACTGATCATCAGAAGATTAAGGGGCCAAAAAAAGTAGCAGAGATTAGAGAGAAAAATTCTTTCAAAAGAATTTTTTTTGTGTGTTCTCTGGCACCCTCTCCCTCACCATCAGGTCCGAGGAGTTTCCCAAAGACCTGAGGAGTTGCATGTAAGGGTGGCCTGGAGTTGTCTTCCAGGACTAAGAGGAATTTCTGGAGAATCAGTGGGAGCCCATAAGAGAATGGGTGGGGAAGGGTCTGCAGAGCATCAGAGGCTGGAGGTGGCCATAAGCATCTGGCAGAGGAGGACTCAGGGTCTGGGTTAGTAGAACTTCAGGAGAGGACCAAGCTGTGAAGTCTGCCAAAGCCAGAACCCCTCTCTCTACCTCCGATCTTGAAGTTACGTCCAACTTGGAAAAGAAATTACAGAACCACCCTCACCCTCGGTCACAGATGACCATGCCCAACCCAGGGGCTGTTCCCCTCCTAACCCCTTCCTGCCTGCCCATCTTTCACTCTCAAAGAGCCTTTTACCCCTTAGCCCCACCTCCACCCCATCTCCCAACAAATGGCAGCAGGAGGGGAGAAGTGAGTTGGTGTTTTCAATTGTTAGGTGGAACTGGACATGTTGATTCCTGGACTGTGTCTCTTCCTGTGATTAGAAGTGACCAGAAACTTATCTCTGCTGAAAGGAAAAGCTCTAGGGAGCCTGAGATTTCACAGGGATTCAGGGGACAACAGCCCACAGTGCTGGCCTAAATAGGTAGCAAGGCAGGAACAAATACAAGTATTTTCTAATGATACTCTTTATTTCTTACTTGTTAAAGATACTGATAATGTTATTCATACTGTCCTCTTCACTGTTTTTTATTTCTAGCTCCATGGACAGCCAGACAAGCTCTTTTCAATGAGAGCTTCCACTTCCTACATTGTTCAAGCTCCTACCTTAAAAAAAAAACAACGTATTTATTTATTTTTGGCTGCACTGGATTTTTGTTGCTGTGGGGGGCTTTCTCTAGTTGCCATGAGCAGGAGCTGCTCTCTAGTTGCGGCGCACAGGCTTCTCGTTGCGGTGGCTCCTCTTGCTGGGGAGCACAGGCTCCAGGCTTGTGGGCTTCAGTAGCTGCAGCCCATGGGCTCAGTAGTTGTGGAGCATCAGCTTAGTTGACCGGAGGCACGTGGGATCCTCCCGGATCAGGGGTCGAATCTGTATCTCCTGCACTGGCAGGTGGACTCCTAATCACTGGGCCACCAGCGAAGCCCCGAAGCTCCTACTTGGTGAACTTCCTTGGATCTCACGAAAACGCTTAGAAATTATTGCAAACTGCCGATTTAAGGCCTCAACTAGAAGCTGAAGCTGCTGGAGGTCCTCCTCCAAAAGGCCAAGAGAAGAAGGAGCAAGGAAAGGGAAGAGTTCAAAACCAAACCAAACCACAAAATAGCAGCTCTTCCCATGGAAATGTAGCGCTTTCCCCCTTATTTTAATAATATAGTTATCAAGGTTGTCCAAATATTCATTACTGGAGTCCCTGTAGTTAGAAGATTGTGGACGGACATGAAAGCCATGATAACACAAAAATATTTGTTCATGGACATCCACCATAAGTTCCACGAAGCCCTTTTTGGCTCAGTCTTCTGATGACTGGGATATTATAAACATCTGACAGGACAATGCAAGCTATGCAAATCTGTTTCAAAGTCAAATTTCAAATCTTGCAAAGGATCAAGAAGAATGAAGTTGGAAAATTGCTCAAATCATAGCAATAAAAAATAGGGGTACGACAGAGGTGTACCAGTTAACAACAGCAAAAATTAAGAATCAGCAGAGATAGTGACCCCAGAGACACTTCAAAGGGAAACATACACCTATCAACCACTATGAGAAGCCTTTGGGAAAACTCATGAAGCACTTGCATACTTTTGTATAAATGTCCCTTCAAGTAAGATTGGCCATAAAAATAAAATACAAAGCCAAGAAGGCAGTGCTATTGTACTAGTATTTTGAAGTTTTTTCCCCAAAATGAAGGCTCGTTTTTTTCAGTCTAAGATTGTGTATTTGTAATTATAACTGAAATTTCATTCAGTATAAGATTTTAAAAGCTTAATTTCATAATTTTGAGTTTTATTTTTCAAGTTCAAGCCCCAAACAACCCTTTCCCCCACCTTTTGTTTGTTGTAAATGTTCTCTCTTAAGTAGTTTCCTATTAAGAGGTTGTCCCAGAGTAACACAGTAATGAAGACTTTCTGCTCCTAAAACCCCAGTCTGAAGTACATTCTTTGCATATGGAGAGCTTCTTTGAGGTCAGAACCAAAGGAGACACTTGACTGACATGACCCAGAGGGCCACTATGGGGAATCTCAGGAATCCCCACTATGAGATTTTAAGTGACACACGTGCAAAATGTATATCCCTTGTATTATTATTATTTTTTTAAGTCTGTTATTTGCGTCTTCTCTGCCTGGAAACCAAACTTCCTCCCTGTTCAGTGAAATACCACGTGCTGGTCTTCCCCGCTGGAGGCCCCTTCCTGGCCTCCCAGTCCCTGACCAGCCTTAGCCTTGAAGGCCGCTGAGGCAGAAGGAGGATTCCAGCCTCAAAGAAATGACGAAACACCAGACGCCCAGTTTTTCAGTCTCTCTGAGTGTTGTAGGAGGTTGGCGTGGGGCAGGAGTTGCTTCCAGACTTTCTTGGTGGAGGGTGGGAAGAGACTTTCTCCTGTCTCTGGACCCCGCCTCCCTGCATCCGTTGCTCAGAGGTTTGGATTCCCTGAGAAGAGAAATGATGAAAGGGGGTTTCCCCTCATGCTCCAGTTCTGCTAACCACTCCTTCTTCAGCTGACACCTATGCCCTCTCCCACTCAGGACCCAGATGAGTCAGGTTCTTCTCTTCCTTGGGATGGAGGGAGGTAAGGGAAGCTTTGACTGCCCCCTAGAGGTCACGGTGTGTCCTGCACAGTCTAAAGGGCATGCTGCCTCTGCCCAACTTTGTGACCTCACCCACCTGAGAAGAGAGCCCCAATCTAGAGCCACAGCTCAAGTGTGCAATGCAGTTCCATTTCAGTTCCCATTCTGCTTGGTGGCAGACGCTTATGGTTACTTCTAGATCATTTTCTGTCCTTGGGGACTGTATTCCTATTCTGGATGGTTCGTTATTGCCACAGTAGCATAGAGGGTGGTGGTGGTGGTGACAGGAAGTGGAGAGAAGGGGCCTCTGTCCCAGCTCATCTGTCCATGCCATCCTCCCAAGTTCCCACTCTGTTCCCGGTCACCGACTCAGTAGGTTGGCAGCTGCACTGAGTCACTCCCTGTAGCAAGACCTGTATAGAACTGACTCATTTCTGCTACTTCCCGCCTCTTTTGAGGAACTGGGGGGATTCTGCCTCCTTCCCATAGAGCTCCTGAGCTGTGGGGGCTCCAGGGGGCAGTCACAGTCCTCTCTATCTGTGGGCTCCAGGAATCACTCAGTTGCTGCTGCGCATGCAGGGCTGAGGGAGGGGCAGTTCTCTTGCAAGGTTGCTATTCTGGGGCATCAGGGGAAGAGGTGTCCTCTGTTCTGTTCTTGAACCACTCTGGTTTCCTTCATTCTCATCCTGCATCTCAGAAGCAGGACCCTAGACAAGATTTTCTTATTTTCCCTCTGCTCTCCTTGTCCCCCATCCAGTCTGGAGACTTGATCATCTCACCGTGGGGTTCCCTGAATCTTTTATATTTTCACATTTGAGTCTTAAAACCTAAACATTTGGATCTTGGTTGCCCTAGTTCCACTGGGACAACCTTCCTTCAAGATAGGAATGCCTCCTGGCCCACTGCCAAATGTGGGAGAGTCACCATGAAACGGAAGTAGTCACTAGTGTTTTTATCAACACAGCACCCACCTACACAACAGACGGACACATACCACAGGCCATGCAAATACAGACCTGAGCTGTGGAAAAGCAGAGTCTGTGCTTCACGAATATGCAATTACAGGCTGTAAAGCCTAGAGCATTCCATTTTGTTGGTAATTTAAACCTGTAGGTACACCTCCTTGGCCCAACTCGAAATGTAGATGTTTTTTCCCTTTTGAGTCGTCACTGGGCAGTTTCAGCTTTCTGTGAACATTCATTTGGAAAAGAATCTCAGCTTGTTGTGAATAGCTAAGTTTATTCAACATATAAATCTCTTAAAACCCATGCACTTAAATGCTTGTGGTTGTGTGGGATATTATCAGTGTCAGGGATGAGCAGAGTTGAAGGCATTTGGGGTCAGTCTACTTTCTTTAAATCTTCTCCAAACATTTTAGGTTTGGCAAAACCTGAATTGCATTTTGCCAAAACCCTGTGCCTGTAATTTGTAAACCCCTGTGTGTTTTCAGGGAAATGTAGTCCATATGTTTCTGATTGATTTACACTTAACTCATCTAAACGTTGTTTTGCTAGTGTTATTTGATGTCCAGAGGGCCTCAGAGCCTGTTTATGTCTGTCTAAGCTGCTTCTTCCCCCATGAGACTTGGGAAGAATCTGTTTTGCCAAGAGTAAACTAAGTTGAACAGGGCAGTGCCCCTCCAACAGCCCCCACCCTGATCCTCCACATTTGGATCAGACTAGGGTTGCGTCTAAAATACAGATCTGAGGAAGCTGCATGGGGCTTTGACATTGACCAGACACTCAACACTGCACTAAGAGGAATCAGAGCCCAAAGTCTCCCCACTGGGCACCACGACCAATACCACTAGCATCGAGACCAGCGCTAGGCCAGGCCAACTTTCCAGCCTGGCCTGTCCCTAACGGCACTGGTGCTCAGCTGCCACCAGCCAAACACCCTATCTCAATGGTCTCTTCTATCAGGACACGCTCATGGAAGCGTCACTGAGAGGAGTGAATAAAAGCTATCGACTCTCTTGCTAGATCTGAGATAATATTGTAGAGCAAGGTTGTGGTTTTCAAACAAAACAAACAAAAGAAATCCTCAACGAGCGTCCCACATGACTGAAACTTAATTTTAATAGTCTGCATTTGCTTTGCAAATGAGTCCAAAAATTACCAAGCCACAAACACTGAAAGCAATCCTACCCACTGCCAGAAGAAATACACTGGGCAGAAGAAATCAGGCAGCCTCCTTCTGCTCCACTGTGGGGAGGTGCTGCTAAAACTTAGATGGCACCCCACACTTTTGGTAACACGATAACTAGAAATGGGGACATAGTGCAATTCTATGTATGATTCATGGTTGAGGGACATAGCACTTTAATTTGGAGGAAGAGGTTTAATGTGCATTTCGGTTATGTTCAAGTGAAGTGTGTTTGGAATGCAGATATTAGATAAAGAGGAATTGGGTGGCTCCATAAAATACATGATGGGTTGTCTCCTCTCTATGCAGAGTTGCATCTCTTGAGATTACTATGGCATTGACTTGGAGGTGAGCCTGAGATGCTCCTATTTCTTGTCGGACTCTGAAAGAATCTGGGAAGCCTAGGTTCTAGGTAAAGAGGATAGCAGTATAGCAATTAACTGGGGGACAGTAGGCAGACCCTGAAATGTGGGAGCAAGTTTTAGACTAAGGACAAAGACAGCTCAGACACTCTACCTCCAGGGTTTGAGTATTTTGTTATTTTGTGCTGTCTTTTGTTGTTGTTTACTCATTAAGTCGTGTCTGACTCTTGCAACCCCATGAACTGCCAGGCTCTTCTGTCCATGGGATTTCCCAGGCAAGAATACTGGAGTGGGATTGCATTGTCTTGAAGCTTTCAGAAAATCTTGATCACTGTTGTAGGTTGGTCTTGATTATGTTCTGGTTTAGCAGAGGACCTGTGTTTATCCTGCAGGGGATCCAGAGGGAATGGGACACAGTCAAGAGCAACATGACAAGTGACAAACAGGCCTGAACTCGAAAACATGGACATATTCCTGGGAGAGTCTCAGAAATACCTGAGATAGGAAGGACTCTCTGAGACTGGCTTTGCAACCTCTGGGCATGAATGCTGAAATAAGAGCAGAGAAGCCTTAAAGGCTGGAGAAGCCGGGGACATCAGCCAGCTGGGCTGCAGCTTCTCTTGGAGCCA
Source organism: Aepyceros melampus (assembly GCA_006408695.1). Lineage (NCBI taxonomy): Eukaryota > Metazoa > Chordata > Mammalia > Artiodactyla > Bovidae > Aepyceros > Aepyceros melampus. The sequence continues at coordinate 69,393 of SJXQ01006589.1, forward strand.
ACGGTGTGCTTGTCTGGACTGGGTGTGACCCCTCAGGCCCCAGCGTACAGTTTCACTGAGCTGCATTTTAGTGCAAGCCATCAACCACACTGCAGCCTGGGAAATCTGACTACGGTTAACATTCTGGGAGGTAGTCCCTTACAACCTTACAGGCTCCTTCGATGGCTCTCTAAGGAGAAACTTCTTCCTGATCTTAGATTAGAAGTAGTTTAAATTCTCCTTAGGGACTGGCTGCATTTTATTTGTTTATTTGCTTTTTCTTTTTTTTTCATTTTTAAGTTATAAAATTTTACATGACTGACTTCAGTTGTGTCCAACTCATTGTGCCTCTATGGACTGTAGCCTGCCAGGGTCATCTGTCCATGGGATTCTCCAGGCAAGAATACTGGAGTGGGTCTCCATTCCTCTCTCCAGAGGATCTTCCTAACCCAGAGATTGAACCCATGTCTCCTGCAGCTCCTGAATTGCAGGAAGATTCTTACCACTGAACCACTGGGGAAGCCCTATAAAATTTTAAAAATGTGGCAAAATACACTTAACATAGCATTAGTCAGCTTAACCTTTTTTAGGTTTACAGTTCAGTGGCATTAAGTACGTTCATCATGTCCTGCAACCATGACCACTGTCCATCTTGTAACTGTTTCCTTCTTCCCAGACTGCAGCCCTGTACCCATTACACATTAACTTCTTGTTTCCTTCTCCCCCAGCCACTGGAAACCACCATTCTACTTTCTGTCTTGATGAATCTGACTACTTTATGTAACTCATCAGTGGAATCATACAGTATTTATCCTCTTGTGACTCGCTTATTTCAAAGGCCTGGTTTTTCTCTTATTATGGTCACTGAATTCTCTAAAAAATTGGATCCTCCCTACGCACACCCTCAACTTTTTGTTTGATCATAGCAGCTAGAAAACAAGGTCAAATCTATGCCTGATTGGGATTTTTGTTAGAGTTTATCTTTTATCCCATTTTCTTTTTATTTCTATCCTACTTGCAGTTTATCATACATGGATTCTGCTGAAAGTGTCTCCAGTCCACTTTGAAACAAGGAAGGGCATACATTTAAAATACCCACAAGAAGATGATGGAAAATTTAGGGAATCGGACCAAACTCCTCAGTGAAGCCTGGTCTCCAGGCCAGCAGGATGCTGGTCCATGTGGTTGGGTCCATCCTGCAGAGATGTGCATGGTGCTACAGCCTCTGGGAGCTTGGCAGGCCACTGCTGGTCTCTTCAGCAACTCCCTCTTCTCTGAAGTCAGTGCATTCAGGCCGTGGCTTCAGAGCCCAAGAACCTTTTTTTAAAAAAACAGATATATAAGCACTTGCACCACCTACCTCCCTCAGGGACTCCACTTAGCACTTTCTCTCAAAAAGTGAAAGCTTTGCATGCTGGTGTGGGCTAGCCTCTTGGACTGGGGTGCAGAGGAAGTTAGGGGGTAGGCTTAGGGCTGAGCCTGGGGTTGGAGATGAGGGGTATGGTTTGAAGGAAGGAATGTCAAGGCTTCTTATTTAAAGCTAATGCTACCAAGTTAGGATCTGAGTTATTTTTATTGGAGTTATAGTTCCACATGAGAGATTTGTTGGCTCTGAGAAGTCTGTTTCTTTTGGCTCATCCTGGGCCCTCCTCATAAGCCTGAACCAGTGTGGATAGGGTCCACAGGGCTTCTCCTTATAACCTTCACCACCTTCAAACCCCCTTGATACACATTGTCTAACTTCAAGGAGGTTATCTATGCAGGCCATAAGCAGGACCCGTCTCCACAGGCTGTAAGGGTTGAAGGGGGGAGTCTGTGGTCAGAAGACCCCCAAACCCCTCTCTGCCACTCAGCTGTGTGGCAAGTCACTTCACCTCTGTGAAACTCCATCTGCTCCTCTGTAAACTGCGGACAGTAATCTCTTTTCCTCTGAACTATAGTCAGATTAAAAACATCCTTAGTAACATATTATTATTATAATAATACTTCTGGAGGACAACTGTTTATTATACATGATCACCTGAATTTTTAGGTGGCACCCAGCTCTTCTGCACCGATTTTATCTTTGTCTCGTCACCTAATTTTTTAAAGTCTCAGAGTTAGTGCTGATCCTTGAAAGGTTTTCTGGACCACTGGTTCCAAACCTGGCTGCACATGCAGAGCTTTGAAAGGCATATAATGTGGACACTAAGGAACCTGTGTTTTTATGTTGCTTTCCTAGGGGTTTGGCTTTGTCCACAGATGGGGTTTGAGTTGCTCTTGCCCTGATCCTCCCTCTGACACCAGGCAAGGATGTTGTTCTTTGTTTCCAAGTGAGTGGAAACCTAGGGGGCTTTCACTGCCCCACTTTCCCATGCTATTCTCTGCAAGAACTCGCGATGACCAGGCACCCATTCCTCTGTCTCCCAGCCTGTAGCTCTCCCCTCCTTCGGGAGGTGAGTTCAGCCCTTTGTCTCTCCTTGTGATTCTCTGAGGCTCCACTCTAACTCCGGCCCTTCCTTCCTTCCTTCCCCACACTTTCTCGCATCTGGAGTTTGGGTTTATTTTTCTTCCTGCCTAACTACTTCTAATATACTAAGTCAATAAACAGATTCTCTGTGGTTACATATGGCAAACAGCTGAAATTTACAGTTGAGGGTAAAATTTCCTCATTTAGGGGGGAAAAATCATTTCACAGATTTAAAAAGTGGTCATTCTGATCTCTAGAGCAAATAAAAATGTTTTATAACCTTCCACAAAAGCTTATGCCTTGATTAAATTTTTATTATGAATTATTAATTAGAACAAGGAAACACACAGTCCTAAACTTTTGCTTAAATTTGCTCCAGATTGAGATACAAACCAAAGGTGGCAAGAAACCCTGAAGGGGAGGTTTAATGATGAGCGACTCACATAAACCATCCGAGCACTTTCATCTGCCAAAGGCTGCAAACCAGTCAGTAAACCAGCCCACGTGGCCAGGCCCAAACAGAGGCCAGTAATGGACCCAGAATCTTCAGCTGTCCTCCTGGGTTCTGTGTTCGGCTTTCATGGGGGTGTTGGGACTTCGAACACATACGCTCTTCACTTCATGAGTGCTGTGATTAGAGTGGTGGGGAGTGGTAGGAAGCGGAGTAGAAAGGCAGCCTGGTGTCTCAGAGTTTGAGTCAGAGGTCAGGGGAGCAGTCAGTATGGTCATGGTTGAGTGATGGACTCAACGAGGGCCACTCAATACAGCTGTGCAGGTGGCCTGAAGACAGGGACCAGGGGAACAGCAATTCAGCTCATGTTCTCCTTGCCAAGCTTTGCCCCTTGCTGTAGGGCTGTGTCCGCTCAGAGGAAGAGGCATCTTTTTCTGATTTGAACAAGGGAGTCATACTCTGGTCACACCTTGCTTGGAGGCAGATAGTATACTATGGGGTGGATAGGAGGGGTGGTCCTGCCTTCTTCCAGAAGAGGCATCTTTTTCTTAGAATACAGAGGGGTGGTTTGGGCACGTGGTGACCTCAGATGTAACCAGTAGATGTTAGGGATGCAAACATGGACCGGTGTCTGTGCTCAAGGAGCTCACAGTAGCTCAGGGAAGAGAAAAGCAGAGTAGTACACTGGTGACAAACCAGGTCCCAGAGGTCTATGCGCATGACCACCCAGCCAGAGGGAACTGGACAGGAGAGAATCAGGGCAGCTCTCTTGAGGACGATGCCTCAACGAGTCTTGAAAAGCGGAAGAGGATTAACAATGAGGCTGCGAAGAGTGGAAAGGTACTGCAGATAAAGACAATGCATCATGGAAGCAACGGATGATGGAGAGAGGTCTTCCTGACCAGAAGGGACGCTCTCAGAGAAGACACCGTGACGCTGGGAGGCTCCCCACCATGTGTAGCTGTGCTTCAAGCCATTGTCAAATATGAGAATATTCTCCAAGAAGAGGTGAGGCCCATTCCCCTTCCCCACTGGCCAAGGTTGGAAGGCTTGGGCAAACTGCCAAGTCCCTGACACTGTGCTTGGCACTTGATGTGCCGCGAGGCTAGTTTCTTCCCTTTCACCATTTTCTCCTGCCCACTCATTTTCAATACGAAAACAGGGGTAAAAGACATATAAAACTGTTGCCAGTGGTAAAGAATCCCCATGCCAATGAAGGAGATGCAAGAGAGGCAGTTTCGATCCCTGGATTGGGAAGATCCCCTGGAGTAGGAAGTGGCAACCACTCCAGCATTCTTGCCTGGAGAATTCCATGGACAGAGAAGCCTGGTGGGCTACAGTCCATGGGGCAGCATAAAGGTCAGACACGACTAAGCAGGCATACATACAGGTGTTTTTACTCAAAGAGGAACTAACAAAAACATGAAACAGAGGGTAATAACTTGGCTTTTTGGCGATGGGCAGCCCCCGGGGATTCTGTGTCCCCAGCTCTGAGCTGGCTTCTGAGAGCATGCTGAGGTTGCAGCAAGCAGCTGGCCTCCTTGGATTAATCACTCGGGAGGAAGAGAGGAAAGGACAGCTCTTCAGTGGCCCAGGAAGAAAAGTGTTATCTGCCTATCTTTAGGGGTTCACCATCTCTCTGTGTGGCTTTCCAGGCTTCCAGTCATGCATAGAGAAGAGTCTGCATAGAGCCCATGCGGCATGAGTTTGTCTCTTGCTAATCCTGAATTCAACGCTCATGGAAAGTGGCATGTTGGCAGCACTGCTTCCCAGCATGACGTCACATAAATAAGTTTGAAGATCCTGCTTAATAAGAACTCTGTAAAGATAAAAGAAATGGTAGAAAGAATGGAAGAATGTTGTTTCTTCCCCAGTATCTGCCGTGAATCACTGCTCCCAGGGAAGACAGAGAAGAGAGGCACTGGGGCCCCAGGCCCCAGGGGGCAGGAGGGCGTCGCTTTGGTGTGAGGTTGGGCTGAGAAGGAGGTGGAGGGCTGTGAGGTGGCCTGAGGAGTCGGGTGGCACGGTAGCCTTTCCTGGCATCTAGTTTTGTAACCCTCTGTACTGAGTAACTCCATCAGAGTGTTGTGTCCACTCATTCACTAGCACCTAATAAACGCTTATGGTGAGGGCAGCACAGTGGGGGAGCTCTGAGAGAAGACGCTTCTGTCACTACAAAGGAATGACCTCAACCCCCTGAGATTCCTCTTTCCAGAAAAAGGCAGTTCACTCCTCCCTCAGCATCCTGGGGAACTGGTTCCAAGGCTCCTGTGGATACCAAATATGTGACTATCCAAACCCTGGATGCTCAAGTCTCTCATAAAATGGAGTGGTGTTTGCAAATAACCTACACACATCTTCCTGTATAATTTAAGTAATCTCTAGATTACTTATGATAACTGGTACAACATAAATGCTATGTAAATACTTGCAACAAATTCAGGTTTTGTTTTTCCAAACTTTTTGAAATTTGTTTTTTTTTTTTCCCAAATCCTTTTGATCCACGGTTGGTTGAATTCATGGATGCAGAAGACTGGCAGCATTTTTTCTCTGTCCCCTCCTACAAGTACTGGGAAAATCAGTTCAGTTCAGTCACTCAGTTGTGTCTGACTCTTGGCGACCCCATGGACTGCAGCACGCCAGGCTTCCTTGTCCATCATCAACTCCCCGAGCTTGCTCAAACTCATGTTCATCAAGCCGGTGATGCCATCCAGCCATCTCATCCTCTGTTGTCGCTTCTCCTCCTGCCTTCAATCTTTCCCAGCATCAGGGTCTTTTCCAATGAGTCAGTTCTTTGCATCAGGTGGCCAAAGTATTGGAGTTACAGCTTCAGCATCAGTCCTTCCAATGAATATTCAGGACTGATTTCCTTTAGAATTGACTGCTTTGATTTCCTTACAGTCCAAGGGTCTCTCAAGAGTATTCTCCAACACCACAGTTCAAAAGCATCAATTCTTCGGCACAGGGAAAATAAGGTGCACGATTAGGGAGAAAAGACTCCTGAGAAAACAATGCTTTATTCTTTTCTTATAAAAGTTCTTTCCTGGAATGTAGCTCAATTACAGGTCCCCAAGTGTTTCTCAGGTGGCTCAGTGGTAAAGAATCTGCCTGCCAATGCAGGAGACAGGTTCGATCCCCGGGTCAAGAAGATCCCCTGGAGAAGGAAATGGCAACCCACTCCAGTACTCCTGCCTGAAAAATTCCATGGACAGAGGAGCCTGGTGGGCTACAGTCCATGGGTTGCATAGAGTTGAACATGACTCAGCAACTGAACGGGAGTATGCAATGCACACACAGATGCAGATGGGTCCCCAAAAGGTCCCTGCGGATTTTTTTTTTTATAAGAAATAGTGTCAGGTTGGGGCTTTAGGACAGGTGATAAAGACTTTTGGTGGCTGCCCTGCTGAGCCCATTGCTTCCCTAATGGGAGCCTCTTCTTCAGCGCTTGGTGTGACGGAGGTGGTTCTGAGGGTGGGGCTGTCTCAGCACCTGACCTCCAGTGATCTTGTTTGAGGAAGACTCCAGCCAAGCCCCAGCAGAATATTGTGGAAGCTGAGGAGTCTGCTGGTGGGAAGGTAGAAGAGTGGAAGGGGGGAATGGGCAGTGGATGGCTCACTTCGTAAAGACAGATGGAAAATAAAAGGCGTGTCCACAGCCCATGGAAAGTGCTTGATGGTCTTCTCTGCAGGGCTTCTTTGTGAGGTGATGCTCTCCCAGAGCCAGTCAGAAGGAGTTTGAGGATGGAGGGATGTGACCTGGGAATGAGAGAGGAATGTCAGGAAATGAGTCGAGGCTGGAAAGGGAACTGAGGAAGATTGTAAGTGAGGGACATGGTACTTCAGTGAAGACTGTGACCTCTAAAACCCTAAAGGGTACCGGCTGGTTTGATTCTGGTCCATGAAGTGGCTCAGTAGGGTCTTAGCTTTAAGCCCTCAGTTCATAGTTGAGGAAACAGATCCAGAGTAGCCTGAACTTGCCGTTGATCACATGGTACATCTGTGGCCCCATAGGGCCCAAGATCTAAGCTGCAGTTCCTGGTCTTATCTTTGCTGGGGACATTTGAAGTTCCTTTAGCTTGCCCCTCTGAGGTGGGGGAAAAGCCCATGAAGAAAACTTTGACCTCGGAGTCAGATGATCTTGGGTTGGGGTTTCTACTTAACCAACATGTTTCCCCAGCCTTTCCAGACAAGGACAAAGCCCCGACCCCTGGCTTTCAGGCTGGTGACCAGCCAAAGGTCAGTGGGGAGAGGGGGTTCAAAGCTGATTTGGACCCTTTGGCATGTCTCTCCCTTTGTTCTTTTCGAGGTGGCAGTTACTGGGCAACATAACTCTTGAGGATGAGATAAACATCTCAGATAGGAAGGGTTTATCTCTGAGGTTATTGCAAATATGCCTGACTCCTTAATCTAGTTCTGTCCAGATCTGAACTGGTAGCCAGATAAACTGTTTGCTGCCTGATTTCATGTATTTATCAAGTCTAAACAGTGATCAGAGGCAATTATCCTCCCCCAGAGGCCAGGGGCTCAAGAGCTAAGCAATGCCCTGCAGGCCTGGTTTTTGCTACAGACCCATAAGCTGCCACTTCAGCCTCTGCAGATTTTCTCTGCTTTCCCCACAATCCTAAATTTCAAAGGAGGTTTGATGTTCTAACGGGTCTGTTTTGGTGTTCTCTTGCCCATAACTGAGAATAAAATCCCATGGTTTTTATAGGTGGATGAATCCTTTTTAAAGCCCCTTTTGTTACCACCATGGGGTTTGTGAGCACTAAAAGTGGGTTTTAAAGGACTAGAGAGACCTTAGATCAGAATTTGCTGATTGTGGAAGGGACCAACTGACACTAAGCACAGCCCCTTCATTCTGTAGATGGGGAAGCCAAAGCACAGAGGGATTCAATGCTTTATGTAAAAGGAACGAACTCTTTAGAGTTGGGTAGACCTGAGCTTGAAGCTTGACCTTGACACTGACCTGCTCTTTCACCTTGGGTAACCTCCTGGAGCCCCTAACTGCCTCATCTATCATGTGGAGGTAACAATCCAGACTTCATAGCATTGTTGTGAGAAATAAAAACTGGTTGCTCCCTGGTCAAGGTCGCCCAGATAACTGCAGGCAGAGCCAATATGAGAACCCTAGTATCCTGGCCCCCAGACCTGTCTTCTTTTCATCACACTGCAGGATTCTTTCTGGAGGTCTTCGATTGGCCATAAAATCAAAAGTAATAGTTCATTTTTGTCCCAACCAATTCAGTGTTTCTCAGAGGTAGCCCCTCCAGATGGTCTGAAGCTCAGTTCTTCTCCAGACTCTATACAATGACAGCATCTATATTTTTTTCACAATGAATTAATAATTGACTTGTCATTGTATTTAGAGAAACCAGACATCACCTCATGGATGTCTCATGGAAAGGCAGCGTCGTTTATTCCACTTATTCTGAAAATTTTTCTACTTAGTTTTGGAGGCAGCAGGAACAGGGATCTTGGGAAGCTTTCAGCTCAACCAGAGGATACTACTCGTCCACAGGATGACCGGTCTAGTTCAAAGTCGGGGCCTAAGGGTGCGATCCCAGGACTGGAGTCAGCCTGTCTTGCAGCCCTCGCCAGGCGTTGTCTCCGCCTTAGACACTAGGTGGCGCCAAAGACACACCCTCGCGGCGCAAGGCGCGGTCGCAGCCTGGGAGGACTCGCCTTGGCGCCGCGGAATTCTCCGGGTTTCCACGCAGGGTCAGGGTTCCTTCCGGCTGGCCACCTCTCGCCACAGTGTCCTCCCATCAAAAGGACGGCTACTTTCTGGGGAAAGGCCTAGGTTGTGCTGCCCGGCGATGGGAGTCATGCCCCCTTTGGTGTCAGGATCCTCCAGTTCAGCATTATAAACACCAAATGCTAAGCTTGTTTGTTCCTCATCCGTCGTCCCCCACCCGCCCCTCCTGTGTTATTATTAGCGGTTCATTTGCTTTGAGTGGCATCGTTACGAAGGTTTGGGGGCGCTAAATATACCTCCCCATCTTTCTATTTTTAAAAGGCTGCAGACGTGACACAAATTATGCTCGCATGACGGGCGCCTCCGAGTTGGCCTAGAGAGGCTGCGGCGGGGACTGTGGAGCAGGAGGGAGTCAGCCTGGCGAGGGTGGCACGTTGCGCTTCTGCCAGGTGCGGCCTGTACCCGAGTCTCCTCCGGCCCTGCCGCCGCGAGCGCCCCCTGGAGGCTGGCGGGGAGTCGGGCACGGGCGCGGCCTCCACTTTCCCGTTCCCTTTCTCCGGATGCTGCAGAGATTCAGTGGCCTCTCAAATCGCGATCAAGTTTCCCCACTTCAAACGCAACTGCAGTCCCTTCACGTCCCGGTCTGCACCGTCCTTTCCACCTTCCCGGCCCCACCGGGTTCCCCACTGGTCCCAGCTCGCCTTGCGCCTCCAGGTCTCGGCTCCTCCTCCAAGACCCCGTCGGTCGCGGGTCCTGACCCCTTGGGCACTGATCCAGGCGGGATTCGGGGCCCTTCCCCACATCATGGCGTCCCTCCATTCCAGAGAATCAGGAATTAAGCCACATTTGGTCTTTTTCCTTTCTGCTCAAGGCAGAGAGCACACTTCAGATATCTTTTTTTTGTGTGTACTAGGACCATCAGATCTGGTAGTGATGTGAGGATAAGGGTAGTTTCGTTTCTTTTTTCTTTCTTTTTTTTTTCTGCCCCAGAAGTTGCCTTTTTAACTAGTAAGTACCGTGCCCTAGGAGGAGTGCAGGCCTGGAAAGCTGATCGCAATTTCAACTACATTAAGCTTCAGCTGTACGGCCAAATGGACGCTAGACAGAGCGTGAAGAGTTGGCAGAAGAAAAAGGGAAAGAGAGGACCAGGAGGGGTTACAGGAGCAAAGGCCCTGTGTTTGCAGGTCTTAGGATGTCGAAATCCTGCTGCTGGCTCTGAGAGCCTTGGCGTCATGGGTAAATTGCTCTACTTCTTGATCCTTGGTTTCCTGGCCTGTAAAATGGGAATACTACTGCCTACCCCATAGAGCAGTGGTGAAGATTATGAACTAATATGTAGGCAAAGTGCCCTCCGGGCAGATAGAGAAGTCTAAAATATGATAGCTGGCAGCATGATCAAATCGAAGCCATTGCTTTAGTGTCTAACCAAACTGACTTTACAGACATCCAGAAGTATCTGCTTTTCTCCTCTTGTTTGGGGTAAGGAATAACTTTCCCTGAATTTTGAGTGTATTCCTTTGTTTTATGGGCTATTAAGTCCTCTCCTTGCTAGAAAGGAAGGGAAGGTAACCGGCTCCCCACCCCCCAAGATTCTTGAAGAGGAATTCCTGATGTAGCCATGCCACTGGGAATAAATGATATAACTTGGGAGCATATCAGTTTACTCAAGTGTACCATGGGGATTTCACATAGGCCTCTCCGTTCCAGAAAATATTTTGGGCATCAAATATTGGTGTACCATCTAATGGGAATGTTCCTGCGTGTGGCAGCAAGTCCATGTCTTAGCTTCTGGTAAAAGTCGGGGTTTGTAAACTGAGCTCATTTATGAATAAATAATACAAACATGATTGATGCAGCTAGCTGTCCTCTAGTGCTTGTGACTCAGTTTATTCATGCTCTGCAAAAGATGGCTCCTTTGCTCACCAGCAGCCTTAAACAGTGTTTCATTAAAACTGGCTTCACGATTATTAAAAGACAGCCCAGTCAAAAGCTGTACATTCCTTCTGTATGTCTGTATACATGGAGCCGTATATATGACATACATTTCTAAGTGTGTGTATGTGTATGTATATATTTGTGTGGGTATATGCTTAGTAATTTAATTAAATGGCATAAATTCTCGAGGAAAATACCCAGGAACTGGCTCCCTTTCTGTTGCTAGATCAGAGTAGAGGCCAGTTCCTGAGGGCCTGATGTCGGTGGCTTCTCACTGACTCCACAGTCGACTCCACAGAGCGCTGTCCCAGTGTTGAGAGTCACAGTCTTGGGACAGGCAAGTTTTGACTCGCTCTGCTCTCAGGACACCCCCTTTCTCCTCAGCAGTGTTGAGGTGCTTGGGCTGGGAAGTGTTGGGGGGAAAGTGTCCTTGCAAAAAGAGACATGCCTCCAGGTTTTCGTTCCTGGGGCTGGCGGTCTAGCTTTCCTAATGAGCAAATCTGTTCTCTTTAAGGAAACAAACAAAGCAAAAACATCTATTCATCTGGATTTTATTTGTTTGTTTTAAATACAAACAAAAGGAGAGAGGAGACGTGGTTATTTCTGCAGCAACTATTTCAAATGCAAGTTATTCCATCGCTCCAGGTGTTCCGATGGTGTTTGTCACCGAAGGACCCACGGGGCTAGTTCCGACCATTATACGGTAAGGCTTTCTTTCTTTCCAAAATTCCCAGCGTTCCTTTAAGGCCCATTTAGCTGCGGGTTTTGTTTATTCTCCCAGCAATCAGCATTTAAAATAAGATAAACAGCATTTTTCCTGGTCTGTGAATTCCCACCGGCCAGCCTCCACCTGCACACCTGAAGTCAATGGGTCCAATTGAATTTCTTGGTAACCCATATCCCCTTCAGAGACCAGCTCCCTCCTTATACCAAGCTGGAAATAGAGAGCTTAAGCAGGGCAAATGTAATTTTAAGAATTGCTAATGATGCTAGGAATCTGCAGTGCAATTAGCATCATTGAATTTGGCGCTCCTCCGAAGGCACAGAACTCCTTGCCATCCTGCAGTGGCAGCAGCGGCAAGCGCTTCCTCGCATGCCTGGGCGGCTGGGGGTGCTGGCAGCCGCTTTGCACCCAAGTAGGAGCATTTGGTTAGGCTTCCTCTCTCTCTGTCTCTCTCTCAGCTATTGACTCCTTTGTCTCTTTTCTGACTTGCCGAGGGATGGATATGTGCATTCGTTATATTCTTAGCACTCAGTCCCCCAGTGCGTGTGTGTGTTCATGCTAAGTCACTTCAGTCATGTCCAACCCTTTGCGACCCCATGGACTGTAGCCTGCCAGGCTCCTCTGTCCATGGGATTCTCCAGGCAAGAATACTGGAGTGGGTTGCCGTGCCTTCCGCCAGGGGATCTTTCTGACCCAGTGATCAAACCCACATCCCTTATGTTTCCTGCGTTGGCAGGTGAGTTCTTTATCACTAGTGCCACCTGAGAAGCCCTCAATCCCCCAGTGGATTCACTCTATTTTCTAGGTAACTGGGGTCCCTGCTTTATGAATTCACTTTGCTCCCTTGGATTTCAGTGCTCCAGTTCAACCAGTGTTCCCCCTGTCCTGGAACCCCAGTAATTCTGAAGCTGTTAATTGGCACCTCACATCTTAACAGTTGGGGCACCCTCTGACCCCACATAACCACTGTAAGATATACTCTCTCTTTCTTTTTCCCTCTCTAACTTCCCTTTTTTTGCTGCTCTCTAAGGTTCAGAGGTAGCAGGAAGAGTTAAACGTAGCGATAGGAAGGGAGCCAGAAGAAGAGAGGGAGTGAGAAAGCAAAAAAGAGAAAATGAATGACTGGATTCAAAATAAACCTTTACTTTTTCATAAGGAAATTATTTTTGCTCTCAGGAAAAACAGCGTGGGCCAGGCATGGAAACCCTGTTAGCTGGCTAAAAGGTTGCTGAATGCAGAATTTGATCTTGGTGGGTCTGTTCAGTTTATCAAAGGTTTTGGCTCTGGGGATCCTCTTTCAGATACAGAGGCCCAAATCAGAAGCACATAGAGGGGAGCTGTTCTTCCCAGATTCCAGATGTGTCTGTGAGACAACACATTCTGGGGCAAATTGATTTCACCCTGGGGAAACTGGAGATTTTTCAAAGTTATGTCTGCAGAGCCGGCTAATGCAATTCCCCATTAGTGCATTAAAGTGTGCCCTTATTAATTCAAACATAAAGGCAACAAAATAAGCTGTTAAATTTAAAATATAATACATATATAATGAGGAGAATGTGTGAAAGCCTTATTCAAATGAAAATACAGGAGTGTTTGAACTACTGAGGTATCTTTTGTATTGAATTATGAGCATATGTAATAGATTTAATTATTAATTTCCCCATTGTTCTATGCACACAGACAGGGTTCAAGGCACAGTCATTCTCTGGCTTTCATAGATCTAATTTGTATAATTATTGCCTGAATAAAGAATTGCTCCAATTCCTAGCTCTCTTTCTTTCTTCCCCCTTTCTAAATACTATTTCAATGCCGCATTCCAAAAGGGGAACACCTGCCACTTCTTCAAAGTCAGCTGATCATTTGGAATGATGGACGGCACGGCTGCCGATGACGTTCCCCTTTCAAGTCTCTTTGTCTAAGTGAATTATCGTGCATCCTTTTAATTTTATTGAACAAATTACATTTGTCAAGGTCTATCTTTGTAAATAAATGATAACTAGAGACACATGGATGCGTATTTCTGCTGTTCAAGGGCTCTTGTTCCATTTCTGGAAGCCAGATGAACATGGAACAAAGGAGAAACTTTCCTCTAAAAGCAATTATCTTTCTGCATTCCCATCAGTATAATATATTGCAGGGAATTTTAAGAAGCTGTAGAAGTAGAATTGAATGCTTAAAACTGTGTTTGCTGAATTGCTATGCAAAAGTTGAGCAGGCTGTATTACATCACACGAAATAGTCTAACTCTCTTCTGGGCACATTTCTCCAAGCTTAGAGGGGCCGAGGCTGGGGACAGTGTGGAGAGGGGGTGTCGGGGAGGGAGGTCAGATTTAGGGGTTCATGTGTTTCTTGAAAGGAATGTTTAATGACATTTCTAAACACTGAGGGCTGTAAGCAAGCAGACTGGAGATATACACAATGAAAGTACCCATTTCTGGTCTATTTGGAAAGCTTCTGATTTGCCGTTTGCCCTCTACCTGGAGCAGAAACCTACAAGCTTATTAACTAATCCATTAATGGTGGTGAAATAAGAAGGGAATTCTTCATGAAATCATGGGAGAAGCACATACACTGCCCCCCAAAGCAAGTGAGCAGCTGGTTTAGAGAGATATTGAATGTGGTTTGTGTGGCTACTGTGTCAATACTGCATGTCAACAAGGATCATTTCTTCATCACTGTCTCCCCTAGACTTTAGTGAAATAAACTGTATTGTCTCATCATTGATGGCTATCCATCAGGCTCATCTCTCCCCTTCCCAATTTTTACCAAACTACCTGATGGACATTCGAGGTCAGGGGGGAGCGCCTGTGTGAAATGAAGATGGAACATGCCAGAACCATGGGTTGGCTTAGGACTGGGCTGGCAGTCTTTAAGTTTCTAGACAACTGAATGGATAACATTTTAGAGATCCTGAAAAAAGAAACCCAGAGGCAGAGATAACCTTATATTTTCAAAGAGATGGGTACTGTAATGACCTATATGGGAAAATAATTTATTTGAAAAAGAATGGATCTATGTATATGTATAATTGATTCACTTTGCTATACATCTGAAACTAATACAACATTTTAAATCAATTATACTCCAATAAAAAGTTAAAAAACAAAATAAAAACAGGTGGATAAAAGGGTGGGTTAAAAGCCAAGAAAAACATTTCTCATTCAGAAGAGATTATGGAGCTGTGGAAGGAGCATGGGCCTGGTAGTTGGAATTAGGAGCAGGTGTTCATTGGAAGGAATGATGCTAAAGCTGAAACTACAATACTTTGGCCACCTCATGCAAAGAGTTGACTCATTGGAAAAGACCCTGATGCTGGGAGGGATTGGGGGCAGGAGGAGAAGGGGACGACCGAGGATCAGATGGCTGGATGGCATCACGGACTAAATGGACGTGAGTCTGAGTGAACTCCGGGAGTTGGTGATGGACAGAGAGGCCTGGTGTGGTGCAGTTCATGGGATCGCAAAGAGTCGGACATGACTGAGCGAATGAACTGACTGACTTGGCCTCCTGCAACTATTGGAGGGCTCTGGACCAGATGATCCATAACCTATGTTGAGATTCTTGGTCCAAGACCATGAACTCCATTGTATGGGGCATGGATCTCCATGGGAAAATGGTGGAGGGAAGATCCAAGTACTGGGCCTGAGTAACTAGAGCTTTATGAATATGCTGAAAAGTAAAAATGATTTATTTGCTTAACAAATAAGTCAAGTGTTTTCTATCTCCAATTTCTGTGGCTGAGGTTTGGTTTGGCAAGAGCTGAAATCCAAGGGATCCCTGAAAGTAACATGGTCAGAAAGTGGTAGGTCTATAAAATAGGCTGAAAATGGTACCTTGGGCATCTTTGTGATGGAAAAGACTCCTCTCTCAGGAGAAGGTATAAGACTGACTGACATATGACTTGCGTCATTCATAGAATCTCACCGAGCAGGCGGTGAAGGGGATGGGCAGAGAGAGGCAGCATGTCTGAGTTAGTAATGAATTCAGTTCCCCCCTAAAGTGCCTGGTGCTGGAGTAGAATGTTACCTCAGACATAGTCCCTGTTTTCAGAACCAGGTTGCATAAGTCTGATGGGGAGAGGTCAGGTAGGAACATCAGTGATTATCGGACAGAACGATAAGGGCCATGACAAGGTTCTGGTGGCGGGGGAGGAGGGTGGTGGTTTGCTATGGAGCACAGTAGAGGAGCACCAACTCAGCCTGGTGGGGCTGGAGGTGGTCAGCAAAAGTCATGGAAAAAAGCGAAGCTTGAGTAGACACAGAAAAAAGTCGGGGGAAGGGGAGTGGTAATGGAGGGAAGGATATGTGAGGACCAATGACAGAAAGCCGCCAGGCATGTTCAGGAAGCTGCTAATATTCCAAGATGACTAGGAAGGAGGGTGAGAGTGGGCGAGTGGAAGAGGATGTACCAGACAAGGAAGAGTATGGAGTCCTTGCCAGGAGGCAGCATTTTATGCTGCACATTATAGGAAAGCATTGAAGGAGTCTCACAGCTGAGTGAGATTATCAAGCTTAGGAAGGCTCACCTTGGGAATCAGGACAAGCCATTGGGGTCCAGTGAGAAAAGAGAAGTGAGACCTCCTATTCAAAGCCAAGAAAAAGTTGTGCAAGTATAGAGCTTTCTCCCTTTACTCAGTAGTCTCTCAACTTGTCCTGGTGTTTTTTAGAAATTTGCAAAGACATTACTTTGCCGACTAAGGTCCGTCTAATCAAGGCTATTGTTTTTCCAGTAGTCATGTATGGATGTGAGAGTTGGACTGTGAAGAAAGCTGAGCACCAAAGAATTGATGCTTTTGAACTGTGGTGTTGGAGAAGACTCTTGAGAGTCCCTTGGACTGCAAGGAGATCCAAGCAGTCCATTCTGAAGGAGATCAGCCCTGGGATTTCTTTGGCAGGAATGATGCTAAAGCTGAAACTCCAGTACTTTGGCCACCTCATGCGAAGAGTTGACTCATTGGAAAAGACTTCGATGCTGGGAGGGATTGGGGGCAGGAGAAGAAGGGGACGACAGAGGATGAGATGGCTGGATTGGCATCACTGACTTGATGGACACAAGTCTGAGTGAACTCTGGGAGTTGGTGATGGACAGGGAGGCCTGGCGTGCTCCAGTTCATGGGGTCGCCGAGAGTGGAACACAATTGAACAACTGAACTGAACTGAATGTCACCTTCTGCAGGCACAGAGATGCTTGTGTGAAAGTGTAGACCCTCCCAGAAGCCTGGGGCCCTATCTCCCAAGACTTGGGACTCTGATGGCTCACTGGTGGCTGGGCGTTTCCCTGAGGAGCTGCCAGACCAATGTGCTGTGGCCACCTGAAGGTGAAGTCGCTCAGTCGTGTCCGACTCTTTGCGAGTCCTGGACTGTAACCTACTAGGCTTCTCCGTCCATGGGATTCTCCAGGCAAGAATACTGGAGTGGATTGCCATTTCCTTCTCCAGGGGATCTTCCCAACCCAGGGATTGAACCCGGATCTCCCGCATTGGAGGCAGACGCTTTAACCTCTGAGCCACCGGGGAAGCCTGCTGTGGCCACCTAGGGATAGGAAAGTGAAGCTGGCATCTCCCCTTCCAGGGGACCGGTGCCCCCAGTGGTACTGTGATGTGTATGTCGGGATTCACTAGGTCTCTGGGCCTGGGGTGGTCACAAGGCTTACCTGCGTTATTGCTGTGTTTGTAGCTCAGTCATATCCGACTCTTGGCAACCCCATGGACTGTAGCCTGCCAGGCTCCTCAGTCCGTGGAATTCTCCAGGCAAGAGTACTGAAGTGGGTAGTCGTTCCTTTCTCTGGGGATCTTCCCCACTCAGGGGTCGAACCTGCATCTCCTGAATTGCAGGCAGCTTCTTTACTGTCTGGGCCACCAGGGAAGCCCTGCCTGGATTCTGTCAGCTGCCAAAGGCACTCTGGCAGTGTCAGCCTAGGGTGGAGATAGCTATCGCCACGTCCACCCCTGGATACCAAAAGGCATGCTGGCTCAACCCTGCCCCTCCTCAAAACCATGCCCAGGGCCCTGCTGGTGGTGGAGCCGGCAGGCCTGGTGGTGGAGCCGGCAGTGGTCACTGGGAGGGCTTAGGGAGAAGGGAGGTGGGGCAGAGACTAGGGTGCCAGGTGAGTGAGTGGCTGAGAGGTGGCAGAAGGGCTGGCCCAGATGAGCCAGTGCCCTAAGCCCCCAATTATGGTCTGTTGTCCCATGGACTTCACTTCCAAAACACTAATTTTTAAGAATTTCAAGATGGCAGCCACAGAGCATTGAACCTCAAATGTGGCCTCCTTCTGTGAAGCTGTAGTGCTCACTTACCCATGAAGCTTATTGGCAGCAAAGGGCTATGGAAGAGCCAGGCTCAAGGCAGGAAACCCATTAGGGAGGGACCAGAGCTGTCTGGGTGATGAGTCATGAGAACCACAGTGAAGACAGTGGTGGTGGGAATGGAGAGGAAGTGGAGATGGGAAATATTAGGAGCACGGAGGTGGGCAAGCCAGTGGGATACAGGCTAACTTCCAGATTTCAAGTGTGGGCAATGGAACTTTATAAAGTACATTCATACAACTTTTATCATTTAATCCCTAAAATAGTCCTGTGGAATATGTATTTTCGTTACTTCCATTTTGTGGTGGGGAAATAGCTCAGAGAAATAAGGTAATTTACCCAAGTGCCTCCAGTCAGAAGACTTGGGACTCAAGCCAAGGAATTTTATTTCCATTGCATATTCTATCCACTATAACATTAGGCCTCTCTGCTGCTCTAGATGATTCTGAGCTGGCTTTTCGGTTCATTCGTTCATTCATTCGTTGCTTCATTGAGCAAATACTTATTTTTATTAAAAGCCTTTATTGAATTTTGTTACAATATTACTTCTGTTTTTTATGTTTCTTGGTTTTTTTTTTTTTTTTTGACTATGAGAAGTGTGGGATCTTAGTTACCTGACCAGGAATGAAACCTGTACCCTCTGCATTGGAAGACAAAGTCTTAACCACTAGACCATCAGGAATGTCTCCAGCACATACTCATTAAGTGGCCGCAAGGTGCCAGGTGCTCATCTAGGAGCTGGAGATGTGTTGATAAGCAAGCAGACAAGGCCTCTGCTCTCATGGAGTGCACATTCGAGCAGGCTCGGGTGCCAAATTTAATCAGAGATTCCCATGGGGCTTTGAAGGCTTGTAGAAGCCATTGTTTATTTTTCTCTTCTGTTTCTTGTCTGGGTTTCTAATGAATTAGAGTTTGATTAGCTGCAACAGAGCATCATGACAACAGGGTGGGGAATAATGTGTCCTTTCAACCACCCCTATCCAAAAGCTCTGTATAATCAGAAAAATCAAACCCTAGTGCCTGTCATCTCCACCTGGGTTGTCAGAGGTCTGTCCCATTCTATACGTAAATAACTATGTTGTTTTGTTCTTTCACTAAAAGAATATATTCTGTTTCAAATAACAAAATAAATCTCAGGCTAGGAGACTGGATAATCCTGTTGAAGGATAAATTTCACGGTATTAAATTGTTGCTGAGCCAACAGCAACGGTTCTGAATACTGCTCAGATGACTCAACAGCATGGGTCAGGAAGGCACCTAACTGGCTGGTGACTCAGCCTGTGCCTACGCCTTGCACCGTAGAAGACCGCAGGAAGGCGTGTGGTGAGTGGTGCTAGGATGAACCAGTTCTCTGTCTTGGTGCACGGCCCCTGAACCAGAATGGATGCCAGATGGCACAGGTGCAGGGACGTGAGCATTCAGAGTGTGATGCAATTAAAGGAAGTTTGGAGACTGAAATCCTTTTAAGGGCCATGCTTTATCTGTTAGGAAACAACATTATAAAAAGATTAATTACCGAGTAGTAGTCATGGAGAACCAAAATCTTATTCTTGCAGGAGAACTTTCTGAGCCTTATGATGTCTCTGTGGCTTGTGTGAGACTCTAGGGGACATGAAAACCTGGGGTCTCAGTAGGTGCAAGCAGTCTATCCACTCCACGATGTCTTGGCATGCTCCTTGGGTTCTGAGTTGATAGCCAAGAGGGGGTTGCAGGAATAAATATAGGGCTTGGTCTTAGAGGCCTCACTGATTGTAGGTCTGGGGAGATGATGAATCAAACCAGGAGGCCTGCTGCAGACCCAGAGGCACGAAGGGGTCTGAAGACCATCCAGGAACTAGGCAGCCCTCTTTTGGGCATGCCATCATCCTTCCGGGTCCGACTGGTGGCCATCCTGTACCTACGCCTTGCAGGAGGCCTTTTTGTGTGCCTGCTCCATGATGCAGGCCTCTTCCTTCCTGCTCTGTGACATTGCTGTGTTTAGCCCCTCTCTGTAGGAACAGAAGCTTCCACTTAGCTAACACCTCAACATATGAAGTTTAAGTGCTTTTCAGACATTTTATTATTGCTTGAGTGTTCATGAAGCAGCTTACCTTAGACTCCAGCTGGCTTCAAGAGGTTTGTGCCTGCCTTATATTCCAGAAGAATCATGCCATGGGCCCAGCACATTCCTCACGCACTTCCCCATGCTTCCCCTGCCTCTATCTCTCTAAGGAGTGCGATGCCACACCTGGGAAGTCCACAAGAGATCTTAATTTCAACCTTTGTACCACTGCATGGCCAATTTAAGGAGGGATATCATCCCTTTAAAATTTGTTTTGTTGTTGTTGTTGTTTATTTTTATTTTA
>SJXQ01006590.1:9459-34544 GCA_006408695.1 Aepyceros melampus
AATCATAATTGTCAGGAGAAATATCAATAACCTCAGATATGGAGATGACATCACCCTTACGGCAGAAAGTAAAGAAGAACTAAAGAGCTTTAGTTCTTGATGAAAGTGAAAGAGGAGAGTAAAAATGCTGACTTAAAGCTCAGCATTCAAAAAACTAAGATCATGGCATTCAGTCCCATCACTTCAGGGGAAATAGATCGGGAAACAGTTGAAACAGTGACAGACTTTATTTTCTTGGGCTCCAAATTCATTGCAGATAGTGACTGAGGCCATGCAATTAAGACACTTGCTCCTTGGAAGAAAAGCTATGACAAACCTAGACAGCATATTAAAAAGTGGAGATGTCAGCAAAGTGATGTCACTTTGCTGACAAAGGTCCATCTAGTCAAAGCTATGGCTTTTCCAGTAGCCATGTTTGGATGTGAGGTTGGACCATAAAGAATACTGAGCATTGAAGAACTGATGTTTTTGAATTGTGGTGTTGGAGAAGATGCTTGAGAGTCCCTTGGAGTTCAAGGAGATCAAACCAGACAATCCTAAAGGAAATCAGTCCTGAGTATTCATTTGAAGGACTGATGCTGAAGCTGAAGCTCCAATACTTTGGCCACCTGATGAGAAGAGCTGACTCATTAGAAAAGACACTGATGCCAGGGAAAATTAAGGGGAGAAGGAAGGAGGAAAATGGAATGACAGAGGATGAGATGGTTGGATGGCATCACCAACCCAATGGACATGAGCTTGAGAAATTTCTGGGAGATGGTGAGGGACAGGTGAGCTTGGCATGCTGCAATCCATGGGGTCACAAAAGGTCATATGTGACTGAGTGACTGAACAAAAATAATATCTTCTCTGCAGTCTAGAACTCTCTGCACCCTTAAATCAAAGCTGGGAGAGACAAAGGAAAAAAAGAATATCTGAAACTCACACCTGTTATGGGTCGTTATTCAAAAATGGACTTCCTTCCCAGTCTGCCTACTGTGGTTTCAGATTTGTTAATGCTTTGTGTTTTGTCAGAAGTTTTTACTTGTAGTCAGTAAGAGAGAGAAGCTCAAGTGAACTTACTCTATCTTGGCTCATGCCAAAGTCTATATATTCCTTTTTATGTATTAAATACTATATAATATAATTAAAGATAAAGGATCTTATAATCTACTATACTAGACTGACTTCTAAACAACTCTCTTTTAGGATATTTGGCTTTGACAAAGAGAAAAGAAATAGAATCAGAGGTTAAAAAGAGAGAGAGAGAGAGACAAAGGGTAAGACTGAATGAGTTTGGGTTTTGTTTTTTTTTTTGTAAGGATTATTTAAGTGGGCTCAGACTTTCTCCTACCCAACACTTAGCACATTTTAATTATTTCATATTAATTTGGAAAAACTTATTCTTGCCATATTTCTTGGCTAAGAAGTCACATGAAAGCAGGTCAATATCTGTGTGGTTCACCCTTTGCTGTTTCACATAGTAGGTGGT
Source organism: Aepyceros melampus (assembly GCA_006408695.1). Taxonomy (NCBI): domain Eukaryota; kingdom Metazoa; phylum Chordata; class Mammalia; order Artiodactyla; family Bovidae; genus Aepyceros; species Aepyceros melampus. The sequence goes on from SJXQ01006590.1 coordinate 10,931, forward strand.
CAAGTTGACAGGTTCCATAGTATTTGTCACCTAATTCTCAGAGCAGGTTCTGTCAGGGCTCTGCCCATATCTTTTACCCTTTACTTCAATGCCCACCAACCCAGTCTCCAATTTCCAGCTCTTGAGTTTCTCTGCCTAAGGTCTTTCCCAGGATTCTAAAGCATGTCTGTCCCTGCATAGCAGGTAGTGCCAGGAAATTAATGTCTACTAGAAGGAGACCTCAATCAATGATTGGTAGCATTGGTTCATAAATATCCCAGCTCCTTCCCCCTTGGATAGGTTGACTCTGTGCCCCGTGTCCTACCTCAACTGGCTCTCAGAATTTTCCCAGCAGGATTTATTTCCAGTTGTCCACAGCGGTAGCTGACGTGATAATGCAGTAAGTATTGGTTACCTTCCCTTCTCTGACTCCCTTTCTCATTCTGTTTTGGTTTTTCCTTATCCTCTTTTTTTAATGTATTTATTTTTAATTGAAGGATAATTGCTTTACAGTATTGTGTTGGTTTCTGCCAAACATCCACATGAATCACCCATAGGTGTACATATGTCCCCTCCTTGAACCTCACTCCCATTTCCCTCCCCATCTCACTCCTCTAGGTTGTTACAGAGTCCAGGTTTGAGTTCCCTGAGTCATACACCAAATTCTCATTGGCTATCTATTTTACTTATGTATGTTTCCATGTTACCCATAAACTACTTTAACCTAAATCCTTATTTCAGGATCTGCTTCTGGGGTGACCAAACTAAAACAGTTGCATATTCTACATACATGGGCATGGATCTTTTATTAAGACATTTCCTTGTAGCATTGGAGTGGACAGAGCACCAGACTTTAAGTCAGAAGGTCTTAGTTCAGCCACTTACCAGATGGGTAAGGGTGTTGAAGCTGAAACTCCAATACTTTGGTCACCTGATGTGAAGGACTCATTGGAAAAGACCCTGATGCTGGGAAAGAGTGAAGGTGGGAGGAGAAGGGGACGACAAAGGATGAGATGAGATAATTGGATGGCATCACCGACTCAATGGACATGAGTTTGAGTAAACTCTGAGAGTTGATGATGGACAGGGAGGCCTGGCATGCTGCGATTCACGGGGTTGCAAAGAGTTGGACACGACTGAGTGACTGAACTGAACCTTGAACAAGTTACATGATTACTCTAAGGCTCAACTTTCCTCGTGGGGAATGTGGAGTTCATAAAATCTTCCTCATAATGTTCTTGTGAGTATTAAATAAAATAAAATAATACATGTGAAAGAACCTATTATGGAGACCAGCGTGTAGTGAGTACTTAGTGCATTAATGTGTGGTGATTGAATAGAAGGATAAAGAATTCTTTCTTGTGCTGTGAACCATCATGTCTGTTTTATTTGTTTTCTTGATGGAGAGTAGGGTTATATTAACGTGTCCAGTCAACATCAGGAATTGCTAATGGTGGGGAAATGTTGAAGAGCTTGTATTGTTTCATCTTGTGGAACATGCTTCTAATTAGCAAGAGCCTGTTTTCTTTCAACATAAATGGGCAATAGCTCAGCAGCTGGTCCCACTATTCCTGAGTCCCATTGTGCTCCAGAGGAAATGTACAACAAACACTTCAGAGAGAATGTACATTGTCTTTTAATTTATATTGATTTCTCTTTTATTTGAGAATTGTTCCATGAAGTTTTCATGGCTTAATAGACTTTTAGGTCATAAAGAGACTCCTGATCAGAAGTAGTCAGATCCTGTTGTACTACAGTAGGGGAATCACAGACTTCAATAGCCTTTCTTATCCTATAGCATTTTAGGAACAAAGAAAACTGTCTTCAAACATTTAAAGGATTAATAAAATGAGAGGGCAGAAATCTTATTAAAGGGACTTCACAAGTTAAAGGTTGTGGGAGCATTTTGAGTTTTACTTAAGAGGGAAGATTCTGTTAAGTAGAGCTGTCTAACAACCAAAGGGATGACTGAAGTGATAATCTTGCCATCACTGGAGGTATGTAAGAGGCCACTGAACCCACATGGGGTATTATAAAAGGAATTCTTTTGCTCATGGGAGGGAGAATTTACTGAGAACGCAAGCTCCTTTTAGTTTTATGATTCTGTATTTGGAGATTTCTAATAGCAAACACCATGCACACTACAGAGCATATAGTATTAATATGTGCTCAATGAAAATACGATGATTCATTACTACCAAATACCCCTGGATCTCCTAAAGTTTCCCTGGAGATAATTAATTCTATCCTCTGTAAGTACCTTCTTTCTTCATACTGGCAGTCCATTCAGGACCAGTCAAATCCCTGTTGCTAAGCAAAATGGAAACTCAGGCATTCGACACAGGTCGGGAATCCAGGATGTTAGACTTGGCTATGGGAATGAAGATGGCTAGCAGTTACAGAAGTACACCACTCAGACTTCCCTTCAAGAAAGAACCTGCCATTCAGCTGCAAAAAGCAGTGAGCTGAAAGCCTTCGGCTGTTAGCATCTTTAGAGTAAGTTTCAGTATTTAAACTGAAGCCTCTTGTTTCCTAGGGGGTTCTCACTAAACATAAGCATGGCAAAGGTACTAGGGGCCTGGCCATTTCAGCCTGCATTTGGACTCCTTCCAGGCTCCTTGCTTTCCAGCTCACTGTTAGATCAGTGATTTTCAGATCTGCATCATTATCTCAGGTTATCCTGACCCAGTCTTGCTTCTTTTCTCATTTTCTTTCCCAGGTGTCAGAACTATGTCACAACCTGAGGTTTTCCCTGACCAATCCTGCTTCTCTTTCTAATACTTTTCATAGACATTATTCTCAATAAAGTTGTTATACTCCTAACTTAGTCTCAATCACTGCTTCTAGAAAAATTAGTTGAGTCAATGGCTTTCCCTGCAACCATGTAGCCCAAAGGAAAAGGAAACAAAAGTGCACATTGTACAGAAGGAAAATCTGGATTATCAGTGTGTCTAAAAAGACTGAAAGAACAAGGAAGAAACCTGAAACACAGGATGTGCAACAAAGACCAGAGGGCAGGAGGGGCACTCAGAGAGTCAGAGCCTGGAGAGACCCCTTGAGAGACTTGTGCTAGAGGCAGGGAGAATTTCCACTGGGCCAAACACCCGGCCAATGCCCTCAGTCAGAAGCCATCTACTTACCTTGTGTCTCTATGACAGCCAGGGAAAGGAAGAGAAACTGCCATGTTTCAGCCACTGACATTAACTATTCCACAACGCAATATGGTGACATTGGCCATGAAATTTACAGATGTGGAAGCACCCATTATTAGGAGGCAGATGATAAAGACAGCTAATGTTTTATTGCATGCCTGGTATGTACCAGTCACTATTGCTGTTATAAGGTTACTGATGATCAAATATTTTCTAGAAATTAGAAACCTGAGAGAAAAGTGCTGGATTGTTTTGGATCAGGGTCTTTCATGACGTTGCAGATAGGATGATAGTCAGGGTGGTAGATATTACAGAACATACCTGGGGCTGGAGAGTCCAAATCTAAGATCATTCCTGTGGTTTCTGGCAGTCCTCAGTTCCTCACTATGCAGGACCATCCATAGGATAGCTTGAGTCCACCATTGCCTTCCCCTGTAGCAAGTGGTCTGAGACAGAGCTATGTCTCAAGGTAAAAGCAACAGTTTTTCATGGTCTAATCTCAGACATTCAATGTCTTCTCTACACCATATCCTATTGACATGCAGGAGGACTTCTCTGGTGGCTCACTGGTAAAGAATCCATCTACCAATGTAGGAGATGTGGGGTTGATCACTATGTCAGGAAGATCCCTTGGAGGAGGAAATGGCAACCCACTCCAGTGTTGCTGCCCAAACAATCCCATGGACAGATGAGCCTGGTGGGTTACAGTCCATGTTGTTCAGTCACTCACTCGTGTCTGAATTTTTGCACCCATGTGGACTGCAGCACACCAAGTTTCCTGTCCTTCACCATCTCCCAGAGCTTGCTCAAACTCATGTCCATTGAGTGAGTAATGCTATCCACCCATCTTGTCCTCTGTCATCCCCTTCTCCTCCCACCTTCGATCTCTCCCAGCATCAGGGTCTTTTCTAAAGAGTCAGCTTGCCTCATCAGGTGGCCAGAGTATTGGAGCTTCAGCTTCAGGATCAGTCTTTACAATGAGTATTCAGAACTGATTTCCTTTAGGATAGACTGGTTGGATCTCCTTGCACTCCAAAGGACTATCGAGAGTTTTCTCCAACATCACAGTTGAAAGTATCAGTTCTTCAGCATTCAGCCTTCTTTATGGTCCAACTCTCATATCCATACATGACTACTGAAAAAATCATAGCTTTGACAAGGCAGACCTTAGTAGAAAAAGTAATATCTCTGCTTTTTAATACACTGTAGGTTTGCCATAGCTTTTCTCCCAAGGACCAAGTGCCTTTTAATTTTATGGCTGCAGTCACCATCAGCAGTGATTCTGGAGCCCAAGGAAAGAGTTTCTCACTGTTTTCATTGTTTCCCCATCTATCTGCCATGAAGTGATGGGACCAGATGCCATAACCTCAGTCTTTTGAATGTTGCATTTTAAGCCAGCTTTTCGTCCTCCTCTTTCACTTTCATATAGAGGCTCTTTAGTTCCTCTTTACTTTCTGCCATAGGGTGGTATCATCTGCATATCTGAGATTATTGCTATTTCTCCCAACAATCTTGATTCCAGGTTGTGCTTCATCCAGCCAGCATTTTTCATGATGTACTCTGCATATAAGTTAAATAAGCAAGGTGACAATATGCAGCCTTGATGTACTCCTTTCCCAATTTGGATCCAGTCCAGTGTTCCATGTCCAACTCTATCTGTTGCTTCTTGACCTTCAGACAGGTTCCTTAGGAGGCAGGTAAAGGGGTCTGGTATTCCCATCTCTTTAAGAATTTTCCAGTTTGCTGTGATCTACATAGTCAAAGGTTTTAGTGTAAACAATGAAGTAGAAGTAGATGTTTTTCTAGAATTATTTTGCTTTTTCTACTATCCACTGGATGTTGGCAATTTGATCTCTGGTTCTTCTACCTTTTCTAAATCCAGCTTGAACATCTGAAAGTTCTTGGTTCACATACTGTTGAAGCCTAGCTTGGAAAAATTTGAGCACTAACTTGCTAGTGTGTGAAATGAGTGCAATTGTGCAGTGTTTGAACATTTTTTGTCATTGCCTTTCTTTGTGAATGGCATGAAAATGGACTGTTTCCAGTCCTGTGGCCACTGCTGAGCTTTCCACATTTGCTGGTATATTGAGTGCTGCACTTTCACAACATCATCTTTTAGGATTTGAAATAGCAGAGCTGGAATTCCATCACCTCCACTAATTTTGTTCATAGTGATGCTTCCTAAGGACCACTTGACTTCACACTCCAGGATGTCTGGCTCTAGTGAGTGAACACACCATTGTGTTTATCTGGGTCATTAAGATATTTTTGTATAGTTCTTCTGCGTATTCTTGCCACTTCTTAATATCTTCTGCTTCTTCTAGGCCTTTACTGTCCCCATCTTTGCATGAAATGTTCCCCTGTTATCTGTAATTTACTTGAAGAGATCTCTAGTCTTTCCCATCCTATTGTTTTCCTCTATTTCTTTGCACTGACCTCTTAGGAAGGCTTTCTTATCTCTCCTTGCTGTCCTTTGGAACTCTGCATTCAGATGGATATATATTTCCTTTTCTCCTTTGCCCTTCACACAGAATGGGACACAACTGAGCAACTGAGCACACAACACACATGCACACACATATTGTCATGCAGACCAATCCTCTTGTACAGTGTGGGAGGCATTCACAAGGGTATGACTACCAGAATATAGGAATCATTAGGACCACCTGACACTGGCTCCCACAACCTCCAGGAGAAGAATATAAAGTGAGTATTTTACCAATGGGGAAACTGAGGCACAGAGTTAACACGATTTGAACTGAGAGTCTATGTTCCACACTGTTATGTGAAACTGTCTCCCCAGGTGAAGGAATAGAAGTCAAAGAAGAAAGAAGATGGATGTGTATAAACTTGGGCATGTTGGTGGTTAAGGAAAGAATGCCTTAGATGTTTATAATTTACATAGAAATGAAGGGTTTAACAGAGCAATTTCTAATTATTAAGGGTATTCCTTACACCAAATGTAGAAATAAGGAATTCCTTTCCTCTTTTCCAGAAGACAAAAGCATATTCAGAAAGACTGAGTGCCTTGCCCATATAGTATGAATACAGAGTGGAGTTCAGCTTAGGTCTTCACTTCCAAGTCCATGACTTTAGTCTGTTCCTTAGCTGCTTTTTCAAGTAAATCAAAGGACTAATTTGAGGTTCCAGTTCTCTAGACTAGCCAGTGAGGTAGCTGGACTGGGGAAGAACATCTAGAAATCTAGTTGTTAGGTGTGATGCAGCAAAGTCTTTCACCAAAGGAAGAGAATTTGCTGGGATTTTTTCCAGTGTTTCTTAAAGTATAACATACACATAAAGTGCACATAAGTATATAGCTTGTCAGATTTTATAAAACAATCTAAATGAAAGAGAAAGACATTACTATTAGGCCCAGAATCTCTTCTGTTCAATTTTTCCATCATTACCCCTCATGCGATAACCACCATGCAAACTTACAGAATCATAGATTAATTTACTTTAATTTTTAATTTATATAAATGCAATCTTATACTTTTTGCACTTGGTTTCTTTCACTTGGCATTTTATTCATGAGATCCATTCATACTGTTATGTAATATACTTGGAAGTTTCTTTTACTGTTGTATATATATAGTATTCTATTCTGTGAATAAATAATTTACCTACCCTATCAAAGGTTGATAGACTACACCCAAGTTTGCCTTACCTCCTATTTCTGTACAGCCTGCAAATGAAGATGATTTATACATTTTAAAAATTATTATTTTCTTTTTTTTGCTGTGCCGGGTCGTCATCGCTGTGCAAGTGGGGGCTACTTCCTAGTTGCAGTGTTCAGGCTTCTCATTGCAGTTGCTTCTCTTACTGCTGAGCACAGAATCTAGGATGTGTGGGCTTCAGCAACTGCAGCAAGGCCTCCGGAGATGGTCACTGGGCTGTAGAGCCCAGTCTCAATTGTTGTGGCACACCAGCTTAGTTGCTCTCTGGTATGTGGAATCCTCCTGGCCAGGGATCGAACCCATGTCTTCTGTATTGGCAGGAAGATTCTTTACCACTGAGCAACCAGGGAAACCCTACTTTATACATTTTTGAACACTAAAAAAAATCAAAAGAATAATGTTCCCTGGCATATGAAAGGTATATAAAATTTAATTTATGTTCATAAATAACATTTTATAGGAACACACACATTTATTCTTTTTTGCCTTATCTGTGGCTGCTTTCACATTATGATGACAGTTAACCAGTTTCAACAGAGACTGGTGCAGCCCTCTGTTGCTTTGCACTGCCACTGGTACACCTCAAAGAGAAGTGAAGTGATTATAAGTTGGTTTTGCTTCTTGGCCTAAAGATTCTAAATATTTACTAACTTTACTGAAAATTTTGGCTGAACACTGTACTATACTCTTGGTGGACATTTGAGTTGAGTACTATTATGAATAGTTCTGCTTTGAACATTCTGATTCATGTTCTTGATGAACACAAGTAAGCATTTATTTGGGGTACATACCTAGGAGTGGAATTGCTGAGTACTGGGCTATATTCAGCTTAGTAGGTATTGCCACAGTTTTGTACTAATTTTATACTATAACCGGCAGTATATGAGAATTCCATTTGCTCCATATTCTTACCCAAAATTGGTATTTTCATTTCATTTAACCATGTGATGAATGGGTAGTGAGTGGTAACATGAGGATGGCTTTGAAATGATAGTTACAGCAACATTTATTTTAAGGCTATGACAAATGCTGTGCTAATAATTTCATCTATATTATCACATTATGGACAAGTCCACTTTACTGATTTGGTAATAGCATTCAGCAAAGCTAACAAACTAAGTTCACACAGATATTAGTTAGCAGTACCAACAATCAAACTCAGATCCAACTGACTTCATAGTTTACATCCCTTCTACTGCACAAAGTCATATCTCTGCATGACAATTTAGTTATCTCACCCTTGGAGAATACCAGCAATAGGAGTGTGTTTAACTAGCATTCAAACACTTGTTAGGAAAAGAGATGAAGTGGAGCTATAAAAAGTAGGTATAGGAAAAGTATAAGCAAATACACCCTTGTTTCTGCTGCCACCTGTACAGTGGTTAACTGTGTGCTTTCTGCCTTCCTCCAGCCCTGTGGCTGCTTATGTTTATTACACATTCAGACAGTTGAGCCCATGGTGGAAAAGGATAACAGATTTGTATTTTCAAGATCATCTCCAGATGCTGGCCAGAAGCACCTCTGGATTCATGAAATATTTGTCTTTAGTATTTCTTGAAGATGGATGATTGGAAGAAAAAAAAAGTTCTAGGAACATTGTAGTATAAATCACAGGGAATTCCTTTCTTTGGCAATCTGGAATGCATTTCTATATTTCTTTCAGAAGAATAATGGGTGTATTAATAACTTGGTTGGAATAGGGTCTCAGCCAAGATGAGATGATCACGGAAATCATTATTGATGGTTTCTTGTAGCCAAACAATCTGTTCCTCCAAACCTGGAGTTTGTCATCTGTAGGTGAAGGACTGCTGAAAGGCCACATCTAAGTCACTTGCATGAATCTTTTCCTTTCTATCCCAACTGCCATTCCTCTACCCAGGTTTTTGCTGTTTGTTTTTTTTTCTTTTTGGTCTCAAATACAAAACATTTATCAATATTAATAACTTTTTCTCTGCTTCAGCACAAAAAAGCATTCAAACTGACAATAGAGTTGTACTGCTAATTTTATTATGCCGCTGACTTGATCAAATACTTCTGGGACTCATTATTGCCTATAAAAGTACTCTCCAGCTTTTTCTACTCATACATAATTACTTTCTGGTCTTTTCTGATTCCACACTACCACAAATGAAAATTTCATTTATTTTTTATTTATGAATATGGTTCTTAATTATGGATGAGATGTTTATTTATAAGTTTATATATTTCATAAGTAAACTTTGAATATATATATATGGGCTTCCCTTGTGGCTCAGCTAGTAAAGAATCCACCTGCATTGTGGGAGACATGTGTTTGATTCCTGGGTTGGGAAGATTCCCTGAAGAAGGGAAAGACTACAAGGCTACCCATTTCAGTATTCTGGCTTAGAGAATTCCATGGACTGTATAGTCCATGGGGTCGCAAAGAGTAAGTCATGACTGAGTTACTTTCACATATATATATATTAAGGATGAGATAATATATACCAGGAGTTAGCAAAGATTTTCTGAAAAGGGCCAGATGGTAAATATTTTAGGCATTATAGGCTGTAAAGTCTCTGCTGCAACTACTCAGCTTTGCCATAGTAGCACAAAAACAGCCATATATAACAAACAACCCAGTCATGAGCAGATTGAACTGCCCAAAAATGAGCAGAAGAACTAAATAATCATTTCTCCAAAGAAGATATACAGATGGCCAATAGTCACATGAAAAGATGCTCAACATCACTAATTATTAGAGAAATGAAAATCAAATCTACAGTGTAACACCATCTCACACTGATCAGAATGGCCATCATTTGAAAGTCTGCAATAACAAATGCTGGAGAGGGTGTAGAGAAAATGAAACCTTTCTACACAGTCACTGGGAATGTAGGTTGGTACAACTACTATGGAAAACAATATGGAGGTTCTTTTAAAAGCTATAAATAGAGTTGGCATATGACCCAGCAATTTCACTCCTGGGCATATACCCAGACCAAACTATAATTCAAAGGATACATGCTCTGCTGTGTTCATAGCATTGGTATTCACGATAGTCAAGACACATAAACAACCTAAATGTCTATCAACTGATGAATGAATAAAAAAGACATGGTGCATATACACAATGGACTACTACTCAGTCATAAAAGGAATGAAATACTTCCATTTGGTGCAATGTAGATGGAACTAGAGATTATCATACTAAATGAAGTAAGTCAGAAAAAGACAAATACCATATGATATCGGAGAGGGCAATGGCACCCCACTCCGGTGCTCTTGCCTGGAGGATCCCATGGATGGAGGAGCCTGGTAGGCTTCAGTCCATGGGGTCGCTAAGTCGGACTTGACTGAGCGACTTCACTTTCACCTTTCGCTTTCATGCATTGGAGAAGGAAATGGCAACCCACTCCAGTGTTCTTGCCTGGAAAATCCCATGGATGGAGGAGCCTGGTGGGCTGCCATCTATGGGGTCACACAGAGTCGGACACGACTGAAGTGACTTAGCAATAGCAGCAATCACTTATAATATACGCAAAATCTAAAATACAGAATGAATAAACTTATCTATGAAGCAAAAACAGATTCACAGGTATAGAGAACAGACTCTAGTTGCTAATGGGTAGATGGGGTGAAGGAGGGATGGATAGGGAGTTTGGGGTTAGTAGGTAAAAACTATTATATATAGGATGGATAGCAACAAGGTTTTACTACACAGCAAAGGGAACAGTATTCAACATCCTGTGATAAACCATAATGGAAAACAATATTTTTAAAAGAATATATATATGCATAACTGAATCACATTGCTGTATAGCAGCAATTAACATAACACGGTAAATCAACTACACAAAAACAGCCACATGTAAACAAATGGGTTTGGCTGTGTTTTAATAAAACTTTATTTAGAAAAACACACAGCAGGCCAGATTTGAGGCCCATCGTTTGCAGATGCCTCATATACATATATCTTTGCTTATTTCAGATGTAACCAAGGTAAAACTGGATCCAAGAACTCAAAATACCTGTGATTTCTTCTATCCCTTCTATGTATCAATTTTATTCTCCCTAGAACTGCAGTGTTCTTTTCTGCAGGCTACTACTAATAATAACACGATGGTAAGCACTGGCCGGCATCATGGCCTGAATCCAGCATGTTACAGTCTAGGCACTCACACGGACAGTCTTAGACATCTCACTTGGTTCCAGGAGGAAATCCCCAGAAGAAATTCACTGGCCTTACTTTGTGTGTCCCTCCTACTTCAGTAGCATTGTATTACATGGCAACTTCTATCACAAACACTCAAATGGAGAGAAAAGGAAAAGTTCCCCCAAAAGGCATGAGAGGCAAACAGCCTTCTCAGGTGTCTTCTACCAAAAAGAGAAGCACAAAGAAGGGAATGATTATCACAGTGGTCAGAAAAGAGAACCGCTCTCGTTATAAAAAGAATGAGAGAGAAACTATCACACCATACTAAGCATTTATTGTACACATACTGTAGGTAGCTTTTTACGGCAGTGGTTTTCAAACCTCTTTTAGTACCTTGGTCAGAATGAATGAGTTATGTTATGCTATGATAACAAACAACTATAAAATTTCAATGGCTTAAGAAAACAAAGATTAATTTCTTTCTTCCATTGCATGTCTATCATGAATTGGCCAAAAGTTCTGCTCCACCCTGTTTATCAGGGATACAGGTATGCTGAACATCCCTCAACTTTCTCCCACCACAGGGAGAAAGGGAAATGGTGCATCATGCAGTGGCCTTTAAAGGTTTCTTCCTGGAAGTGACATACAGAGCATGCGCACATTGTTTGCTCAAGTGGTTAATTTCAAAGCGGTTAAGCTTGTGATTGGATTTTATTGTTGATATCAGTTACATGCTGCCTTCCTATAAGAGGATTATTTATACCCACCCATTTTCATCCTACTGTGGGACAAGTATATTTCCCCACTTCATTGATATCAGGCTTGGCCAATTAAATATAAGCAGAAGTGATAGGGGTGACATCTGAGCAGAAACTTTAGAGCTTTATAATTTTCTTATTGCTATGATTTTCCTTTGTCATAAGAATGCTGTATCTTAAATAAAAGCTTTTTATGTAGCCTGAGCTCTAGAATGAAGAAAATCAATGGAGTGGAGTCATGTTCTGCTATAGTAAACATGTAACATACATGTGAAATAAACTTTTGTTGTTGTGAACCACAGACAGCTTGGAGACATTTGCTACAGCAGCATAACCTAGAAAAAGATGACTAACCCAGAGAAGACTGGAAATAATTGAGACATTACCCTAATGACTCACAAGGCCAGCCCTTCTACTGAAAAAAATATTTACTTTACTCTCTTTTGTGCAAATATTACACGTGTACCCCTCTTCATGGAGTCACCCCAAAAGTCTCTCTAAGCACTGCAGCAATCACAAAGCTCTCTACATCTGGCTGTGTTAGCTTGCCAGGTCTACCATAGCAAATAACAGAGATGGGGTCGTTTAAACAAAAGAAATTTATTTTTGCATATTACTGAATGACAGAAGTTTGAGGTAAAGATATTCGTAGCATTGGTTTCTTCCAAAACCTCTCTCATAGATAGCTGTCTTCTCAAGGTCTCACAAGGTCTTCCCTTTGCCTGTGTCCTAATCTTGTTCCAAGGACACAAGTCATACAGAATTAGAGCTTGCCTATATGGTCTCATTTTACCTTAAATACTTTTCTAAAAGCCCTATTTTCAAATACAGTCACATCCTGAGTTACTGGGGTTTAAGATTTTAATATATGAATTTTAAAAGGACACAGTTCAGCCCATAACGCTGTGTGATCTGCAGCAATCTCTTCATCTGAGCACTATGAAAAATAGTCTCTTTATTAGGTCCAGATGTGGCTTCTCTTGATCCAGAGACCTCTGTACTAAAAAGACAAATTATCTGTTCTCCACACACCCGATATATAACAGAATGGAAAAACCACAATAAATAATCCTAGTTAAAAAGGGAAAATATAGGAAACACACAGCATACACTGTTCCATAGTAGGGCAGAAGTCCTGAAGGTCACTACTTAGGTATGGACAATGGGCTAAATCATGCCCTGAGTCCATACTCACAAAGGTGAGTGTACTTTTTCCCCATTGTGCTTGGCTCTGATGTCTGGTTATTGTTCTTTTTCCATTATTCTTTGACTACATTGGAAGTAACTATCGGGCAATATGTTCTGAGGTTGGGGAGGCTACACTGTTTTATCAGTCCACTGTCTACCTGTAGAATTTAGTGGTCTTGGAGATGATTTTAAAACATGTTCAGAATCACTTTTCATATAGTCAAATTCTTATTGTTCCTTTTGTATCTAAGGATTTTGTTTTGTTTTTGTTTCGGCAGTACAACTATCCCAAAAGTTTTGGTAATCTCCTGTTACTTTGATGGCAATCAGCATTATGTGCAAACAATCCACAAATATCACACTTTTGGAAAATTCATTTTTCACGCAAGAAGGATATGAATTTTATGGGTCAGAGATAGGACTGTTACAAGACGGATTGTGCCCCCCAACCCAAATTCATATAAGGAAGTCCCAAACTTCTTATAAAAAGAAGAGATTAAAAAATGGTCAAAGGATCTAAAAGACATTTTTCTAAAGAAGACATACAGATGATGAAAATTCACATGAAAAGATGCTCAACATCACCATTTATCAAGGAAAAGCACTTCAAAACAATTGAGGTAAATCTATCAGAATGGCTATTATCAAAAAGACCACAAATAACAAGTGCTGGTAAGGATATAGAGAAAAAGGAACCCTCATACACTGTTGGTGAGAAAGTAAATTGTATAGCCACTATAGAAAACAGTATGGAGATTCCTCAAAAATTTAAAATAAGACTGTCATAACATCCAACAATTCCACTCCTGGGTATTTATCTGAAGGAAGTAAAAATACTAACTAGAAAAGATATTATACCCCTATATTCATTTTAGTACTAATATTATTTATAATAGCTAAGATATGAAAGCAACCTAAGCACTTATAAACAGATAATGGGTAAAGAAGATGTGGTACATATACCATGAAATATTCAGTTCAGTTCAGTTCAGTCATTCAGTGTGTCCAACTCTTTGCGACCCCATGAACTGCAGCACGCCAGGCCTCCCTGTCCATCACCAACTCCCGGAGTTCACCCAAATCCATGTCCATTGAGTCTGTGATGCCATTCAGCCATCTCATCCTCTGTAATCCCCTTCTCCTCCTACCCTTAATCTTTCCCAGCATCAGGGTCTTTTCAAATGAGTCAAGAAACATTACTCAGTCATAAAAAATGAGATCTTGCTATTTGTGTCAACCAACATAGATGGACATAGAGGGTATTATGCTAAGTGAAATAACTCAGACAAAGAAAGACAAATACTGTATGATTTCATTTATACGTGGAATCTACAAAACAAGTGAACAAACATAACATAACCAAGATATAGATCCATAAGATTTGCCTAACTCAAGGTCATGAAGATATATTCCTATATTTTTGTCTAAGAATGTTATAGTTTTTAGCTTTTGCATTTATATCTGTGACCCATTTTGAATTAATTTTTGTGTATACTGTGAACAAAGTGTTCAACTTCATTCTTTTGCATATGGATGAAGAGACACTTCATTCCCCATTGAATCTTCTTAAGAAAGAACATTTTTAACACTCTTGCTAAAAATCAGCTGCCCAAGAATGCAAGAGTTTATTTATGCATTCTCAGTTCTAGTCCATTGATCTATATATCTATCCTTATACTAATACTACATTTTACATTTTCTTGCCTAATTGTCTTGGCCAGACTACCAATACAATGTTAAATAGGTGTAGGAAGAGGGAACATCCTTGTCTTGTTCTTGATTTTAGAGGCAAAGCATTCAATCTTTCATCATTAATTATGATGTTACATGTAGGTTTTTGTAAATGTCCTTTATGAAGTCAGATATTTCTTTCATTCCTAGTTTTCCAAGAATTTTTTATTATGAATGGGTGAATAATTTTTTAAATGTACTTTTTGGCATTTATTAGAATTATCCTATTGAAAATCTTATATGGGATAGTATGGTGAGTTGTATTCATTTTTAAACATTAAACTTTGCATTTTAAAATAAATCTCATTTGGTCAGGATCCATTGTCTTCTTTATTATCTTGCTGGATTTAATTTTGCAAAATGTTCTTAAGGAGATTTGTGTCTATAATTATAAGAAATAATGTATTTTCCTTTCTTTTCAATGTCTTGGTGTAGTTTTGTCAGGGACACTGATGGACTAACACATGAGATAGGAAATGTTTCCTCTTCTACTTTGTGAAAGTATTTGTGTCAAATTGCTATTACTTTTCCCCACAAGTGTTTAGAAGGATTTACCAGTAATTCCATCTGAACTTGGCACTCTGTGTGAAGTATTGTAACAAACAATTTAATGTTTCAAAAACAAACAATTTAACAAACTATTTAATGGGTATAGAGATATTCAAGTTACCTACTTTTTCATAAATGAGATTTGATATTTGGTGCACTTTAATAAATTAGTCCATTACTTCTTAGTTGTTATATTTGTAGGTATCAAGTTCTTAATTATATTCTCTTAGTATCCCTTCAGTGTATATGAGATTTGCAGTGATGTTTTTTCTTTATTCTTGTATTGCTCATTAGTTTTCATTCATTAATTACCTACTGTATCATTACTCACTAGATTATCAAAAAAGCAAGTGAGTTCCGGAAAAATATGTTTCTGCTTTATTGACTATGCCAAAGCCTTTGACTGTGTGGATCATAATAAACTATGGAAAATTCTGAAAGAGATGGGAATACCAGATCACCTCACCTGCCTCTTGAGAAACCAGTATGCAGGTCAGGGAGCAACAGTTAGAACTGGACATGGAACAACAAACTGGTTCCAAATCGGAAAAGGCTATATATTGTCAGCTGCTTATTTAATTTGTATGCAGAGTATATAATAAAAAACACTGGACTGGATGAAGCACAAGTTGGAATGAAGATTGCTGGAAGAAACATCAATAACCTCAGATATGCAGATGACACCACCCTTATGGCAGAAAGTGAAGAAGAACTAAAGAGCCTCTTGATGAAAGTGAAAGAAGAGAGTGAAAAGTTTGCTTAAAGTCAACATTCGGAAAACTAAGATCATGGCATCTGGTCCCATCATTTCATGGCAAATAGATGGACAAACAGTAGAAACAGTGGCTGACTTTATTTTGGGGGGCTCCGATATCACTGCAGATGGTGATTGCAGCCATGTAATTTAAAGATGCTTGCTCCTTGGAAGGAAAGTTATGGCTAACCTAGACAGCATATTAAAAAGCAAAGACATTACTTTGTCCATAAAGGTCCATCTAGTCAAGGTTATGGTTTTTCCAGTAGTCATGGATGGATGTGAGAGTATGGATGTGAGAGTTGGACTATAAAGAAAGCTGAGTGCCAAAGAATTGATGCATTTGAATTGTGGTGTTGGAAAAGACTCATGAGAGTCCTTTAGACTGCAAGGAGAACCAACCAGTCCATCCTAAAGGAGATCAGTCTTGGGTGTTCGTTGGAAGGACTGATGATGAAGCTGAAACTCCAATACTTTGGCCAACAGATGTGAAAAGCTAACTCATTTGAACAGACCTTGATGCTGGGAAAGATTGAGGGCAGAAGGAGAAGGGGACAACAGAGGATGAGATGGTTTGATGGCATCACCGACTCAATGGACATGAGTTTTGGTGAACTCCAAGAGTTGGTGATGGACAGGGTGGCTTGTGTGCTGCGGTTCATGGGGTAACAAAGAGTCAGGCATGACTGAGCCACTGAACTGAACTGAACTCAACTATAAGTTTATCAGTTTTATCCAGCTTTTCAAGGAACAAGTTTTTGTCTTAACGCTGATTTTCTCCAGTTTTAAACTTTTTCATATTTCACTTGTTTCTCCTCTTTTGCTTTTTATTTTCTTCCTTCCACTTTGCATTTTTTTCTTGCTTCTTGAAGTAAAATCTGAGATTACTAAAGAAAGCTTTTCTTCTTCCCTAATATAAAAATTTAAAGCTAAGAGCTTTCCTCTAAGCACTGTTTTAACTGTGTCTCATAGTTCAATACATTTTATTTTGGTTATTATTCAATTTAAAGTAATTTTTATTTTTCTTTGTGATTTCTCCTTGTCCTATGGATTATTTGGAAGTGTTTTACTTAATTATAAATATATGGGCTTTTCTTCTCACAGATATTTTACTTAAACTTACTGATTTCCAATTTAATTTTGTTAAATTCAAAGAATATATCTCGTATGATTTCAACTTTTTTAAGTTATTGAGATTTATTTTATGACCCATCCTGTAGTCTGTCTTTTTTTAACATGCCATGTACACTTAAGAAGAATGTTTATTCTATGGCTGTGGCATTTATAGACACATAACACTCATGTATATATAAATTTAATGTAATTATACATACTTATATAATTATACATACACTTATATATTAAATTATATATATATTAGATTAAAGTGATTGTGTTTTTAAGAACTTTATTGTTCTAGTCTTAGCCATTGCTGAACAAAGTGTGTTAAAATTACCTAGTATTATTTTGAATCTGTCTATTTTTCTCTAATTCTATTATTGTTTCATGTATTTTAAAGGTCTACTATTCAGTACGTAAGGACTTCCCTGAGAGCTCAGTTGGTAAAGAATTTGCTACATTGCAGGAGAGACCCTGATTCAATTCTTGGGTCAGGAAGATCTACTGGCCAATGGATAGGTTACCCACACCAGTGTTCTTGGGCTTCCCTTGTGCCTCAGCTGGTAAAGAATCCACCTGCAATGTGGGAGACCTGGGTTTGATCCCTGGATGGCGAAGATCCTCTGGAGAAGGCTAAGTCTACCCACTCCAGTATTCTGGTCTGGAGAATTCCATGGACTGTACACCATGGGTTTGGTTGCAAAGAGTGGGACACAACTGAGCGACTTACTTTCATTTCACTTTTTCATTCAGTATATTCATATTTATGATTATTATATGTTCCTGATGAACTGATACTTTTTCATTCCAAAATTATTTATGTTTGGTAATACTCCTCATTTTGATGTATACTTTATCAAATAATAATGCGTGCTAAGTCACTTCAGTCATGTCTGACTCTGTGCAACCCTACAGACTATATAGTCCTCCAGGCACTCTGTCCATGGGATTCTCCAGGCAAGAATACTGGAGTGAGTTGCCATGCCCTCCTTCAGGGCATCTTCCCATCAAATAACAATATAGCTAGTCTAATCTTATAGTTACTGTTTGCAGGGCATATCATTTTCAACAATTTCAAGAAAACAACTTTTAAAATATAAAGTTTTTCTAAGCAGCTTGTAATTGTGTCTTGCTTTTTTATCTATTCTTAAAAACCCTATGTTTCAATTGGAGTATTTAATTTACTAACATTTAGCATAATTGTTAATACATATGAACTTATTCTGTTTGTCTTCTGTGTTTTGTTCCTCTATATCCCCCTTTCTTGCCTTCCTTTAAATTAGTTACATATTTTAAATTTCAATTGTAATTGACTTACTGAATGAAGCACAAGCTGGAATCAAGATTGCCAGGAGAAATATCAATAATGTCAGATATGCAGATGACACCACCCTATGGCAGAAAGTGAAGAGGAACTAAAGAGTGTCTTGATGAAAGTAAAAGAGGAGAGTGAAAAACCTGGCTTAAAACTCAACATTCAAAAAACTAAGGTCATGGCATCCAGTCCCACCTCTTCATGGCAAACAGGTGGGGAAATAATGGAAATAGTGATGGACTTTATTTTCTTGGGCTCCAAAATCATTTTAGATGGTGACTGCAGCCATGAAATTAAAAGATGCTTGCTCTTTGGAAAAGCTATGACAAACCTAGACAACATATGGAAAAGCAGAGACATTACTTTGCCAGTGAAGGTCCATCTAATCAAAGCTATGGTTTTTCCAGTAGTCAGGTATGGATGTGAGAGTTGGACCATAAAGAAAGCTGAGTGCTGAAGAATTGATGCTTTTGAACTGTGTGGTCTTGGAGAAGACTTTTGAGAGTCCCATGGACAGCAAGGTGATCAAATCAGTCAATCCTAAAGGAAATCAACCCTGAATATTCATTGGAAGGACTGATGCTGAAGCTGAAGCTCCAATACTTTGGCTGCCTAATGCAATGAATTAATGTGATGAACTGACCATTAGAAAAGACCCTGATGCTGGAAAAGATTGAAGGCAGGAGAAGAGGAAAACAGAGGATGAGATGGTTGTATGCCATCACTGTTTCAATGGACATGAATTTGAGCAAGCTCAGGGAGTTGGTGATGGAGAGGGAAGCCTGGCATGCCATAGTCCATATGGCTGTAGTTTGGACACGACTGAGCAACTGAACTAAACTGATTGCCTATTTACTCACAATTCTTTGCTTTATTTTTAAATGGGTTTTCTAAATATTACACTGCATATCAACTTTTTACTCTACCTAGACTTGAAACTGTACTGCTTCATATATAATATAAAAAACTTGCAACCATTTAGGTCCACTTAACTCCTCACCATCCTTTATGTTGTAGTTGTCACATGTATCTTCATATATTATAAACCCCTCAAGAAAATATTAAAATGTTTCTTTATATATTAACATGTATTTTAAGAATTTAAGGGAAATATTAAAAGTGTTTCTTCATATATTAACATGTATTTTAAGAATTTAAGGGAAAATGTAGACTTTTATATCCACCTATATATTTACCAATGGTACTCATTCCTTCTTAAGGATCTGAGTTCCATCTGGTCTCATTCCCTTCACTCTGAATAATTTTCATTATCATGTCTGGTAGCACAGTTCAAACAGCAACACATTCACTTGGTTTTTCTTCACCTGAAAGATTTATTTTGCATTCAGGCTTGAAAAACATTTTCATTGGCTATAGAATTCCTACTTGAATTTTGGTTTGTCTTTTCTCCCATGCTTTTAAGATATTTTTTCATGGTCTTCATGAAAATTTTCCTTTAATTATCATGGAAAGTTCACAGTTATTCAATCCTTTGTCCCCCTTTCTGTAGTGTGTTCATTTTCCTCTGGCTATTTCAAAATTTTCTCTTCCTCAGATATGCAGATGACACCACCCTTATGGCAGAAAGTGAAGAGGAGTTAAAAAGCCTCTTGTTGAAAGTGAAAGAGGAGAGTGAAAAAGTTGGCTTAAAGCTCAACATTCAGAAACGAAGATCATGGCATCTGGTCCCATCACTTCATGGGAAATAGATGGGGAAACAGTAGAAACAGTGTCAGACTTTATTTTTTTGGGCTCCAAAATCACTGCAGATGGTGACTGCAGCCATGAAATTAAACCACGCTTACTCCTTAGAAGAAAAGTTATGACCAACCTAGATAGTAGATTGAAAAGCAGAGACATTACTTTGCCGACAAAGGTCCGTCTAGTCAAGGCTATGGTTTTTCCTGTGGTCATGTATGGATGTGAGAGTTGGACTGTGAAGAAGGCTGAGCGCCAAAGAATTGATGCTTTTGAACTGTGGTGTTGGAGAAGACTCTTGAGAGTCCCTTGGACTGCAAGGAGATCCAACCACTCTATTCTGAAGGAGATCAACCCTGGGATTTCCCTGGAAGGAGTGATGCTAAAACTGAAGCTCCAGTACTTTGGCCACCTCATGCGAAGAGTTAACTCATTGGAAAAGACCCTGATGCTGGGAGGGATTGGGGGCAGGAGGAGAAGGGGACGGCCGAGGATGAGATGGCTGGATGGCATCACGGACTCAATGGGCGTGAGTCTGAGTGAACTCCGGGAGTTGGTGATGGACAGGGAGGCCTGGCATACTGCGATTCATGGGGTCGCAAAGAGTCGGACACGACTGAGCGACTGAACTGAACTGAACTTGGTTTTCAGACATTTGACTATACTGAACCCAAGTATCATCATCATCAAATTTATGCTATTAATATTTGGAATTCACTGAGTTTCTTGAATCATTTTATTTTCTTCACACCATTATTTCTCTCTTCTTTAAACTGGATCATTTCAGTGATCTCATTTCAAATCACTCTTTCCTCCATCATCTCCATTCTACCAGTAAATTAATCCAGTAAATATTTAATTTCAGATATTATAATTTTTTCACTTCAAAAATTTTTACTTATTTTTATATTCTGTATTTCTCAGCTGAGAATTTCTCTTTGTATTCATTAAAGCATATTTAATTTTATCTCACTCAGCTATTACACCTTTTAAAAGTCCATATCTTATAATTTGACTGTCTTGGATAGTTCAAAGTTTGGCATCTATTGATTTTTTTTTTTGGTCCTTTCAAGATTGGTTTGTATTTTTCTGACTCAAATATTTTGAGTAATTTTGGACTGTATCCTGGGCATTGTAAATGTTTGTATTTTGTGGATTCTAAATTTTGCTATAGTCCTCTAAAAGGGTTTGTTTTTTTTTTTTTTTTTTATTCTGTTCTGTTTCAGTAGGTGTTTAACTTAGTTACCCTCAAGTTATGTACTATCATACCTGTCACGGGCAGAAGCTCATATCTCAGTTCAGGTATTTAAGACTTTGTTGGAAACTGCTTTCAATTGCCCCACACATACATGGTTCAGGAGTCATCTAAAAACTTGAGGCTGAGTTCAGGGTTCATTATGCTGTGACTTTCTCTTTTTGAAGGTTTCCCCTAAGTCTCCCATGGTTCTGGTTGCCTCAGGGCTTATTCACCCAGTTCATATGGCCAAAACCAGGGCAGGCATTTCTATCAAAATTTTAGTCATGTGGCGCCACCTCCACCATGATCATGGGTGCCTTCAAAGTAAAGCCACAGAAAACAAAGACTTGCTTCCATTTAGTTTCCTCATCTCCAGTTTTAATTCCTTCTAAACTCTGCTGCTTTTGTTTAGTCACCAAAGCCTTTGGTTCATGTTGCATGTATTTTTTAGAGTTCTATTATTTGCAGCACTTCAGTACTTCATACTGGAGAAGGCAATGGCACCCCACTCCAACACTCGCCTGGAAAATCCCATGGATGGAGGAGCCTGGTGGGCTGCAGTCCGTGGGGTCGCTAAGAGTCGGGCACGACTGAGTGACTTCACTTTCATTTTTCCCTTTCATGCACTGGAGAAGGAAATGACAACCCACTCCAGTGTTCTTGCCTGGAGAATCCCAGGGACGGGGGAGCCTGGTAGGCTGCCGTCTATGGGGTCGCACAGAGTCGGACATGACTGAAGCGACTTAGCAGCAGCAGTACTTCATACTGGAAGTGAACTTTAATTCTGTTTATTAATTTAATAATTTTCATATATTTTATGTTCAACTTTATAACTTTAAACTTTTATGAAGTCATTAACTGAAACAATAGGGATCTCTTCCTAAACATAGCAAGTCTAAAATGACATCTTATGATCCCCATGTTGCCATCTACTTCATCCTCAGCATCCAGCTTACTTTCTTATTTTGTTTGATTGTACAGTATTGACAACCCTGATTTATGTGGGTATATAGTTGCAAAACATAGTCTTTTTAAAAGACAATTTATCTTAGCATATCAATCATTAAAACAGAAACATTATTTGAGGTCCTCATAAAGAGGGATTAAATTGGCAATATGATCCTCTAATCCAAGTTTATATAAATTTAAACTTTTATGAAGTCATTAACTGAAACAATAGGGATCTCTTCCTAAACATAGCAAGTCTAAAATGACATCTTATGATCCCCATGTTGCCATCTACTTCATCCTCAGCATCCAGCTTACTTTCTTATTTTGTTTGATTGTACAGTATTGACAACCCTGATTTATGTGGGTATATAGTTGCAAAACATAGTCTTTTTAAAAGACAATTTATCTTAGCATATCAATCATTAAAACAGAAACATTATTTGAGGTCCTCATAAAGAGGGATTAAATTGGCAATATGATCCTCTAATCCAAGTTTATATAAACATTCCATGAAAAGTAGACATCGTCTGTCAAATATATTTGAGGAAATTTGGCTGGTATATTTTACTAGACTAGCATTACATATTGACAACTCTGAGGAGAAGTTATTCAAATTTAACTTAATTCCAGTGTTTTCCAAAACTGTTAACCACTGAATCCTTACTTCAAACATATCCACTAACAAACTGTAAAGTCAATATTTCAAATTTTGGAAAATAGAACTATATGTAATACCAAAGAAAAGAAAAAGGAACTAGCTTCTACAAGTACCTACTATATAGTAGCATTGAATTGGATACATTTTTTTTAAATTTTATGACTCCTAAATATTGTACAGGAGACAGGGATCAAGATCATTCCCATAGAAAAGAAATGCAAAAAAGCAAAATGGCTGTCTGGGGAGGCCTTACAAATAACTGTGAAAAGAAGAGAGGCGAAAAACAAAGGAGAAAAGGAAAGACATAAGCATCTGAATGCAGAGTTCCAACGAATAGCAAGAAGAGATAAGAAAGCCTTCTTCAGTGATCAATGCAAAGAAATAGAGGAAAAGAACAGAATGGGAAAGACTAGAGATCTCTTCAAGAAAATTAGAGATATCAAGGGAATATTTCATGCAAAGATGGGCTCGATAAAGGACAGAAATGGTCTGGACCTAACAGAAGCAGAAGATATTAAGAAGAGGTGGCAAGAATACATGGAAGAACTGTACAAAAAAGATCTTCACAACACAGATAATCATGGTGGTGTGATCACTAATCTAGAGCCAGACATCCTGGAATGTGAAGTCAAGTGGGCCTTAGAAAGCATCACTTCAAACAAAGCTAGTGGAGGTGATGAAATTCCAGTTGAGCTGTTTCAAATCCTGAGAGATGATGTTGTGAAAGTGCTGCA
>SJXQ01006590.1:34913-62117 GCA_006408695.1 Aepyceros melampus
AGGAGAAGGGGATGACAGAGGATGAGATGGCTGGATGGCATCACTGACTCGATGGACATGAGTCTGAGTGAACTGCAGGAGTTGGTGATGGACAGGGAGGCCTGGCATGCTGCAATTCATGGGGTCGCAATGAGTCAGACATGAGTGAGCGACTGAACTGAACTGAAATATATAGTATTTTATTTTCATATATGTATGATAAAACTGAGGCACAATAATGCTTTTTTTTCAATTTTATTGAAATATAATTGATATACATTGCATTAGTTTAAGGTGTACCTAATTATTTGACAAATGTATATATTGTGAAATAATTACTATAAGGTTTACTTAACATCCATCATCTCATATAGTTGCACATTTTTTCTTATGATGAGATCTTTGAAGATCAACTTTTTAAAGCGACTTACAAATATACAATATAGCATTGTTGACTACAGTCATAATACTGTACATTATTACATCCCCAGGACTTTTTTATTTTATACTTGGAAGTTTGCACCTTTTGACTACCTTCACTCATATCCTCAATCCCTTGCCTCTGGCAACCACCAACCCATTCTCCATTTCTATGAATTCAGTTGTTTAGATTCTACATATATTATGAGTGAGGTCGTACAGTATTTTTCTGACCTTTTCCCACTTAATATAATGCCCTCAAGGTCCAACTATGCCATTACAAATAGCAAGGTTTGCTTTTTTTATGGCTGAATAAAATTCCATTGTATATATTTACCATATCTTCTTTATCCACCATCCACTGATGGACACTCAGGTTGTTTTTATGTCTTGGCTATTGTAAATAATGCTGCAATAAGCATGGGAATGCAGATATCTTTTCAATATTCTGTGTGGCTTTTTAACTATAAAAAATAGTATCATATCCCATGGGGCTTGCAGTATCCTTTCTTAGCCAAGTTTTGTAGCTTCAATCCCACCCAAGTGCCAAAGCGGATGTAGTGGGAATGGAGTTAAGAAGGGGCCAGGATCCAAGAATTATTAGACTACTAGCCAGGGCAATGAACCAGTGTTAATATTCAGAACAGCCAAGGTAGTGACCAGGAAAACGTGCTGATCAACAGAAATAAAATGAGCAAATAAAGGACATTCAGCTGCAATATGAATACTTGTGGAAGTCAGAAATAAGATAGACTTAGGAAGGATGAAGGTGAGGGGGGCAAGCAGTTCAAAACTAAGGCCATTTTCCAAGGGGATCAGAATCTTGTATAGCAGTGAGTGTAACTATTTTAAAGAATTGTTTAAGAAAATATGTAGCTTAATAAAAGAGATAATGAGTTTTGAATGATAATGAGTTTTGAAAGAGATAATGAGCTAAAGAATGTCATGATATTGGAATGACAGTTGAAGGTTAGAGCAGTTATGGATGCAAGATATGAATAAATCTTGAAATCAAGAGAGGGTTCAAATGGCCCAAGAGAGAAGGAAAAAGTATTTATATAGTACTAATTATATAACCATCAAGAATTTTACCCTTACCTGTCAGATGGCACATTTGTATCCTTCCCAGTATAAAAATTACAAGAAATAGTTTATAAATTTCAAACTTTATTGAAGACCTACTATGTGAAAATTCTCAAAAAATGTAATTGATATTTCTGTATTTTAAAGCATAATAGTTAACTTTACTTTCATAATAGCAAACTTCTTTTCATTATCCAATTCCCAAGATTGGTACTTATAAAGTAGATTTTATAGAGTGGAGAAGAAATTAGACAATTGATGTAAACCAGTGCCCAAATTTGTGGCTTCAGAGTCACTCCACACTATAAAATTATCTTTGCAAGACAAGTGACAATTTATTTCACTATAATTTTTTAAAAAGGAAATTTTATTTTTTTAAATCATTTCAACTTTTACTGAAATGTTTGCCCAGCCTGTGCTTCTACAAGACCACAATGTATTCTCAATCATCAACTTTGTGCTAGCAATTTTTGCAAGCTCCTGAGGTATACATATGGTCCTATATATGTTTATTTCCCTGTAAAGATCATTGTGCCCAAATTTGTGGCTTCAGAGTCACTCCACACTATAAAATTATCTTTGCAAGACAAGTGACAATTTATTTCACTATAATTTTTTAAAAAGGAAATTTTATTTTTTTAAATCATTTCAACTTTTACTGAAATGTTTGCCCAGCCTGTGCTTCTACAAGACCACAATGTATTCTCAATCATCAACTTTGTGCTAGCAATTTTTGCAAGCTCCTGAGGTATACATATGGTCCTATATATGTTTATTTCCCTGTAAAGATCATTTTCATTATGAAGGTGATTAAATTCAGAAACAAAAGAGAAAATGTCACACAGTCTTTTTTTTGACATAATTTTTTTAATTTTTATTATTTTTTTTAATTTTTATTTTTACTTTATTTTACTTTACAATACTGTATTGGTTTTGCCATACATTGACATGAATCCATCTCGGGTGTAAATGAGTTCCCAATCCTGCATGCCCCCACCCCCCACCTCCCACACCATATCAACTCTCTGGATCATCCCTGTGCACCAGTTCCAAGTATCCTGTATCGAACATAGACTGGTGATTCATTTCTTACATGATAATATATATGTTTCAGTGCCATTCTCCCAAATCCTCCCACCCTCTCCCTCTCCCTCAGAGTCCAAAAGTCCATTCTATACATCTGTGTCTCTTTTGCTGTCTCACATACAGGGTTATCATTACCATCTTTCTAAATTCCATATATATGTGTTAGTATATTTTATGCAGGGATAACCTCTGTTAAGAGTTCACTGTACTTTCTTCTAGTGTGTTTCTAATTTAAATAATCATGATCAAACATTACATATAAGACATGTAGATTTTTAAATATCTACCTTTTTTGATTCCAATACTATTATAAGACTAATTCTCTGAAGGCTGGTAAATCTAAGATCAAGGTGCTGGAAAATTCAGCTCCTGGTGAAAGCCCTCTTTCTGATTCCCAGATAGATGGCCATCACACACTGAGGGTAGGGGAGACTCCTGTGTCTCATATGCTTTTGCTCAAAAAACACTAATCCCACCATAAGGGCCTCCATCCACATGACCTAATTACCTCCCAAAGGCCCCATCCCTCAAAAATATCACATTGAGGATTAAGGTTTCAACGTATGAATTTTCAGTTCAGTTGCTCTTTCTAAATTCCATATATATGTGTTAGTATATTTTATGCAGGGATAACCTCTGTTAAGAGTTCACTGTACTTTCTTCTAGTGTGTTTCTAATTTAAATAATCATGATCAAACATTACATATAAGACATGTAGATTTTTAAATATCTACCTTTTTTGATTCCAATACTATTATAAGACTAATTCTCTGAAGGCTGGTAAATCTAAGATCAAGGTGCTGGAAAATTCAGCTCCTGGTGAAAGCCCTCTTTCTGATTCCCAGATAGATGGCCATCACACACTGAGGGTAGGGGAGACTCCTGTGTCTCATATGCTTTTGCTCAAAAAACACTAATCCCACCATAAGGGCCTCCATCCACATGACCTAATTACCTCCCAAAGGCCCCATCCCTCAAAAATATCACATTGAGGATTAAGGTTTCAACGTATGAATTTTCAGTTCAGTTGCTCAGTCATGTCCAACTCTTTGTGACCCCATGAACCGCAGCATGCCAGGCCCCCCTGTCCATCACCAGCTCCCGCAGTTCATTCAGACTCATGTCCATCAAGTCAGTGATGCCATCCAGCCATCTCATCCTCAGTCGTCCCCTTCTCCTCCTGCCCCCAATCCTACCAGCATCAGAGTCTTTTCCAATGAGTCAACTCTTCACATGAGGTGGCCAAAGTACTGGAGTTTCAGTTTTAGCATCATTCCTTCCAAAGAAATCCCAAGGCTGATCTCCTTCGCAACACAAACATATAATCTATAGCACCCTACAAAGAAAGGCCTGATGGAGATACTGTTCTTCCTTGTCACCTAACTTACTACAGCAGCCTCAGCTCCTCTGAGGCAGATAAGAGAAAGGAGATGGAAGTGAGGGCAGGTAATCCAGAATTAGAATTTGGAGCCAGTTCAGTTCAGTCACTCAGTCATGTCCACTCTTTGCAACCCCATGGAATGCAGCATGCCAGGCCTACCTGTCCATCACCAACTCCCAGAATTTACTCAAATTCATGTGTATTGATGATACTATCAGTGATGCCATCCAACCATCTCATCCTCTGTCGTCCCCTTCTCCCACCTTCAATCTTTCACAGCATCAGGGTCTTTTCAAATAAGTCAGTTCTTCACATCGGTGGCCAAAGTATTGGAGTTTCAGCTTCAACATCAGTCCTTCCAATGAATATTTAAGGATTTTTTTTTTAAGATTCACTGGTTGGATCTCCTTGTTGTCCAAGGGACTCTCAAGAGTCTTCTCCAACACCACAGTTCAAAAGCATCAATTCTTTGGCACTCAGCTTTCTTCACAGTCCAACTCTCACATCCATACATGACTACTGGTAAAACCATAGCCTTGACTAGGCAAAGTAATGTCTGTATTTTTTAATATGCCATCTAGGTTGGCCATAACTTTTCTTCCAAGGAGTAAGCGTCTTTTAATTTCATGGCTGCAGTCACCATCTGCAGTGATTTTGGAGCCCCCCAAAAAAAGTCTGTCACTGTTTCCACTGTTTCCCCATCTATTTGTCATAAAGTGATGGGACCAGATGCCATGATCTTAATTTTCTGAACGTTGAGTTTTAAGCCAACTTTTTCACTCTCTTCTTTCACTTTCATCAAGAGGCTCTTTAGTTCCTTTTCACTTTCTGCCTAAGGGTGGTGTCATCGGCGTATTTGAGGTTATTGATATTTCTCCCCGCAATCTTGATTCCAGGTTGTGCTTCATCCAGCTCAGCATTTCCCATGATGTACTCTGCATAGAAGTTAAGTAAGCAGAGTGACAATTTATAGCCTTGACATACTCCTTTCCCAATTTGGAACCAGTCTGTTGCTCCATGTCCAGTTCTAACTGTTGCTTCCTGACCTGCATACAGATTTCTCAAGAGGTCTGGTATTCCCATCCCTATGAATTTTCCATAGTTTGTGGTGATCCACACAGTCAAAGTCTTTGGCATAGTCAATAAAGCAGAAGTAGATGTTTTTCTGGAATTCTCTTGCTTTTTTGATAATCCAATGGATGTTGGGCATTTGATCTCTGGTTCCTCTGCCTTTTCTAAAACCAGCTTGAACACCTGGAATTTCATGGCTTATGTACTGTTGAAGCCTGGCTTGGAGAATTTTGAGCATTACTTTGCTAGCATGTGAGATGAGTGCAATTGTGTGGTAGTTTGAGCATTCTTTGGCATTGCCTTTCTTAGGGATTGGAATGAAAACTGACCTTTGCCAGTCCTGTGGCCACTGCTGAGTTTTCCAGATTTGCTGGCAAATTGAGTGCAGCACTTTCACAGCATCATCTTTCAGGATTTGAAACAGCTCAACTGGAATTCCATCACCTCCACTAGCTTTGTTCATAGTGATGCTCTCTAAGGCCCACTTGACTTCACATTCCAGGATGTCTGGCTCTAGGTGAGTGATCATACTATTGTGATTATCTGTGTTGTGAAGACCTTTTTTGTATACTTCTTCTGTGTATTCTTGCCACCTCTTCTTAATATCTTCTGCTTCTGTTAGAATTTGGCCAAATGGCTATTATATAAGAGACAGGATTAAGGAACTTAGAGTATTGGTGACAGAGTTATGGAGATGATGGACCATTCAGTCTAAACTTGAAAAGGAGAGAAAAAAAAAAAAAAAAAAAAGAAGGATGATGGATTGGGAGCAAGGAGGAATCAACAATTTACTGGAGAAGTCCCCAAAAGGGTCAAATAATTATTGTACTAATAGTAATTTAACAAGCACACTGGAACAATACAAGATTATAGAGAGAAAATAGAAAGCCCAAACTAGCTATTTTAGAGTTGGAGATATTTTGAACAATAAGATACAGAATAGGACTGACAGAGTGGAGAGTGGAAATGGAGTAAGGAAGGAAATGGAGCAATTAAGACATCAGGGCACCTTTGTCATCCTTCAGATGGTGAGATCTACTTGGATAAGGAAAGGGCTTGAAATGGGGAAGACCCTGATTCAGCCTGTGATGCTTCGTGAGGATGTGGGAGAGACCAAGTAAACAGGAGATGCTAGTGATGGGGGTGGGTGGAGATATGTAAGATGAGCACAGGCCCCATAGGCACTGGGATGCTGAAAGAGACAGAAATCTGGGAGCAGAAATAGGACACAAACAACTAAACCAGCCCACTCCAATACCGAGGTTCATATGAGAAAATAAGGAGCCCTTGCTCAAGGAATCTACTTGGGAGGATGGTCTGGGACGGGAAAGTCCAACAGTAGAAAATCAAGTTTCAGTTCAGTGAACAGTCTGGGAAGAAGATTCTGGGGTGATGATCCCATAGACAGAAAGGAAAGGCTTAGAAGTTCTCAGAGAATTAGGGAGCTAAGTCAGGGATGAGGGCTTTACCTAACCTGTGGTGACACTGGTAAAACAGAAGACCATAGGGCTTATACTTCTGGTGGTGTTTAAAAGAGAAATGAAAGCCTTAGTGGAAAGATGTGTTTGGCTGAGTGGACACTGGCCCTTACAGAGGGCATGGCCCACTTGTGTCAAGTTCCAGGGAACACCAGCAGCTTGAGTCTGAACTCCTTGCCCTGCTTAGCGGCTGTGTGGAAGGAAAAAACTGTTCCCACAGGAGGCCTTGGACTGGACTGGGCAGTACCCTGTCCCTGAGGCTGGAGATCAGAGACCAGGACCCACACACACAGCGGAGCTGCTGTGGCCACGTCAGGCACCACCAGTACAGCGCAGATGGCGTAGTTGGGACATGCCTGGCCTTTGATGTTGTTATCTTTGATCCATAATCCCTCATCTGCAATTGTGAAACTCAAAAAGCTTTGAAAAACTGGAGGGACTGTTTTGTTTGCAAGTCTGTGGCAAACTCATTCGGCAGCAACCCCCCACCCCCACCTCTAAATTTATGTGAGGCAATTTGTTATATTTATATATTCCACTTAAAATGCAATTCAAACATTATGTTTCAGGAAAAAAACAATACACTATGTGCCTCATCATGGCCAAAAGTTAACTGTCAATCTGATGTATCAGTATTGTGAGTTTTTGACTTTTTCTGTGTCTCATTTTACAGTAAAATATTAAGGGAAGTTCTGTCTATATCAAACCAGATGGTGTTTTAAAACAGCAATCTTGTCCTATAACTTTTAATATTTATTTATTATTTTAATTGGAGGATAATTAATTACAATATTGTGATAGCTTCTGCCGTACATCAACTGAAACATATACATTGCCATATATAAAATAAATAGCCAGAGGGAGTTTGATGTATGGAGCAGGGAACCCAAAGCCGATGCTCTGTGACAACCTGGAGGGATGGAGTGGGGAGGGAGGGGTCACATGTATGCCTATGGTCGATTCATGTTGTGTAATTTTTGATACCCTCCTTCTCCCAAGGGTTTTAGTACTATTCCTGAGATAGTGTACCTTGAATTAGTGCTCCTTAATTACTTTATTAATTAAGGAGCAGACTCCTCTGAAAGGGAGATTTTGCATCGACCCTGATCCCTGTTTTTGCTACCTTTCCAATCCTTCATATTTATGGGTTCTAAGTAAAAGCAAAACAAGAAAGCAAACAAAACAAAAAGCAAACCAGAAAGCTTACCTAGAGTGCTTTCATCACTGAAACAAAGTAACTACTCCATGGCTTCAGTAAGAGGTAAGAGGTGAGCACAGTGTGTGTTGACAGATATAAATCGAAATTGAAGGGCTAAAGCAGAAGGATTGAGAGGGTTGACCGAGAGCCCACCCAACAGTTTAATCCCTTCTAAGCACTAGTCCCGTGACCTTGGTCAGATCATCTGAACTCTACCTCATTTAAACTCTGGCATCCTCATCAATAATATGGGAGCAATAATCATGCACCTATTTCTTTGAATATAGGATTAAATTGGGGTCACATGCATAAAGCGGTCGGCTCACAGTACACCGGAACTTAAGTGTAATTTTCTAATGGTATCATTCAGTCTCACCTAGGGTGCCATTCCATGTCTCCAATCCATGCATTTAAACTCTAGTTTAAAAATAAGCAATGACAGCACAATAATTGTAAAGACAAAGGCACAAAATTCAAGTTAATATAGTTTCATCACGTGACCCAATTCCATCATATGCTTCCATCTGTGTGATCATCTGGAGTTGATATTTGCATTTAAGATTTAAAACAGTAGAACAGAGAGGTGTAATATTTTTGTTTATACTATGATATTTATTTTTAGCTTTTACTAACAAGGTAATGTATACCCAATTTAATTTTTTAAAGTGTTATATCCTGCCTGTCATTTCCTATCATTATTTGTTTTGTTTCATATTTATCACTAAAAATAATTTTGACATTTTGTGGTGAAGGGGGTACTAAGTGATTTGTTTCAAGTGTCAGATATGCTAGGCTCACCACTCTTAGTAATTTCTAAAGTGCTTTTATAACATTGTTATGACTCACTAAACCCATAGTAGTTTCTGGTTCCCTTTGAATCTTGACTCTACCAAGTCAAGAGTGTCTCTAAGTAAGTGGTTTTCTCCTTCCAGTCATGGTTTCTCACTTGGAAAATAGGGGTAGGAATAGCCGTGTCACAAAATTGCCTTCAGGATTGAGTGGAATAACACAGCATAGTGGCTACCCAAAGTAGGTGCCACTTCCAAGTGTATCTCTTGTCCTTTCCATGTGTATGAAGATAGAGACGCAGATATATAGAACGGACTTTGAAGGCAGTAGGGGAAGGAGGGAGTGGGACAATGAGAGAGTAGCTCTGAAATCTCTACCTGCCATAGCAAAACAGATAGCTAATGGGAAGATGCTGCATAGCACAGTGAGCTCCACCTGGTACTCTGTGACAGCCTAGAGGGGTGGGATGGGGTGCGGGGCTGGGGAGAGGTTCAATAGGGAGGGGGACATATGTGTCCTTATGGCTGACTCACATTGTGTGGCAGAAGCCAACATAATATTCTAAAGCAATCATCCTCCAATTAAAAATAAATTTTAAAAAAGAACAGATTACACTGGTCTCTAAAATCCCTCCTAGCTAGGACTGCCTATGATCCTATGATCATAATATGTATACATGCAGGCCTGCATATCATGTCCTAAGTAGCCACTTTCTCCACATGGGAAAATCTTCAGTCCTGAAGGTTCAGATGTATTCAGCAGGCCCCTCATTCATGTTCCATTGCCACAGGATCAATATCCTATATATATCCAAGGTTAGAGACCATAACTGCTCAACTAAAGCTGCTGCTGGTATATATTAATCGCATGGCACACAGTTTCAAAGCATTGTTGGGAATATTGGTGGGGGGGGCGTGTTGGGGAGGGAGCAGGTCTGCATGAAACAAGGCATCTGTTACATTGTCGAGTTATTGTTGTTGTTCAGTCGCTCAGTGGTGTCCAGTGCTTTGCAACCCCATGGACTGTAGCATACCAGGTTTCTCTATCCTTTACCATCTCCCAGAGCTTGTTCAAACTCATGTCCATTGAGTCAGTGATGCCATCCAACCATCTCATCCTCTGTCGTCCCCTTCTCCTCCTGCCTTCAATCTTTCCCAGCATCAGGGTCTTTTCTAATGAATCAGTTCTTCGCATCAGGTGGCCAAAGTATTGGAGCTTCAGCTTCAGCATCACTCCTTCCAGTGAAGATTCAGGACTAATTTCCTTTAGGATTAACTGGTTTGATCTCCTTACTGTCCAAGGGACTCTCAAGAGTCTTCAACACCATATTTCAAAAAAGTGTCAGTTCTTTGGTGCTTGGCCTTCTTTACAGCCCCACTCTCACATCCATACATGGCTACTGGAAAATCATTGCTTTGACTAGACGGACCTTTGTTGGCAAAGTAAGGAGTCAAGTTGATAATTCTATCTTCCCTACTTTTCATTTCAGGTTCTCTATTTTAGAAGTCACCAGGGCCCCCACACTATGTCAGATCTTCCTTGCTAGTCCTTAAATTTAGGGAGCTTTGTCTTTCAAAATTAGAGCAAAAATAAAATCATTTTAATGTATTTGCCTTTTAAACCATGAAATTTCCATTTATTTCCTGTGAGTTTGTGATGAAAGATCATTGTTCTTTTTCCCAACTCTGAGATGACTGTGGTTCCATGAAAGGAAGGACAAACATATTTATTTTAATTAACATTTGAATTATAACTTCTGCACCATTACTTCCATATTAGTGATAAAATGCTGCTACTGACATTTCATTTAATCTTCATATACAATACACTGCTATTAAGATGCTGGTATTAGTCCCATTATATACGAGGCCCAGAGCCTCTGGGGCTGAAGCAATGGGACCACGTAACACAGGCTCTTGGGTCTGTGTTCAGTTTCCATCAATCCTTAGTGCTTCTCTCCAGTGACTTAGTGTGTGGGTCAGGCACCCCCATGGGGCTGTCAGCAAAGTGAGGATATAATCAGTATCCTCTTCTCCTTTATTTCTCCAGAGTTAGTACAGATAGAAACTTCTGAAAAGTTATCAGCCAAAGAATGGAAGAAAGGTCGGCTTTTAACAAGAAATTTTATAAATCATATTTCTTTTGATCAGTACATCCACTCTTCCTTCAGTACTATTATACAATTCCATTGGTAGAGATGAAGAAGTAGAAGTGAAGGGAGGTACGGAATTACTTCCAAATCCCACAGCTGGTAGGAGGAAAGGAAAGGACTTGATCACAGGTCTTCTGGAGCTCATTTCTGGGCTCTTTTCAATCCATACTGAACTGTTGGAGCATAGTTTTACCTTTGAAATCATCAAGTAGCCTGGCTACACTGCAGGCAAAAGACCAGAAATTCCTCCTTACTCAGGTGAGGAGACACAAGGGTCTGAGAATGATGAGAGAGCTTCAGGGTCCCAGGAAAGGGACAAGGAGGCCTCAGAGAGCTTGGGCTTAGCAACCAGAGGTAAACAGTCAGGACGATGGACTCCCCTGCAATGTTGAATCATATGCTTCAAAGAATAAGACTAAACAATGTTCACCCTCATAACCATCATTCCAGAGGCAACGTCAGACCAACCACTAAACCACAGGGACCGGCCAGGGGTTCTCTCATGACCATATGAAATCTCATAGCCACCTTTTACCCTGAGGAGGGCAGAGGGAGTTCTGGAAGAGCTGAAACTGAGCTAACTTTCACCATCGAATTCCTCTTGTCCACTCCTTAATGCAAAGAAGAAGGGTGAGGTTCATGAGCAAAATTGGAGTCACTGTAAGAAATAAAGGAGCTGAGTCTTATCACAGTTGAGTCTTGGTACACACTTAGCATGACATTTCCTAAAGCTTACTGAGAATGTATTTGTTAATCTCTACAAACAGAGAGGGCAAAAAGAGAGCATAATGTCTACAGAAGAAGTGCAGGTTTGTCTATGACAAATCATTGTGTTCTCATTCAAAGAATATTTTTAACTGCTTACTGTAAGTTAGGCCTTAGAAATAGTGAACAAAACAGAAAATGTAGTGAGCTCACTATACAAAGTGAAGCTGAGGAGTTTAGTCACTGGCCCAGGGTCAAATAATTAATAAACTAAACTGTAGAGCCAGTACCAAATAATTAATAAACTAAACTATGTCTGATTCCAAAGCCCATCCTCTTTCTACTCACCTACTAGTTGATTATGAACTGGAAAAATACAGAACTTTATGCCTGTAGCTCTTTTCTTATAAATAAACAACAGAAATTTATATCCAAGAATCATGGTCCTGGCAGATTCATTGTCTAGTTCACATGTGGCCATCCTTTTATTGTGTCCTTACCTGGTAAAAGGGGCAAGGATCTCTGGGTTTCTGGGATCTGTTTTTTCCCTTCTTATTCTTATTGAGGTACAGGTGATTTAAAACGTTTTGTTAGAAAGCAGTGATTCAGCCATATATATACATATATGCTTTTCAGATTCTTTTACATTACAGGTTATTATAAGATATTCAGTATAGTTCCCTGTGCTATACAGTAGGTCCACGTTGTTGATTTAATATATATATATATGTTAGTTGAAAAATCCTAATTTATCATTGCCCTCCCCCACCTCCACTATCCTCTTTGGTAACCATAAATTTGTTTTCTATGTTTGTGAGTCCATACTGTTTTGTATTAATAAATAAGTTCATTTGTATTGTATTTTTAGATTTTACAAATAAGTGATAACACATGATATTTGTCTTTGCCTAACTTGTTTGACTTAAAGTGATAAAGTCTAGGTCCATAAAAAGAATGAAATAATGCCATTTGCAGCAACATAGGTGGAACTAAAGGTTGTTTTTTTTTAAGCCCAGATGTATAACTTATACTGCTTAATGCATCTCTAACTTCCCTTAACATTTTCTTAAAGAAACTGAGGCCCTAAGTCTGTGCATCTGTGTCACCTAACTAGTGATGACATTTGCACTGTTTCAAGAAAACGAAACTGAGTCATAGAAATTAAATACTACAATAATGTTTCTAAAGTGATCCCTGGACCAACAGTGTCAACTTCACCTGAGGATTTGCTACAGAGGCAACTTCTCAGGCTATACTTCAGACCCACTGAATTAACGATTCTGGGTGTGGGGCCCAGAACTTTGTATTTTAATGAGCTCTCCAGATAACTGAGATGCACACTGTTGTTTGAGAACCACTATCTTAATGTTGCTGCTAAGTCACTTCGTTAGTTGCTCAATCATGTCCAACTCTTTTTGACTCCATAGACTATAGTCCACCATTCTCCTTTGTCCATGGAATTGTCCAGGCAAGAATACTGCAATGGGTAGCCATTCCCTTCTCCAAGGGATCTTTCTGACCCAGGGATGGAACCTGGGTATCCTGCATTTCAGGCAGGGCTGCAATCCATGGGGTCACAAAGAGTCAGACACGACTGAGTGACTTGACTTACTTTACATCTGAGCCACTAAGAAAGGGGAAGTGCTAGCTACGATGAACATCAGCACACCTCAGAATCCCTTTTGGCAAAGAGATCCAAGAAGCCACTACCAGGGCTCCTGAGTTAGCACTTACAAGGAGATCTATTTGCCTTTATGGGTCATTCCACCAACTAATTCAACAGATGAGAAAAATGAGGTCCAGAGAAAGAGAGTGACATATGCAGCGTCACAGAGCAAAATAGTGATACAAATAAAGTAGAATCCAGTTCGGTTCTTCCAAATACCACAGTGGCTTGGCTGAAGCAGTGTTTTCTGATGAACAGAATGTGAAAAGGTAGGGTGGGGATTAAGGGGGAAGTTAATAATTTTTTAGGCCAAGATGTGGGATCTGGTAGAGGAAGCAGCACATAGCCGGGGTTGAGATGGAATCTGACACCCAGTTTGGGACTGGACTAGGCCAGCATGAAGCACCGGAGGCAAAGGAGAAATCTGAGCTGGAGAGGGAAGGGCATCTCTCCCCCCCATACCCTGTTTGGGCTGCTTCCAGCTCCCGTAGATCCCACCTCTGTTTTGCCATTTGGATGAATTACCTCGCTTGGCGTCTGTTTCCTGGACCCTCCTCCACCCACCGCCACTGGATCTGATCTCCATCCATCTTCACCCAGCCTGAGAGCCCCAGAGAGCTCTGGAAAGGCTCCAGTCCACAGTAGAAATGAGAAGCACAACTTCATAGGGGCCCTGCTGTTGGTGAGTAGAGGCAGGGAACAGGATCACCTAATCCTTGCAAAATGACCAGGGGTGATCAAGCAGGTAAAGAATGCTTTGTTTAGAGGGAAAAACAAAGGAACAAAAAAATCGCTCTACAACCTTGAGTCCATCACCTCTTCCAAAAAAGTTATTGTTGTGTTGTTTTTATCAATTCTATCAAGAATATTCATTCAGTATATACATAACATGAAAGTAGCTGAATTGGTGTAAATAACTAGACTTTTTTTTTTTTTTTGCTTTAATCCAGATCTAGTGATTTCATCCCAGTTGAATTTCCATCACTTAACTAACCTGGTAAGATACTTAATATCTTCAAGCCTCAATTGTTTCATGTGTCAAATTAAAATAATAATCGAGATAATTCATGCTTTATCCATCTCATTGGATGAGGTCAAGTGAGATAGTGGTTGTGAAAGTGCTTTGCAATCTGTAAAATATCACACAGATGTGAACTCTATATTGTTATCATCACTTCAGATTTCCTCAGCCAACTTCTACAACCCTGATTGATGTATTTTATGGCTACATACTAGAGCTTATCATGAGAAGGAAATGTTCCACCCCTGACACCTTAAACTCTAACATACAAATCTCTGCTTCTAATTTCCAATCAGTCCAGTTTTCCCTTCCTTACGCCTACCACACATATTTTGTGACCTCATCACAACCCATTAGTTCTTTGACCCGTTTTCCCTCCACTATTAGCCTCCTTCCACCTTCATTTCCTTTCCTGCCCACTAGAACTACAGTGTCTATTACTGTAATCATTTTGCTACAAATGCACTTACCCTCCCAATCTCTTGTTCTTCCATCATACAGTAAATTCCCTACATACAAATGAGGTCCATCTTGAGAGCATGTTCAGAAGTCTAATTTGCTCCTAAGTCCAATAAAGTTAGCTCAGGTACCCAACTAACACAACCAGTTATACAGTACTGTACTATAATAGGTTTATAATACTTCTCACACAAATAATACATTAAAAAGCAAACAAAAATGAAGAAAACATTTTCAATCTTATAGTACAGTACCATAAAAAGTACAGTAGTACAGTATAACAGCCAGCAAAGAGGAGCTGGTCCTGAGTGAACAGGCAAGAAGAGTTATTGATGGGAGGGGGGTGAGGATGTGGAAGATAGTAGACCTGAAGGTTCGTCAGCATTAGGACCTGGAGGGCAAGCTGCCATTTCACTCACACCTGATTTTAATGGTGCATCTTCTGATTTCTTGTTGAATTCAATTCCATCTACCCTCTTAAAAAAATGATCCAGTGATGTCTGGGGAGTAGCTCTTTTCTCTTGTCAGAGATGACATGATAGCGCTGGATTGCATTATAAATGGCCGCTGCAACCTCTGTGAACGGTTCTGTACTCGGATCCTGTCCCTCGAAAAGTAACAGAGCCTCCTCAATAGAACTAACTTATGTGCTTGGACATACAAATGCATGTTCTCATCTTTGAAATTTCACAACTTGAATGTTCATATATAGGGGACTCACTATGCTTGCATTCAAATTCTTATATCAATGTAACCATCTGTCTTCTCCCCATCTCATCCCCTGGCTGCGGAACACTTTTGGAAGAAATGACACAAGTGGATGGATTGGCGTCATTCCAAATTTATGGTCTCCAAATTCACTGGGCATTATTGCCAGAGCAAACATTCCACATCTTACTCTTTTCAGACTACCTTCCTAATTGCTGCTCCCTTCTAGCAGTAAACTGGATACCTTTTCAGAGAGAGGATTGAGGCTATCAGATAAGCACTTGGAAACTCTCCTTCCAAAACCACAAACTTAAACATATACGACTGAGTCCAATTTTACCTCCTGGGATCCTGTAACAGACCAATAAACATTCTTCTCCAATCTAAGACAAATTCTTCCATTTCTTCTCCTAGTTGCTCTTCACCCAACTCCCATAGAGATTTCCTCTTTCCTGGAAACTGAATCTCTTAATGATTCAAAGAAATCCATCCTCTTCCTCTAGCACCTCTGCTCATTTCCTTTACCCTCCACAATCAAATTCTCCCAAAGAATAATCTACAGTCACTGGCTTCATCTCTCCAATTCCTCGTTTAGGCTCCAATCCATGACAATCAGCTCCCCTTCATGACTCTGCTGAATCTTTCTTGGCCAAAGTTACCAATCATTTTCTAATTACAAATTGCCTAATTTCTTCTAGCCTTCTCTATCATTGGCTTCTGAGATGTGACTCCTTGCTAAGTCCCCTGACCCACTCTGACATTTCCT
Organism: Aepyceros melampus; assembly: GCA_006408695.1. NCBI lineage: Eukaryota > Metazoa > Chordata > Mammalia > Artiodactyla > Bovidae > Aepyceros > Aepyceros melampus. Next base: position 50,876 of record SJXQ01006590.1, read on the forward strand.
TCTTGGTTGCTGCTGCTAAGTCACTTCAGTTGTGTCTGACTCTGTGCGACCCCATAGATGGCGCCCAGCAGGCTCCCCCGTTCCTGGGATTCTCCAAGCAAGAACACTGGAGTGGGTTGCCATTATATCCATATTTATATATATACATATGTTGCTGCCGCTAAGTCGCTTCAGTCATGTGTGACTCTGTGCAACCCCATAGATGGTAGCCCACCAGGCTCCCCCATCTCTGGGATTCTCCAGGCAAGAACACTGGAGAGAGTTGCCATTTCCTTCTCCAATGTATGAAAGTGAAAAGTGAAAGTGAAGTCACTTAGTCATGTCCCACTCTTAGGGACCCCATGGACTGCAGCCCACCAGGCTCCTCTGTCCATGGGATTTTCCAGGCAAGAGTACTGGAGTGGGGTGCCATTGCCTTCTCCAATATATATACACATATATGTGTGTGTGCATATATATATTTCCTTATTTATATATGTACACCAGATCCTGGTGTGTGTGTGCATATATGTATATATATTCTTCATATCTTGGCTACACACACACACACACACACACACACACACATATAGGCTTCTCAGGTGGTGCTAGTGGTAAAGAACCTACCTGCCAGTGCAGAAGACATAAGAAACACAGGTTGATCCCTGGGTCATGAAGATCCCCTGGAGAGGAAATGGCAGTCCACTCCAGTTTCGTTGCCTGAAGAATCCCATGGATAGATGAGCCTGGCAGGCCACAGTTCATATGGTTGCGAAGAGTCAGACACGACTGAAGTGACAAACTGACTGATACTGATATCTGCCTTTCCCTGAAATACTGGGTTTCCCAAGCCTAGTTTGACTTCTTTAAAAGATATTATTACTTCCTTGGTGACTTCATCTGTTTCTGGGGTTTCACACTGATGATTCTTTCACTGATGATGATATCCTATTAGGAAACTGCAGCCTCAATGACTACAAGACACTTCCACTTAATTAATGTGTGCAAAAGTAATTTAATATGTTCACCCCAAATACGGCTTTCCTCCATGCTCCTTATCTTGGTAAATGGTATCACTCAGTCAGTTCACTTCAGTCGCTCAGTCTGTCCGACTCTTTGCAACCTCATGAATCACAGAACGCCAGGCTTCCCTGTCCATCACCAACTCCCGGAGTTCACCCAAACTTATGTCCATTGAGTCGGTGATGCCATCCAGCCATCTCATCCTCTGTCATCCCCTTCTCCTCCTGCCCCCAATCCCTCTCAGCATCAGGGTCTTTTCCAATGAGTCATCTCTTCGCATGAGATGGCCAAAGTATTAGAGTTTCAGCTTCAACATCAGTCCTTCTAATGAACACCCAGGACTGATCTCCTTTAGGATGGACAGGTTGGATCTCCTTGCAGTCCAAGGGACTCTCAAGAGTCTTCTCCAACACCACAGTTCAAAAGCATCAATTCTTTGGCACTCAGCTTTCTTCATAGTCCAACTCTTACATCCATACATGACTACTGGAAAAACCATAGCCTTGACTAGACAGACTTTTGTTGACAAAGTAATATCTCTACTTTTTAATACGCTATCTAGGTTGGTCATAACTTTCCTTCCAAGGAGTAAGCATCTTAATTTTATGGCTGCAATCACCATCTGCAGTGATTTTGAAGCCCCAAAAATAAAGTCTGACACTGTCTCCACTGTTTCCCCATCTATTTCCCATGAAGTGATGGGACCAGATGCCATGATCTTCATTTTCTGAATGTTGAGCTTTAAGCCAACTTTTTCCCTTTCCTGTTTCACTTTCATCAAGAGGCTCTTTAGTTCCTCTTCACTTTTTGCCATAAGAGTGGTGTCATCTGCATATCTGAGGTTACTGATATACCTCCCAGCAATCTTAATTCCAACTTGTGCTTCATGGTATCACTAGGCATTGAAATTCTGAAGGTATTTTTGGCCCCTCTTTATTCCTTCTTAGAGACACTCAACTAGAGCCAGACATCCTAGAATGTGAAGTCAAGTGGGCCTTAGGAAGCATCACTACAAATAAAGCTATTGGAGGTGATGGAATTCCAGTTGAGCTGTTTCAAATCCTGAAAGATGATGCTGTGAAAGTGCTGCACTCAATATGCCAGAAATTTGGAAAACTCAGCAGTGGCCACAGGACTGCAAAAGGTCAGTTTTCATTCCAATCCCCAAAAAAAGGCAATGCTGAAGAACGCTCAAACTACTACACAATTGCACTCACCCACATGCTAGTAAAGTAATGCTCAAAATTGCTAGGCTTCAGCAATATGTGAACCGTGAACTCCCTGATGTTCAAGCTGGTTTTAGAAAAGGCAGAGGAACCAGAGATCAAATTGCCAACATCCGCTGGATCATGGAAAAAGCAAGAGAGTTCCAGAAAAAAACATCTATTTCTGCTTTATTGACTATGCCAAAGCCTTTGACTGTGTGGATCACAATAAACTGTGGAAAATTCTGAAAGACATGGGCATACCAGACCACCTAAACTGCGTCTTCAGAAACCTCTATGCAGGTCAGGAAGCAACAGTCAGAACTGGACATGGAACAACAGACTGATTCCAAATAGGAAAGAAGTACGTCAAGGCTGTATATTGTCACCCTGCCAATTTAAGTTATATGCAGAGTACATCATGAGAAACGGTGGACTGGAAGAAGCACAAGCTGGAATCAAGATTGCCGGGAGAAATATTAATAACCTCAGATATGCAGATGACACCACCCTTATGGCAGAAGGTGAAGAAGAACTAAAGAGCCTCTTGATGAAAGTGAAAGAGGAGGTGAAAAAGTTGGCTTAAAGCTCAACATTCAGAAAAGGAAGATCATGGCATCTGATCCCATCACTTCATGGGAAATAGATAGGGAAATAGTGGAAACGGTGTCAGACTTTATTTTTGGGGGCTCCAGAATCACTGTAGATGGTGATTGCAGCCATGAAATTAAAAGACGCTAGTCCTTGGGAGGAAAGTTATGATCAACCTAGATAGCATATTGAAAAGCAGAGACATTACTTTGCCAACAAAGGTCTGTCTAGTCAAGGCTATGGTTTTTCCAGTAGTCATGTATGGATGTGAGAATTGGACTATAAAGAAATCTGCACGCTAAAGAACTGATGTTTTTGAACTGTGATGTTGAGAAGAATCTTGAGAGTCCTTTGGACTGCAAGGAGATCCAACCAGTTCATCCTACAGGAGATCAGTCCTGGGTGTTCATTAGAAGGACTGATGTTGAAGCTGAAACTCCAATATTTCGGCCACCTGATGTGGAGAGCTGCCTCATTTGAAAAGACCCTGATGCTGAGAAAGATTGAGGGCAGGAGGAGAAGGGGACGACAGAGGATGAGATGGCTGGATGGCATCACCAACTCAATGGACATGGTTTGGGTGAACTCCGAGAGTTGGTGATGGACAGGGAGGCCACTGCGGTTCATGGCGTCGCAAAGAGTTGGACACGACTGAGTGACTGGACTGAACTGAACTGAACTGAACTGTCCCTCCCTATAACATCAATTAGCCCTCACGGCCACATCTCTTCTCTCCATTTTCTCTGCCTGTGCCTGAGTTCAGGCTTTCATTCTCTCTCCCATGGATTGCTGCCATCATTTCCTAACTGGTTTTCCTTCCTCCAGTATTATCCCCTCTAATATATTCACCATGTTGCGGTAATCCTCCTAAAGCAAAAGCCTAACAGTGTATTCCAACCATTTTTAAAGCACACTCTATGTGTCAATAATCATGCTCTTCTTTACTTTCATTGTCTGATTTGAGTCTCATAGCCCTATGAAGGAAATATTGATATTTGTATTTCCAGAAAAAAAAAAAATCCTGGAACTACTACATGGGCAAGTCAGCAATTAAATTCCAGTTTGTGTGTTTATGTGCATCTACTATTATGTTTCTCCATATCTGGGTGCTAATCTGGTGCTGGGTACAAGAAATGAAGATGGCCCAAAGGTTAAGTCCAGACTCCTTAGCAGGCTACTTCCCTATAAACTCACTTCTCTCCTAGTTTCAAATGGCCTCTGTATGAAATCGTCCTCCCTCCTTCCCTCTCTGTCCCTTCCTCTCTCTTCACACCTGAAGAATTGCCTGTTTATTTATTCTGCACTCCCACTAAACACTGTAAAGACTTTAACCAGAGCACCAGTCCAATTTCTCCTATTTGTTAACAATTTTTTTCCCCCACTATACTGTGTTCAAGCTTCCAGAGACCATCTTTGTCTCCAGGACCTAATATCATCTTTGGTACATGGGTAGACAAAATATAGCCCATGGGCCAAATATGGCTTGCCACATGTTTTTGTAAACAAAATTTTATTAGAACAGTGCCAATTCTAGTGAAGTACATATTATCTATGGTTGCTTCCTTACTGCAATGAGTGATCCAAGAGTTTATAGTCCAAGACCACTCAGAGCGGTCCAAGACTTTATGGTCTGCAATCCTAAAATATTTACTATCTGGCCCTGTACAGAAAATTATCAGCCTCTGACATAGTAGATACATAATTAATGTTAGAGAAATAAGAGAATGTATGTTACATTGGCTGAATGAATCCATGAATTATTGAATCATTATTAAATATAATATCTTTTGGCAATGAGAAGTAAGTAAGAAAATCTGGATTTCAGAAAGAATTTTCTAGCCATTAATAATGATTGAGAGGAACAGAAGAAGTGATCTCCTTAGATATCAGTCTCCTGGGGAACAAAGCAAGGTAGAAAAGGGTGGAGTTGATCCAGAGGAGCAAGGCAAAATATCCAACATTAATAATAATGACTCTACCTCTACTCTTAGAGTTGTTGTGAATGGGCATTGCTGTTTATAATGTACTCAGAAGACATAAAGCATTGAGCTTTTTCGAGATGACAAAGGACTTATCTTGGTTCTTTCATCATTCCATCTACCTATAGAATCAGAATTCTTCAATAAAGAAAACCCAATTAAGCTCAAAAAGGTTAAATTTCACTCACCTAACTAGTTTTCGCACTCTGATCTCTCCAGCTCTAAAACCCCTGCTCTTTTTCCAAATCCAGGCCACTTCTTTTCATGTGTGAACACATCAATTGTAGCTTGAAGGAACACTTTATTTCCAGACACTTTAGGGCTTGCTTATATGTTCCATACAGGCAAGTTTGAGCAGGCACTTTTGACAAGTTTGACTATTATGTTTACCCCTGAGACCTCCCAGGGACAAACACTGAATTTGTTTTTCGAGCACTCCCAGTGGCTAGAGCTAGCCAGTCTATTTGGATAGAGGGTGTGGAAGCTTCCCTAGCTGCATCACACCCACCTAGATAAGGAGACCGGATGTTACGTGACCTTCCAACATTTGCCAGAGAACAGACTAGCACGGGGATCCAGAGAGGGTGGGTGTGCCTAGTTAATAGGGCAGAGCAGACTAAACAAACCTACACTTTCTGACCTCTTCCTTCCTCTGGGTTCTTAATGAAAGTTCTTTCTACCCATGAACAAAAACAACCATTTGTTCATTCATTTAACATGTGCTGAAAACCTACTCCAGGACAAATCTGGTGCTGGGTACAAGAAATGAAGAGAGAAGCAGAATACAATTCTTTCCCACAAGGAGCCTGCAGTCTGGTGCATGAAACCAACATGTAAATAGACAATAAAGATACAAACTGGTAAGAACTCTAAAACTTGGAACAAAGCTCTAAGAAAAAGCAAGCTCCTGCCTCTGGGATGTGGAGGGACCTCAGAAAGGAGGTAATATTGGAATTACCAAATGAATTTACCAGAAAAGGATAGTAATAATAATAGTAATAATTCTAGTAAGTTATTGACCAGCTATCGTGAACCAAAAACTAAGCTAGGAACTTCATAGCCTTTGCTATTACATTTTAGGAACAATGAGACTGTCACTTAGAGAAGGAATATAACACACCCAAATTCACAAAAGCAGTACGTGGCAGAGCTGGGTCTGGGCTCAGATGCTCCTCAACTTAAAATTGTATTTTGGTACATCTCTTTCAAATAAGGGTAAGAGAGGCGGAATGGTATCTTCAGGGAAAAGCAAGTTGTTTAGAGTAGCTGAAACATACAGCCATTAGAGGAAAGGCCTGGGAGCTGAGGCTGAATGATGACAAGAAGCTTGGATTTTGAAAGGCCTCATATGTCTCACTCATTTCAATTTTTGCCTTGTGATTTTTGGGACAAAGACTTCCCTGATGGCCGAGCAGATAAGAATCCACCTGTAGTACAGGAGATATGGGTTTGATCTCTGGGTCAGGAAGATCCCCTGAAGGAAGAAATGGCAGCTCCACTCCAGTATTCTTGTCTGAAAAATCCCATGGACAGAGAAGCCTGACAGGCCTTAGTCCAAAGGGCTATGAAGAGTCAGACATGACTGGGCGCACACAAACACTATTGGGAAGAACCCATAATCAAATTTCTAATTTAGAAATGTCACTGGAGCAGAAGTAAAAAGAAAAAAAAAAAAACTGGAAGCAGGTGGAAGGCAAGGAGACCCATCAAAAAGCTGTTGCCTCTGTTCAGGTCAGAGATATTTGAGACCTGAATGAAGAATGTATTTAATGAGGATAAAATCTGCAAACTCAATATGAACAGGAGCCACACTCTGCAATGGGTCCCCCAATAAAGCGTGATCGTGCTTTGGGATTGTTTGTGTTTTGTTGATGAAAAGTTGAGGTCCAAAGAGGGGACAAGGAAGGATAAGGAAGGATACAGAGAGTGTCAGCCCTAGACCTCAAGCCCATCTCTGGACCTTTGTGGTCCAATGGCCTTTCCTCCCTCTGACAGTCCCTTTTAGGTGCTATAACCCAGGCCTCCACCACCACATCAATGGACATTCCCTCCTAAGAGTTGCAGCTGTTTCTCTCTCTCACCCCAGGTCATCCTGGAGTGACTCCCAGCACATGGACAACATCCAGCCATCTATTAAGGCTGGCAGGAGGAAGCCCATAACAGTGAGCAAATCTTGAGGGAAAACCCCCAGTGATTCCCCAAATGAGCTGGGGTGAAGCAAACTCTCCCCGAGCTCAGGCTTCACTGAGCAGGAAAATTGTCTGAGCAGGATCAGGTGAGGAGGAAAAGCAGGATGGTGGAGTCTGTAATTCCCGAGACAGACTTTGAGGCGGAGTCCCAAGGGGAGTCAGTATTAGGAACAGAACTTACATTCCAGTGTGCTGGAGGCAGCAGTGAGAGGGAAGAGGGAACACTGTGCAGAAATGCTCTTGTTGCTGGAGTCTGTGGTTTGTTTGAGATCCTGTTCTATGCTAAACAGTGACCATACTGATTCCAACATCCTACATACACCACCACTGACCTCCTGCAGCTACCTGCCCAGCATCCCAGGAGGCTCTGTTGGCTAGCTTGCCTTTCCTCCCAGCCAACCCATCAATTCTGACCTCAGCAGATAGCTGATAGCATCCTATTTACCACACTTCCCCTTTGAAGGTGGAAACCAGCAGCAGGGAGGGCAGGGCCTTCGGCCAATGATGTGTACCCTCCTCCCACTAGAGAAGATCCCAAGAACCCAGTTCTTCTCACAGGAGGGAGGGTAGGTCCACAGTGGGGGGCAAGTGAGTGGCCCCCAGAAAAGAAAGGATAAGGCTACAATTTAAAATGGTCAGGCCACTCTGGGGACAGATGACAGGGAGTTCTGGAGGACTTTGGTACACAGGATATAAGATAAGCACCTGCAGTGGCTTTACGTGTCTTTTCAGTGCCACCTCATTCACGTGGGGTGGTTTCTTCTCAGGAGGCCAAGAACAGGAACAAGGCTCCCTTTCTGGTATTCTCCATCATGGCTCACCACCAAGAACCTTCCATGAGAGCCAACAGAAAATGTTCTAGCCAGTTCCACCTCCTTGCCTTTGGCCATTTCCTTTTCCTCCCTGGCATCCTCTCTGAGCCTTCCCTTAACTCCTGCCCACAGTTAGCGTTCCAGCCCATTTCACACCTCCTCTCCCACAAAGCTTTCTGCCTAGTTTCAGATTCCCCAGAAAACAAGAGCCCAAGTCACAGACTGAATGCTGGTGCGTTATTTGAGATCGATCCCAGAAAGCAGACGTGAGGAGTGTGGTGAGTGACAGAATGAAGGGAAAACCAGCATAAGGTGTTCTGTGAAGGCGGCCTTTGCCAGGACCTCCTGAGAAGCCTACAACTCGCCTCCCAGAAATATCCACCAGTCAGATGGAAGACTGGGCGGTTGTCCACCAGCTTCTCCTCTACCTCCTGCCCTCTTGCCCTGAGTCCCCATCCCTGATGAAGGGTGCCCCAGAGCTTTATGTGGGTTTACTTAAGTTCCCTTAGAAGTAAACCCTTAGACCAGGATCTGAGTGAAAGTCATGTGAGGGGTAGTGCAAGAAAGCAAGAGGGCAGGCAACTGTCGCTGGGAGGGAAGGAAGACAGTGAAGGTGAGTCAACAGCTGAAGTGCCGCTGAGGGCACCTGGAGCTCAGTCCTGTTGAGGAATTCTAGGAGCCAGTGTGGAACCATGTCTAGAATTTTCCTTGCAGAGGACAGGGTGCTGAAGAGTCTCTCTACACCCATCAGTCCTACTTGGAGGTTTGAAGCCTGCCTCTGAGATGGGAGTGAGAATTTAATGCCCTGGCACTTCCAGCATCCCCAGCACACAGACCAAGTGGGGTCTGGCTGTCAGAGCAAGCCCACAGGCAAAGAATTATAGCTACCGGCTGTTGGAATTCAGGTCCATACAAGCCAGGGGACAGGGGTCCAGGCTATGCTTGCCAGCTGGCTGGGAAAGCTCCCAACATCTAGAAGGCCCTGAGGTAAGATGCTGAAAGACAAGAACACTGCCAGAGGGAGCTGACTCTGATCTGTCACAACTATGGCTGAAAGTTGGAAGGGGGCTGAAGTTGGAGGGGAGCCAAGGGAAATGGAGCATGCATGTTGTGTCTAACAGCAGCACTTATTTTGCCCAGCCACTCTGAGTTCTTCTTTCCTTGTTGTGAATACCTATTAAATGACCATTCAACACGTGTAGGCTGCCCTATACTATGTGTAAGTTGAACACTTGAAAGTGGCTTGCAGACTCCTAGGAGTCAAGCCCTGTGGCTTAATCTTTTCATCTCCTTCAGTACTTAGCACAAAACCTTGTACCTAATTATGTCTTTGTCTACTTTTGACAAAAAAGAAGAAAAAAATTAAAGGCTTCATGCATGAGCTCCCTCCCTTCCCTATCTATAAAGTTACCTTCTTGTATACATACCAGGCCTTACATCTGTTATTTGTCTGTTGGAAATAACAAGAGTGAGATTTCCCCTTCTCTGATTAAGGGAAACTCATCTGCCTACACTTTGGATGCTGTTGACTTTGCCTCTTTTCTGGGATCCTCACTCCATCAGGTCATCCCTTTTCTCCATTGTCCATGTAGCAGATATTTGGGCTAGGTGGGGGTCCTGACATTTGGGCCTTCCTACTCCACTTGCCAGGCTCCCCTAGTGGCTCAGTCTGAAAAGCATCCATCTGAAATGCAGGAGACCCAGGTTTGATCCCTGGGTCACAAAGATCCCCTGGAGAAGGAAATGGCAATCCACCCCAGTATTCTTGCCTGGAGAATCCCGCTGACAAAGAATCCTGGCAGGCTACAGTCCATGGCTTTGCGAAGAGTCAGACATGACCACCATTCCCACACCACTTAACTCCTAAGAAGCCCGTGGGATAAATATAAGATCCATAATGAGCCATCAGTTCTGGCTCACACAGAGCAGCCCAAAGGCCAGCAATCCATCTGGTTGGCAAAGTACTTTGTCCTGCATGACCAATTGTGTAACATTAGCCTGGAAAATGGGGCACCTGTCTTCTTCTCTTCAGTCATGACAGGGGGAGGACAAACATGAGGGTCTTGCTGAACTGGAATGAGGCATGGAAATGCCCGAGGCAGGCCCCACGCACGTACCATCCTCACCTTCTCCTCAATCCAACATCTGCCATTTCCTAAGACTCAGCTTAGCCTTCAGAAAATGAATTGCTCCCTGTCAAAATCATTCAGATTCCTTTATAATACAGATTGCTCCTGCTGGCCTCTTCGAATCTAGAAAACTGAGGGCCTCCAAATGTGGAATATGGATCTGAGTGGTTCAGTAGGCTTTCTGCCTCCTTAAATCCCACTGGGATCAAAGTTGGGAGTGAGTGAATAACCCTACATAACTATACAAAATTAATTCATACATGGTGAATAATTTTTTGATCTTCTCCATCTTTCAGTTCAGTTCAGTTCAGTCGCTCAGTCGTGTCCGACTTTTTGCGACCCCATGAATCGCAGCACGCCAGGCCTCCCTGTCCATCACCAACTCCCGGAGTTCACTCAGACTCACGTCCATTGAGTCCGTGATGCCATCCAGCCATCTCATCCTTGGTCGTCCCCTTCTCCTCCTGCCCCCAATCCCTCCCAGCATCAGAGTCTTTTCCAATGAGTCAACTCTTTGCATGAGGTACCCAAAGTACTGGAGCTTCAGCTTTAGCATCATTCCTTCCAAAGAAATCCCAGGGTTGATCTCCTTCAGAATGGACTGGTTGGATCTCCTTGCAGTCCAAGGGACTCTCAAGAGTCTTCTCCTTACCCCCAGTCTAATTCCTATTCCCCTTCTTGCCACAAGTCTCCATGTGAATGAGTCTGAAATATATTCTTAAATATTGATCTATTCTTGTAAAATACATAGTGGTGATTTAGATGCACGTATGCTTCTAATTTTATAGAAATCATATGCTATGATAAATATCATTCTGCTTCTTTTGTCACTCAACTATAGGGTTTAGGGGGAATGGGAGAACATGGTTTTGGTTTTGTTTAACCTTTTTTTTATTTTAATTTTTATTTTTACTTTATTTTACTTTACAATACTGTATTGGTTTTGCCATACATTGACATGAATCCACCACGGGTGTACATGAGTTCCCAATCCTGAACCCCCCCCCACCTCCCCCACCATATCATCTCTCTGTATCATCCCGTGCACCAGCCCCAAGCATCCTGTATCCTGTAGCAAACATAGACTGGCAATTCGTTTCTTACATGCTAGTATACATGTTTCAGTGCAATTCTCCCAAATCATCCCACCCTCTCTCTCTCCCTCAGAGTCCAAAAGTCTGTTCTATACATCTGTGTCTCTTTTGCTATCTCGCATACTGGGTTATCATTACCATCTTTCTAAATTCCATATATATGTGTTAGTATACTGTATTGGTGTTTTTCTTTCTGACTTACTTCACTCTGTATAATCAGCTCCAGCTTCATCCACCTCAT